>JAOPSE010000693.1:0-342149 GCA_029449295.1 Zea luxurians | reverse complement strand
AGAAGTAATCTGCACAACTTGCCTGGGACTTGAGACAGGTACCAGGATGATCTTCAGATGACACGTGTCCTCACGCTAGTCATAGCATTACAAACAGACATTGTATAGGCAAAATTAACATTACAACAAACATAAAATACACAGTAATAATCTAGACATTAAACTAAGATCACAGGAACTGGAATCATTAAATTTGGAGGTATAGATTTTAAGTTATGGATTTCCCAAAGTTTTATGCATTTAATATAGGATTAAGTGGGAAATAAATTTAAATGTGTACTTCATGTAAAAACAGTGGTACTATTTAATAGAGAATACTATTACAAAATTATAGGAACTGGAAGGGATCAATTTGGAGGTCATATGCATTTTCTATGATTTATACAAATTCTAGCAATTATTTTTATATTAAAAATCTATTTTTAACTCTATTCCTCTTATTTACAAAATTCCTGGACTGCGCACCGAATAACCAGATAACCCAGGGACTAGCCTGCAAGTTTCCCTAGACTCAGTAAACCACGAGTTGGACGGCGGGTTTATTATGAATAACCCCGAGGGCTCTTTTATAAAATTGCAGAGTCGAAGAGGTATCATGTGTTTTGAACCGTCCGATCGGCAACGCACGGCTCAGATTATAACGTCATTTCTGTGAACTGGTAAGGGACGATGGCCACCGGATTTATATCTAACGGTTCGGATCAAAACTGGTTAATCATTGTGCGTTTGCCTAACCCCGCGCGTTGACTGCAGATCCTACAGTCGCGATGCCATATAGCCAAACGCGTACGCCCGGCCCGAGCCGAGCCGTTAGTGGCTGGATCAACGGCAGTCAAAGTGCCTTCCCCGCCCGACCACGCAGCGCGGCAGCGCACAAAGCCAGTATGGCAGCGACCCCTGCCGGGCACAGGAAGACCGGCCACCGGGCACAAAGCTTCATCCTGGGCTCTACTCAAAAAGGAAGGGCGGGCGAACGGTATGAGTGGGTTCTTACCGGCATTGGAGGACTTCACTGCGAATCATGGCTGGGCCAGAGCGCATTCCAGATCTCGGCCGCGGCGAGGCCGAACCAGCGCAGAGGCCACGAAAATGACATGGGCGGTGGCCGCGGGTGGATGTAGACCAACACGAAGGATGCGCGAGCGTGCCCAAGAACCAGGTTCCGTGGAAGCCGACCTCACACCGCGGACCGCCGATTTGGTGACGGGTCCCGGGTGCGCCACTGAAACGCATGAGTCGCGAGGGCGCCGGTGCTCGTGACTTGGGGGAAGAACCGGGGCCAGTCCGCTTGGTCGCAGTGCCGGAGGGAGGAGGAGGAAGGAGTGAGCAACGGAGTCGCCGGACCTGGTCGCCATTGAAGAGCAGCGCGGCGAGCAGGGAGCTGCTGCCCCGGGGAAAGGGCACGGCCGTGGGAGAAGAATGGAGAGGAGAGAGAGGTAGCCGGCCCGGTACTTAACCACAGGAGTCACGAATTTCGCGGAGATTGGCAGCGAGAGACTCGCCCGATCTCAACAACCCCGACGACTCAGCTGTGGTTTGTTTCACAGGTGGGAGAAGAAATAGCTGACGCCTGGGACCCATCAGACAGCGAGGGAAGGAGAGAGCCCAGTTGCGTGGAGCGTCTGGCCAGGTGGGGCCCACACGGCAGTGACTTGGAAACGAGACTGTGCCTGCGCGGACACAAGGCTGGAGGGTGTCTCGTGATGGGCTAAAATAAGTATCCGAGGCCCAGGTAAGGTTTTTATCTTTTATCTTTTATCTTTTTTTTTCTAGCATTCCAATTTGAATTCAATTTTAATTGAATTCCAGATTCATTTAAATGTACAAATTGTACCCAATAATGTGGAAGGTTTAATTATTTTTATGTATATTTCTTTTTTTTCTTGTTTTCAAGTTCAATTTGAATTCGAATTTAGTTTCAAACCTTGTGCAAATTTGTTATTAATTCATATTATGAAATGAAAAATACAAATTTTAGAAATATATTTATATTATTTATATTTTTATATCATTTCTCTTCTTACTTTCAAACCCTAATTTTCAATTTAGGGTTTAATCCAATTTCTAGTCATTTTATATTATTATATTTTTATTTAATGCACAAACATAAAAACTCCAACAAGATGTACTTTATTTTATTTTGGAATCATTTGTTTGGATTAAATCCTCTTAATTACATGTATGCTCTTTTCATGATGCAAATATGACACATCAAATACGGAAATCACTATATATTTCTTGTGCACAATTTTGAGTATTACAAATCCTACCCCCCTTAAAAATAATCTCGTCCTCGAGATTTGTAAGAAAGAGGATATAGGAAGAGTGATTTGAAATTTAGCTTTTAGTTTCTAATTAGTTGAGAGTCTCTCTTTTTTCATTAGTAAGTGATTAGGAGAGCATGGGTATATATATGTATATCCACTTTATTGTGTATGGTAAAAGATGTCTTTAAAGCATAGAGAGGTTTGGGTAAGAAAGAGTAGGATAAGAAAATACTCCATCTAAGATTGTGGATCTTGATTCCTTTGAAGATCTCGCTTGAATCTTATCTTTCCTTGATTTGACGAGGTTGATCATCTTTGATCTTTGGTCTTGACATCATCATCCGAACTACTGACATGTAGTTAAAATAGCTTGTAGATAAGAACATTTAGCTAATAGGTAGATGACATAGGATGAGTGTGCTATAGCCAAACAGGGTCTAGTTGCTTTGTTAGGTTGGCTAGGTACAGATCTTTAGAAACATGTAGGTTAGTTGGGCAGGTTAGAATATTTTGTTGTGAAATAAATAGTTTAGGCAACCTATCAAAATATATAGGTTAGGTTGTTTGTGTATTGATCGGATTGGCCTAAGCCACCAATTTAGGTTTAGGTGAATTAGGAGTATGGCCCTATTCCTTTGTATCAGCATTAAGTAACTTACTCTAGATTAGATCATAATAGGTTAGATAAAACCTAGATTAGGTTGGATGTGAATAGATTAGACTAGTTAAGATCTAAATAAATCTTGGATTAGCTCATGGTTGTTATTCTAGAGCGGGATAAATATACTAATTGGGGCAAGATGAATCCATAAGGATAAGGTAGAATCTTCTGAGGTCAGTTAGATCTATTAGGGTGACATAAGATCTTTTCAAGATAAGACGAGTATCTTTTAAGATAAGATGGATCTATGAGTGTAGGATAGAATCTTTCAAGATGAGATGGATATGGTTAGGCTAGATATGTTAATGAGGGATAATCTAGTTTGTCTAGTTACTTTTATAAGCATTTTTTTCTATATGTATATGCAGATGTAATTGTGGACATTTCTCCACAACCCATCACACTCAATCAAAGATCCAAATCAAACAAGTATCATAAGAACAATCATTCGAGTGGACAGATACCTATAAAAATAGTTTTATTTTTGTTTCTAATATTAGGTATCCTATTCTTAAAGGTCACTTTTAGGCACAGGATTTCAAAGTGTGAAATCCAAGTTAGTCTTTAGAATGAAAAGGTAAGAATAATCAGAGTAAAGCGGAAATAGATGAGAAAAGATTGAGATAAGTTTAGAAAAGAATCAGAGTAAGATAAGTATTTAATGGTTGTCCAGTTCTATCTAGGTTTCGTCCTACAGTCAACATTCCTCTGATACCACTTCTGTCACACCCGGATTTTAGGGGTCCAAAACCCGGGCGCGAACATAATCACCAGGTGTGCTGGGACCAAGTCTCACACATATGATGAATCATGGCACAGGATCGAATGTCACATCTTTATATATAACAGGAGTTCTATACAAAATAAATAATTACATTATAAGGAGACAACGGTCCAGCAACCCAAAGTTGACTGGGAGACGACGGCCTAGACCTCTCACGAACTCGTCACAGCATCCTCCAAGCGCCTCATCCTGCGGTACCTGTTCTTGACCTGTGGGGGGGTGTGAGACAGCAAGAGTGAGCTCACATACGTTCATCGCTCAACAAGTTGTGGGGAATAATGTGCATGAACTCGCCAAAGGTGGGAGCTCACGTGAAGTGTAAGGCTTACCAAAGAAGATGGTTAGAGCTGAGCATTGCTTTTAAAGTTGGTCAAAATTTTATTAGCAGTTACTAAGTATAAGTAAATACCAACCCAGTTAAATAGTAGAACAAAAGTAACAACTTCACCTGCGATGCAATGCATATGACAAATTGAGTTTAAGTTCCATAATTTAATCATGTGAGTGTCCGAGCTGCTCTTGACCGTGAGCACGGCTAGTATACCAGTTTTACACTCTGCAGAGGTTGCGCATCTTTACCCACAAGTCATGTTACCCATCTGCCAAGGGATCGCGACTTCCCATACACCTCTACCGAGGAGGCGAGGCAGGGTAACACTACGAGGCCTTTACAAAGTTCCACTAGCTTCAGAAAACCCGCTACAGTTTATAGTAAGTTCCAATGCAGGAATCCCTTGCAGGACCGCCATCGCAGCAAAATCCTCCCGAGGGCCTCCCTACACTGACCACTCCCCTACTGCCCTTGCCCCTTTCGGGTAAGGTAGTCTTCCACTAGCTTTCCTAATTAATCAGCCAAGGGGTCCCATTCCTCCCTTGTGGTAGCACTGTTTTCCCGGGTGGTTCTCCATGTTCCAATTAACATAATGATCTTATCATGAACAGTAATAATAAACATATAATAAAAGTGTGATCATGAATAATGTACCTTCATACCCAAAACCACATAAAGCACTAGCAAGTACTACCCAAAAGGTTCAGTGGTAAACAAGGTATAAAGATAGACAAACTAGGGTAACCTATTGGGTCCCATCAAAATTAACCTATGCAGATCATTATGATTAATTAGAACATGAGTGGGTAAAAAGAAGTAATCAAGGGCACAACTTGCCTGGGACTTGAGATTCCAGGTACCAGGATGATCTTCAGATGACACGTGTCCTCACACTAGTCGTAGCATTACAAACAGACATTGTATAGGCAAAATTAACATTACAACAAACATAAAATACACAGTAATAATCTAGACATTAAACTAAGATCACAGGAACTGGAATCATTAAATTTGGAGGTATAGATTTTAAGTTATGGATTTCCCAAAGTTTTATGCATTTAATATAGGATTAAGTGGGAAATAAATTTAAATGTGTACTTCATGTAAAAACAGTGGTACTATTTAATAGAGAATACTATTACAAAATTATAGGAACTGGAAGGGATCAATTTGGAGGTCATATGCATTTCTATGATTTATACAAATTCTAGCAATTATTTTTATATTAAAAATCTATTTTTAACTCTATTCCTCTTATTTACAAAATTCCTGGACTGCGCACCGAATAACCAGATAACCCAGAGACTAGCCTGCAAGTTTCCCTAGACTCAGTAAACCACGAGTTGGACGGCGGGTTTATTATGAATAACCCCGAGGGCTCTTTTATAAAATTGCAGAGTCGAAGAGGTATCATGTGTTTTGAACCGTCCGATCGGCAACGCACGGCTCAGATTATAACGTCATTTCTGTGAACTGGTAAGGGACGATGGCCACCGGATTTATATCTAACGGTTCGGATCAAAACTGGTTAATCATTGTGCGTTTGCCTAATCCCGCGCGTTGACTGCAGATCCTACAGTCGCGATGCCATATAGCCAAACGCGTACGCCCGGCCCGAGCCGAGCCGTTAGTGGCTGGATCAACGGCAGTCAAAGTGTCTTCCCCGCCCGACCACGCAGCGCGGCAGTGCACAAAGCCAGTATGGCAGCGACCCCTGCCGGGCACAGGAAGACCGGCCACCGGGCACAAAGCTTCATCCTGGGCTCTACTCAAAAAGGAAGGGCGGGCGAACGGTATGAGTGGGTTCTTACCGGCATTGGAGGACTTCACTGTGAATCATGGCTGGGCCAGAGCGCATTCCAGATCTCGGCCGCGGCGAGGCCGAACCAGCGCAGAGGCCACGGAAATGACATGGGCGGTGGCCGCGGGTGGATGTAGACCAACACGAAGGATGCGCGAGCGCGCCCAAGAACCAGGTTCCGTGGAAGCCGACCTCACACCGCGGACCGCCGATTTGGTGACGGGTCCCGGGTGCGCCACTGAAACGCATGAGTCGCGAGGGCGCCGGTGCTCGTGACTTGGGGGAAGAACCGGGGCCAGTCCGCTTGGTCGCAGTGCCGGAGGGAGGAGGAGGAAGGAGTGAGCAACGGAGTCGCCGGACCTGGTCGCCATTGAAGAGCAGCGCGGCGAGCAGGGAGCTGCTGCCCCGGGGAAAGGGCACGGCTGTGGGAGAAGAATGGAGAGGAGAGAGAGGTAGCCGGCCCGGTACTTAACCACAGGAGTCACGAATTTCGCGGAGATTGGCAGCGAGAGACTCGCCCGATCTCAACAACCCCGACGACTCAGCTGTGGTTTGTTTCACAGGTGGGAGAAGAAATAGCTGACGCCTGGGACCCATCAGACAGCGAGGGAAGGAGAGAGCCCGGTTGCGTGGAGCGTCTGGCCAGGTGGGGCCCACACGGCAGTGACTTGGAAACGAGACTGTGCCTGCGCGGACACAAGGCTGGAGGGTGTCTCGTGATGGGCTAAAATAAGTATCCGAGGCCCAGGTAAGGTTTTTATCTTTTATCTTTTATCTTTTTTTTCTAGCATTCCAATTTGAATTCAATTTTAATTGAATTCCAGATTCATTTAAATGTACAAATTGTACCCAATAATGTGGAAGGTTTAATTATTTTTATGTATATTTCTTTTTTTTTCTTGTTTTCAAGTTCAATTTGAATTCGAATTTAGTTTCAAACCTTGTGCAAATTTGTTATTAATTCATATTATGAAATGAAAATACAAATTTTAGAAATATATTTATATTATTTATATTTTTATATCATTTCTCTTCTTACTTTCAAACCCTAATTTTCAATTTAGGGTTTAATCCAATTTCTAGTCATTTTTATATTATTATTATTTTTATTTAATGCACAAACATAAAAACTCCAACAAGATGTACTTTATTTTATTTTGGAATCATTTGTTTGGATTAAATCCTCTTAATTACATGTATGCTCTTTTCATGATGCAAATATGACACATCAAATACGGAAATCACTATATATTTCTTGTGCACAATTTTGAGTATTACAACAACAAAAAAGGAAGACATTAAAAGCATGTAGGAAGCAAATAAGACTTGCCCTCATAAAAGATTTATCAATGATACCGATTGAAGCAGTAAAAATCATTACTCCCCCTAAATGAGTGTTCTCCTTTTGAAAGAAACTTCTCCCTCTTTAGAGACGAAGAAATACTCCCCCTGACAGAGATCTTCTACTTAGGAAAAAGCATGTGAAAATAGAGGTGCAAGACATGATTTGATTAGACTGACTTCCCTTATGCATAGGTAACAGGTATGAGTTAACAACTTATGCATGTATAGCAACATGGGAAGTATAAGATATAAAATATAGTCTAACCAAATGTTGGAGAAGACATGTAAATGATACCAAATGTAGTCCCAAAGATACCAATTGAAAGTAAATTGCAGACCAATTGAAGACCAATGGCAGGCTTGTGAGACATAAGAACTCTTGTAGATTTGAAGAGGAAGCTTTATTATCTTTCTCCGGGGACTCCATTTTCCTTTCAATGAGACTACTACATGAAATAAACTTGAAAATCAGTATAAGTAGATGTCCCTGTCCACACTGAGGTCTTGGAATTGTACATAAATTTAGGAATAAAATTTCCCAACCAAATTTGAATTTGAATTTGAATTCCAAAATTTGAGAAAGGAAACCAGAAAAGAAAAGAAAAAAAGAAAATAAAAAGGAAAGGGCGTGTTGGGCCCAATCTCGCTCGGGCGGCCCATTTTCCCTCCTACCGCATAGCTCGACCAGAATTTGGTGCCGACACGTGAGTCCCTCCAGTCAGCCGCACATGTGACTCAGAGTGCATCTCTCTGGTGACCGACAAGTCGACCACACATGTCATCCCCACCGCAGCGGCAACAAACCGAACGCCATGCGCGGACCTTCCCCTTTCTTTGCGTGTGTAGGGCCACGTCTCCGACTCTGTGGACTCGGATGATAAATGCGGACCTCGCCCACGACTTCCCCTCCTCTAGCCCCTCGTTAGCGTCATCATCTCAGTCCGCGTCGCCTTATCCCGTGAGTGAGAGAAAAGAGTAGGATCCGCCACCAACGAATCTCATCATCGCAGTGTGTCTATCCTCGGTGTAGGGCTGGGGAGGATCGTCTGCACCCGGGGTAGCCGTCCGTGTCCGCAACTAGAAGGCGAGGCCCGCGAAACCACGGTAATTTCTCGCCGTCGATTGGAAATCCGTCGCGGACAACTCCGCTCTGTTACCGGATCTTCTATGGCGTCAAGGCCAGTATGTCGCCCACCCACGAATTCGCCATAATCTTTGCATTGTGTTGACGCGGTCAAGACTTAGGAATAGTATCCATGCATGCGTGCGGGCGTGTTGCTCGCCGGCGTATGCGCCGCTGTGTGGGCATGGCACCGCCGTCTGTGGCCACGAGGGAAAGTGACGCCCCGTGTGCCATAGGATCAAATATCTACGGCAATGATTAGAACCGAGGTAACGATTCAGTTGGGTGTAGCAGGAGTCGTCTGATTCAGATCGTGCGGGCGAGGGTCGATTTAGGGCTTTTAAATTTGGAGCGTTCGATTCAGATCGATCAGCTCTCGACTGCTTACCAGTTCATGTAAGCACCGATTTAATCTAGAGTGTAGACATTTGATTGGATGGCTGAGGTTGTGAATAATGTTTCGGCCGGTCGATTTAACAAGTAGGCCCCTATGTTTTGGGGAAAACAACCTGCAGTCCAGTGCGACTGTTTACTGAGTCTTAGGAATCTTTGCGCTTTAGCCTTGACCTCTCTGCAATTTACGTGCGCAGTCCAAGCAGATTAAAATAGAGAAATTCATTTAGATATAGTGTAAAATTAATTCCAAGAACTTGTTTAATTCCTAGAAAATTCATTTTAACTCCTTTTTAACTCATTCCAGTTCCTATAATTTTGTAATAATATTGTTTATCACTTAGTGCTACTGTTTTAACATGAAAACGACATTAGAATTGATCACTCAGTTAATCTTGTACCAAACACATAAAACCTTCAGATATTCATAACTCAAAATCCGTAACTCCGAATTTAGTGATTCTTGTTCCTACGAGCTCGTTTCGACGCGTAGATTATTAGTATGCATTTGATAATCATGTTTGGTGTGATGTTAATTTCTCCCTTGTACCCATGGTTTACAAAACTGTTTCCTATACAAAAACCGCTACCCACCGGTAACAGTTTACCAACGGTAAACCGGTAAAAACCTGCCGGTTTGACCAATTCAAATCAATTTATATTCGAACCGGTTTTTCGGCGAAAAACCGGTGAAAATCCGGCGAAAACCGCTATAAACCGCCGGTTAACCACGAAACGAACCGGTTTTCGCTGTTTTTTTACAGAAAAATGTAAAATTTTGACAAGATTTATTTGTAGTTTGCTCAATTCACATTGCACAGTAAATATTAATTGATCCACACGACTTGTGCTCACCAAAATAACATATAACATACATATGCAACCACAAACTCTAGTTCTCATGCAACAAACAACCAGCGAACTTCGTAATACTCAAATACAAATTCTTTTACAACTCTCCAACGAGGCAACGACACATAGGTCGACTTATTTCACAATACTCACATGTTCATCTCGAGTCATAGTGATAGTACTTAGGCATGTTGGAAGGATCGTGATATTGTTTCAATCCGTTATAGTGATAAGTCTATACAAAATATATGAGATACATTAGCGAGAAAACAAGAACGACAAATAAATATTTGTCCACAAAGCAAAAAACATACCGGTATGTGTGTTTGATGTTTGTGTATTGCATGTGCACCTCACCAAGTGTTGGACTTTTCTCCTGATCAACAAATCTTAGGAACACATATAGAAGAACTGGAGCTAAGGGTTCTAGATTGAGTCTTGTCTAGACAGATAGTTATTAGAAGAACTGAAGCTACTTGATCTACGGATTCCATCTTAGACAGGAAATGAAACCGAAATTGACCACTAAATGCCTAAACTGGAATTGAGCTACAGGTTTATCTTCACATATAGCATATAACAGTAAACATGACTAATATGCCTAAATTGACCACTAAATACTCAGTTTTAGCATTAAATCCGGTTTTTCGGCAAAAATGGCGGTTTACTAGTCTCAAATAACGATTTATCGGTCCTAGAAAATGGTTTACCACTGGTTTTTGGGTTTTATGATTTTTTTCAAATTTTCTGAATTTAGAACGAATTTTGAAAAAAAACTCGGTGGTTAACCGAAACCGCTCCCCGGCGGTTTCGGTAAACTGACCGGTTTACCGTCGGTTTTAACTAGTTTTGTAAACCATGCTTGTACCATGTTTGTTTGTATTGTGGCAAGTAGAAGAGCCAGTGGCCGAGGATCAGGGTGTTCAACCGGTAGAAGTTGCTAAGCAGGAGCTCATTGAGGACAAGTTGTGCCCTTGACCACTTTTATTTACCCAATAATGTTCTTTACAATCATCTTAGCATGCATAGGCTTAATTTTGATGGGACCCATTAGGTCACCCTAGTCTGGTTATCTTTTCACCTTGTTTACCCCTAAACTTTTGGGTAGTCTTTGCTATTGCTATATATGGTTTTGGGTGTTGAAATAACTATTACACATGATCATTTTTTATTACTATTCTATTTCTGTTCATGATAAGACAACTATGTTAATTGGAACAACGTGCTTAACTTTAGAAACACGTGCCACCACAAGGGTGGAATGGGTCGCCCTTGGCTGACTAACTAGGAAAGCTAGTGGAGGACTACCTTACCCGAAAGGGGCAAGGGCAGTAGGGGAGTAGGCGTGCAGGGAGGTTCTCGGGTTAATTTGCTACAATGGCGGTCAGACGGGGGATTCCTCCATTGCTCTTCCTAGAAACTATAGCGGGTTTTCTGAAGCTAGTGGAACTTTGTAAATGCCTCGTAGTGGATCCCTAGCCATTCACCTTGGTAGTGTCTAAGGGTCTGGCTAACCGTGGTGACATTGGATACACGACTTGTGGGTACAGGGTACAACCTCTGCAGTGTGTAAACTGGTATACTAGCCATGCTCGCGGTCATGAGCAGCTCAAGACTCTTGCATGATTAATTTATGAAATTAAATTCAATTTGTCATTCGCATTGCATTGGGATTTATCATTAATTTTGATCTATTATTACTCCGGTTTGGTATCTACTTACATTTAGTAACTGCTAATAAAACTTGACCAACTTATTAAAAGCAACGCTCAGCTTTAACCCTTATTTATTGGTCAGCCTTACACTTTACATGAACTCCCACCGTTGGTGAGTTCATGCACATTATTCCCCACAACTTGTTGAGCTATGATCTTTTGTGAGCTCACCCTTGCGATATATAACCCCCACAGGAGAAGACCAGGTGGTCCAGGAGCAGCCGTACAATGAGGAGTACGAGTTGATCTAGGTGGCGTCTTCCAGTCAGCTTTGTGGCGCCAAGGAATAATACTTAGTTCGCTTTATTATTATCATTTATTTTTCTATGACTTTCGTTATGTAATAATGACATTTATGATATTTGTGACATTTATCTCTATACACTTTGTCATTATATGTGATGTTCTTCTTTGGAGCACATATGAGACTCACCCGGCTTTATCGCTTAAATCCGAGTGTGACAGAAGTGGTATTAGAGGAAATGTTGACTGTAGTACGAAACCTAGATAGAACTGGACAAAACCCTTACCTACTTACCTTATTGTGATTCTTACTACACTTACCTTGATCCTATCTCACCTTTTGCTGTTCTACTCTGACTACTCTTATCTTATCTATTCTAAGATAAGGAGGATTTCACACTTTGGAATCCTATATTTATGACCCTTTTTAAAGAGATAGGAGACCTAAGACAAAATTATTTTTTTCTCTATTTAAAATGATTGGATGATTGTTCTGATGATAAATGACTGATTTGCTTCTTTGATTGATTGAAATAGCATAGAAAGGCATTCTAGCATGTACCACCATAAGGTAATGGATTAGCATTAGCATGTGACACAGTAATCTACTTAGCTAATAAAACCCCAAAAGATCATGTCTCGTAATTACTCGTCTTGTCTACAATTCTTTCTTACCATGTGTTTCTAACCCAGATGGTCAATACCAGGAAGGGAGGCGGAATTGATCTACCTGCCAACCCATTCAACAAAGGGTGCTTAGACAACAGCAAGCCGAGATGAATCCTCCGAATCCTCCGTCGGCTGGGATAGATCTAGTGGTTGCAGCCCAGATGCAGATGCTGCAACATATGGCGAATACGATGATGGATATGCAAGCCCAGATGTGGCAGGAGCGTCAAGAGATGCGCCAGGAGAGATAAGAGATGAGAGAGAAGATGCGTCAAGAAAGAATGGTGCAACAGCAGCAAGCACCATTGCCTCCACCACCACCACCAGTTCCACCCTAGGACAAGCACCAGTTGTTCATGAGCCACAAGCCACTGACTTTTGCCAGCTCTCCAGATCCTCCACACACTGATGATTGGCTGAAGTCAGTGGAGAAGATGCTGAATATAACCCAATGCTCTGACTGGGAGAAGGTGCTCTATGCTTCTGGTCGTCTTACTGGTCCTGCTGCTGATTGGTGGGATTCTTACACCGCTGCCCATGATGCTGCTGATACTATCACTTGGGTAGAATTCACCACCCAGTTCAGAAATGACCACATTCCTGCTGGACTAATGAAGATCAAGAAGAAAGAAATCTTTCACTGAAGCAGGGCAGCATTTCAGTCAGCGAGTATCGCGACAAGTTTATTCAACTATCAAGATATGCACCAGATGAAGTGGCTGATGATGAGAGGAAGTAGGAACACTTTATAGAGGGACTTAATGGACCCCTGCAGTATGCACTGGTGGCTCACACCTTTCCATCATTCCAGAGGCTTCTTGACAAGGCTCTAGATATTGAACACAAGTGTGTTCAGTTGTGGGATATGAAGAGGAAGGCTATTACCCAGGGACAGGGGAGCAGTAGTGTCCGTCCTCGCTATGTTCCGCCCCAGGGTACACCGGCTTGTACTGGAGGAGGTCAGCGCCCAGCTCAGTTTGCACTGCAGGGGACCCCATAGACTCCACATACTCGTCTGGCTGCCCCCACTGGCACTCCAGGGAGATTCGCAGGACAGCGTGAAGGCACCACATCCTACAAGTGCGGTCAGGTTGGGCACTATGCCAATGTTTGTCCACAAAGGATTGCCAGCACCCCTGTCCAATACAAGCAACAAACTCCAGGTTCTGGCAAGGGATTCAGCATTGCCAGGGTTAATCAAGTCAGTGCTGATGCTACCGCGGATGGTGCTGACATCGCTATTGGTATGTTTTATATTAATTCAATTCCTGCAGCAATACTATTTGATTCTGGTGCTACACATTCATTTATTTCTGCTCGATATGCCTACATAAATGAGTTACCACTACAAAATATGCAAAAGCCACTAGTAGTAATTACCCCTAAAGGGCCTGTCGAAGCAAATTATATGACCAATGGATTAACCTTGACAATTATGGGAAGAGAATTCTGGGATACCCCTATAGTATTAGAAGAAAGCAGTATAGACCTGATACTTGATATGTCATGGTTATGAAAGGCCAAGGCAGTTATACATTGTGCTAAGGGAACCGTAGAACTCACCAGCTCTAAAGGAGAAAGATTCGAAGTTGAGATTACCATAACTATCTCTACTAGACCTGGCGTATATCTAATGGATGGGAAATTTGTAGGCAGCAACATCCGTGTGATTAGAGATTTTCCCGATGTATTTCCAGAGGAGTTACCCAGAATGCCACTAGATAGGGAAGTTGAGTTTGTCATTGACCTCTTACCTAGAACCACTCCTATTTCAAAAAGGCCATACAGGATGTCAGTAGAAGAACTAAAAGAACTTAAGAAACAATTAACAGAGTTACAGGAGGCTAGGTACATTTGTCCGAGTTCCTCACCTTGGGGAGCACCGGTTCTGTTTGTACAGAAGAAGGATGGATCACAGAGGATGTGTGTGGATTATAGATGTAATGCCCTGAATTTGGGGTAGAATTTTTCTTCTTTTTACTCACCAAATTCAGGCGTTACTCTCTTTTCTCTTCCCGTTTCGCTCCTTCTTCCCAATTTCAAAAGTATAGTGACAGGTGTCCGTGTCATGTATAAACAAAACCTAAGTGTCATGGGTGTTGCATCATGCCGAAGCATATTTCTTTGTCTGATGTCGTGTTTAATCGCGTGTTCGTCTCGTCCCGGTTTGGATTTCGGTTCACGATCGGAATTCCGATTGGTGTTCGACCCGCGGAGTGACCTAACCCGGCCCAGTCCGGCCCGGTCCGGCCCGCGCGCCCCTAGCGCCCCTTGCCCTACCCATGCGCGCGCCCCTCCCCCTAATCCCGTTGTCTCATTTGATTTCTCCCGCGCAGTAACCTCCCTCTCCCTCTTCCACCTCTCTCTCTCTCCCCGTGGTGCCCTAGGGTTTGGAGACGAGATCGCTGGAGTTTGGATCCCCGGAGGTGAGTTTTCCCCTTCTCTTCCCTTTCTCTCTCTCCCTCCTCCCCCTTCCTTCTTCTTCCCCTAGCCTCGCGCCCTCCCCCGCGCACGCCGCGCGCCCTCCCCTGCCCCGTCGCGTGCCGTGGCGGGGCTCAGCCGCGCCGCATCCCGCGCCCTGGCCGAGCCCCTCCCCGCGTCGCCCCGCGGCGAGTCCCGCCCCAGCCGAGCCCCTCCCCGCGTCGCGCCCCCCGGGCGAGTCCCGCCCCAGCCGAGCCCCTCTCCGCGTCGCGCCCCCCGGCGAGTCCCACCCCGGCCGAGCCCCTCCCCGCGTCGCGCCCCCTCAGCGAACCCCTCCCCAGCCGCGCCCCTCCCGCGCGCCACTCCCCCAGCCGCGCTCTGGTCGCGCGCCCTCTGCTGCGTCCTCGCGCGCCCTAGCCACACCCTCGGCTACGCCCTGGCCCGCGTCCCGGTGGCCGCGCCCCGGCCGTGCCCTCGGTCGCGTGCCTCGGCCGTGCCCCCGGCTACGCCCTCGTGCACCCCTGTCCGAGCCAGTGCCCCGGCAGCCTCGCACCCCACACGGCTTGCACGGTTCGCGTGCCCTCGGCACGTGCAGCGTGCTCTCGCATGTGCGACCGTAGTCGCGTTTCGCTTAACCCTCGTTTAATCCATTTTAATTTTGTTTAGTCAATGTGCTGCGTCGCGCGCTTCGCCGCGCGACGGTTCATTCTAATTTCATCTTTATAAATGTGCTGCGTCGCGCGACGGTCCTTTTAAATTTATATTTATTAATGTGTTGCGTCGCGCGCTTCATCGCGCGATGATTCGTTTAATTTATATTTATTGCGGTGCTGCGTCGCGCGCTTTGTCGCGCGACGATTCGTTTTAAATGCAGTTCTGTTGGCGTAAGCCGTCGTGCGTTTCGTCGCGCAACGCTTAACGTTTGTCTTTAATTAATGCAAGAATCTTGTTGCGAGCTCTATCGCGTGGCAAGTCATTTATTTCTTAATTCAATTTAAATGTTGTGTCGTACGTCTCGCCGTACGACCAATCCCTTTCGTTCATCTTTACCTATTTATAGTGACTAAATGTGGAACATGACTTTACTTTATGCTAAACGTAGTGTCTTATTTGATACCCTTCTGTTTAAACGAATGGTTTAATTTATAATTATGTAAAGTGATTGCATCTCGACCGTAGACCCGACTGTCATTTCCTCTTTCTCTCTGAACCGTAATTGCGAGCCCCGCGTTGAACGTCTGTTTATTTATTGCATTCCATTGTATGGTGTACTGTTCTTTTGGTATTAAATGTGTGGAATGTATGTTTGAACTCGTATAGAGAACGATCTGGTTGAAGAGCCCGAGGAACTCACAGGAGAACGATCTGGTGGAGGCAAGTGTCCCTTGACCCATCTATGTCCTACTCATTCTTATAACTCACTCCCCGCATTTACACACTTTATACCTAAGGATTGACTAGCTTTTGTTTAGCTTGTCCTTGTCTACCTATTTTGGTTGGGTTATTATAGTTTAGCTTTATGCTAGTGCTTCATATTAATCAATGAACATGATGAGATTATCTATGATATGCTGTTTCCCTTTTGATTATGATGATGGTACTGTGACATTTAAGGGGGCTCGAGCTGTTTCTCGATTGCCTCTCCGTAAGGACCTGTTCGTTGGATGACCGCCTAGGAAAACAGTGCAACCATGAGGGTGGAGTGGGACGCCCTTAGCTGAATAATTAGAGGAACTGAGGTGTAGTTCGCTTCGCCATCGTGCCGTCAATGGGGCTCGGTGTATGCGGCTCGCTCTACCAAGGTTGGTTTGCCCCTTGGGGAGGAGTGCGGTACATTTAGGAAACCTAACGGGCAGCTATAGCCTCAGGGAATCTTTGTAAAGGCTACGTAGTGAGACCCTGCCTATTCACCTTGGTAGTGTTTAAGGGTTTGATCGGCCCGAGGCAAGGGGGAATCACGACTTGTGGGTAAAGTGCGCAACCTCTGCAGAGTGTTATGAAACTGATATATTAGCCGTGCTCATGGTTATGAGCGGCCAAGGGAGCTCCAGTGATTAGTGATACTTAATCAGAGATGTTCGGATTACAGGTGGCAATGAGATTGATGGTTTTGGTATCGACTCCGGTAATGGTAAGTGGTATTCTTTCCGTTTGGAAAGGGTACGTTTGGGTTAATAACGTGGGTTAATTCTAAAACTTGGCTTTCTCTACTAGTAATAATAATCTGACCAACTAAAAGCAACTGCTTGACTTACCCCCACATAAAGCTAGTCCACTACAGCCAAACAGGACACTTGCTGAGTATGTTGATGTGTACTCACCCTTGCTCTACACACCAACCCCCCAGGTTGTCCGCATTGCAACCACTGCTCAGGAGAGGATGAAGCCGTGGAAGGAGACGTCCAGGAGTTCCAAGATTATGATGAGTTCTAGGCGTGGGTTAGCGGCAACCCCCAGTCGGCTGCTTGTGAAAACCGCGTGTATCTACGTTTCTTTTCCGCACTTTGATTATTGTAAATACTATGTGGATGTCTCAGACACATGATGTAATCGACTATTATTCCCCTTTTATGTTATTATTTGAGCACTGTGTGATGATGTCCAGTTATGTAACTGCTGTGTACGTGAATTGCTGATCCTGGCACGTACATGGTTCGCATTCGGTTTGCCTTCTAAAACCGGGTGTGACATAGGTGGTATCAAAGCCGTGCTGACTGTAGGACCGCTAACCTAGAGTAGAATGGTCGTTCTAAGGACTATAGACCCCTATTCTCACCTTGACTTTGGTATCCCTTCAAAAGTTGGTCATATCGACCAAACCTATGTTCTACTATATATTATACCTTGCTAAAAATCTTTTGCTTATTCTAATTCCTCATTTTATTTATGGTTTACTTGCTGGTCATATTAGTTCTGATCTCACTCTTATGCTTACGGTGTCTTTTGTAGATGGCTCGTCTTAGACACACTGCACGGAAGTCCGTCATCCCCTTCTTACCCTCTCGTCTCGCTGAGCGTCCGCTTCGTCGTCCAGTGACCGGTCAGTCCAGCCATTTGGAGAGACTGCACCACCGCCTGCATGAGGAGCAGGAGCGTCGACAATAGGAGCAGGAGCAGCAGGGCTCTTCTTTCTTGCTCCAGCAGGAGATAGAGTCTGTGAGGAGCTGCTCCCCCGTGCTTCCCCTGGAGGCGCCCCCTGCACCACCACTGAGTGCCCCAGCCGCTGGAGTAGCTGCTGGAGGAGACCCAGATGACGGAGGTGGCGACAGCAGCTCGAGCCACAGCACCGACCTTTCAGCCGACCAGGAGCCAGAAGGATGGGTTGCTCGACCCATCACTCGCGACGCTGCTCGCGGGTGTCACTTCCACGATGCGCTCGACACCCTGCTACATCAGGCACTTGACCAGTGTACTTGGTCTATCGAGTATCACTGTTTGGTCTTCTAGCACCGTCACGGGGTCTACCCGGACCGCTGGGAGGCTACCTGCTTGGTGCACCGTCCGGAGAACAGTCTCTGGGGTGCGGAGGTCTGCTCAGAGCACTATTCCATCTTTGAGCGGGACTCAGCTGAGGCGACCATGCAAGATGCCGCACGGCGTGCGCTTTTGCACTACTGTTCAGTGTTCGGTGGGGTAGCTAATGGTCTCAACCTGAAGTACTACCCCCGTCGTCCATCTAGCAGCACAGGAGGCGTGATTGTCTCACCTGTTGGTGAGGACAATCCTAGGTTGAGCAGCACAGTCAACCTAGCCGTCGTGCTAAACACGGAGCTGGACCATGCATTAGACGAGCTGAGTGGGGCTCGTGCTGAGATCACCCAGCTACGGGCTGAGCGCGCGGAACGTCGTCACCTGGATGATGGCTCCCTCGCTCCCGTCGGGACTCAACACCCGTATCGCTCACCTCGGCGTGGACACCAGTCTTATGGCAACCCCGACTGCAAGACCAAGATAAATTTAGAACCATAGATCGTCAGCATCAGATCTTGTAATTAATACGAAAATATATACATAGAAGCTATAGTCTTAGCGTTAGCCTTGCTTTTAGTTAGTCTTAGTTAGACAGGGTAGTTTGCTTATCCTGTGCATTTATGTTTGTCATGGTGAACTATGCTGGATTTGGATCTTTGTAATGACTGTCACCAGAGTGTGGGTATCCCCTGCATTTTGGTTTATCTGTTATATGTTAGTAAAGTTAGCTGTCTAGTTGGGAAGCCTTTTTATTCTACTCTCCTCTTTATCTGAGAAGCTGTGTTGGAGATCAGTGAAGATGTTCATCTGTTCAGTGTTGTGGAGAATTCTATACCCTTTTCTTATGCTGCAAGATTCGCCAGATCAGTTCTGATGTGTGGTTGCATTCTGCAGATATCAGAAAACAGGCGTAGAGGAGGAAGGCGTGCTCAGTAGGAGCAGGCAGCTAAGCAGGATGAGGCACCCCAGCAACAGCAGCTGCCGCCCCCGCCCCGATGTCGATCGAGCAGATGTTCATGATGCAGACTCAGGCAGTTCAAGCCATCGGTCAGACTTTGGCCGCCATTCAGCAGCAGCAGCAGTAGCCACCACCCCAGCCTCAGATGCCTCAGATGCCTAGGACAAGCGTGCCGAATTCATGAGAGGTCATCCCCCAACGTTTGCTCACTCTTCTGACCCCATGGATACTAAAGACTGGCTGCGCACAGTGGAGTGGGAGTTGCATACTGCTCAGTGTGACGACAAGGAGAAAGTTCTGTATGGTCCCTGTCTGTTGAGAGGAGCAGCTCAGTCCTGGTGGGAGTCTTATCTCGCCACCCATGCCAACCCCAACACCATCACCTGGGAAGAGTTCATAGGTAGCTTTCGTCAGTACCATGTTCCTGCAGGTCTGATGACAGTGAAAAAGGAGGAGTTCCTGGCACTCAAGCAAGGTTCATTGTTCGTTAGTGAGTATCGAGACAGATTTCTGCAACTGTCTCGCTATGCTCCTGAAGATGTCAACACCGACACCAAGAGGCAGTATCGTTTCCTGAGAGGCTTGGTTGACCCTCTCCAGTATCAGCTGATGAATCATACCTTCCCGACATTTCAGCACTTGATCGACAGAGCGATCATGACAAAGAGGAAGCGTAAAGAGATGGAGGATCGCAAGCACAAGATCAGTGGACCTCAGTCTGGAAGCAGCAATCGTCCCTCGTTTTCTCAGGTAATCCACCTCAGTAGTTCAGGCAGAACCAGCGTCCACCTTAGCAAGCAGCAGTTTCAAAGGCAGTACCCTTAGCACCAGCAGCAGAATCGCAGAACAATCAGTCAGGAGGAGGCCAGTTCCAGAGGAAGAATCAGCAGGCACCTCGTCTTCCTGCCCAGCGAACCAGCAAAATAGTCAAGTAAGCACCAGTTCAGGGTGGAAATAGAGCATGTTTCCACTATGGAGAGCAAGGCCATTGGGTGATGCAATGTCCGAAGAAGGCAGCCCAGCAGCATTCAGGCCCCAATGCCCCAGCAAAGCAGAATGTGTCGCAGCCTGGAGCAGGCAACCGCTCTCAGCCACGCTATAACCATGGGAGACTGAACCACTTGGAGGCCGAAGCAGTTCAGGATAACCCCAGCATGATAGTAGGTATGTTTCCAGTCGATTCCCATATTGCAGAAGTGTTATTTGATACTGGAGCAACACATTTCTTTCATTACTGCATCATGGGTAGAAGCACATAATCTTCCAATTACTACCATGTCAACCCCCATTCAAATTGACTCGGCCGGTGGTAGAATTCGAGCCGATAGCATTTGCTTGAATGTAAGTGTGGAAATAAGGGGGATAGCGTTTCCCGCTAACCTCATAGTAATGGGTACTCAGGGAATAGATGTCATCCTAGGGATGAATTGGCTAGATAAGTATCAGGCAGTTATCAGTTGTGATAAGAGGACAATCAAGTTGATGTCCCCACTTGGAGAGGAAGTGGTGACAGAGTTAGTCCCGCCTGAGCCAAAGAAAGGAAGTTGTTATCAGATGGCTTGTTGATAGCAGTGAAGCAGACCCACTTGAGATTATTGAGGTTGTGTCCGAGTTCCTAGATGTGTTTCTAAAGAACCTACTAGGTATGCCACCAGAGCAGAAAGTTGAGTTTGCCATAGAGCTTCTTCCTGGCACCGCCCCCATCTTTAAGAGAGCTTACAAAGTATCGGGACCAGAGTTGGTTGAGCTTAAGAAGCAGATTGATGAGCTGTCAGAGAAAGGATACGTCCGGCCAAGCACCTCGCCTTGGGCTGCCCCTGTCCTATTCGTGGAGAAGAAAGATGGCACCAGAAGGATGTGTATCGACTATCGAGCACTGAATGAAGTCACAATCAAGAACAAGTACCCTTTGCCTAGAATAGAAGATCTATTCGACCAGTTGAGAGGAGCCAGCGTGTTCTCAAAGATAGATTCTAAGGTCAGGTTATCATCAGCTCAGGATCCGACCTTTAGATATTCCGAAGACGACATTCATTACCAAGTATGGGTTGTATGAGTTCACTGTGATGTCTTTCGGTCTAACAAATGCACCAGCCTTCTTCATGAATCTGATGAACAGTGTATTCATGGATTATCTTGATAAGTTTGTGGTGGTATTCATTGATGATATTCTGGTATATTCTCAAAGCGAAGCAGAGCATGCAGATCATTTAAGGATAGTATTGCAGAGATTGCGAGAGCACCAGCTGTATGCAAAGTTGAGCAAGTGTGAGTTCTGGATTGATGAAGTCCTGTTCTTGGGTCACATAATCAACAAGAAGGATTGGCTGTGGATCCAAAGAAAGTGGCAGACATTTTGAACTGGAAAGCACCAACAGATGCTCGAGGAATCAAAAGCTTCATTGGAATGGCCGGATATTATCGGCGATTCATTGAAGGGTTCTCAAAGATTGTGAAACCAATGACAGCTTTGCTAGGCAACAAAGTTGAGTTCAAGTGGACCTAGAAATGCCAAGAAGCCTTCGAAGCGCTGAAAGAGAAGTTGACCACAGAGCCTGTCTTAGTCTTGCCTGATGTGCACAAGCCCTTCTCGGTGTATTGCGATGCTTGTTACACTAGTTTGGGATGCGTGCTGATTCAAGAGGGAAGAGTTGTGGCTTACTCGTCCCGATAGCTGAAGGTTCATGAGCAGAATTATCCAATCCATGACCTAGAGTTGGCAGCAGTGTTTCACGCACTGAAGACATGGATGCACTATCTGTATGGGTAGAAAGGTGATGTTTACACAGACCACAAGAGTCTGAAGTACATATTCACTCAGTCAGAGCTAAATATGAGGCAGCGAAGATGGTTAGAGTTGATCAAAGACTATGAATTGGAGATTCATTACCATCCAGGCAAAGCGAATGTAGTGGCAGATGCTTTGAGCGGGAAGAGTCAGGTCAATCTGATGGTCGCTCATCCGATGCCTTATGAGTTGGCCAAAGAGTTTGACAGGTTGAGTCTCAGATTTCTAAACAATATGCGAGGAGTAACAGTTGAGATGGAACCCACCTTGGAGCGGGAAATCAAAGAAGCGCAGAAGAACGATGAGAAGATCAGTGAGATCCGGCGACTGATTCTGGAAGGCAAAGGCAAAGATTTTCGGGAAGATGCAGAAGGTGTGATATGGTTCAAAGACCGCTTGTGTGTTCCCAATGTCCAGTCTATTTGGAGTTTGATCCTCAAGGAAGCTCATGAGACAGCTTACTCGATACACCCTGGAAGTGAGAAGATGTATCAAGATCTGAAGAAGAAAATTCTGGTGGTACGGAATGAAGAGGGAAATCGCAGAGCATGTGGCTATGTGTGATAGTTGTCGACGGATCGAGGCAGAGCATCAGAGGCCAGCTGGATTGTTGCAACTGATGCAAATTCCTCAGTGGAAATGGGATGAAATCGGTATGGATTTCATAGTCGGATTGCCTCGCACTCGAGCCGGCTACGATTCCATTTGGGTAGTGGTAGACCGCTTAACCAAGTCAACCCACTTCATACCTATCAAGACCAACTACAGCAGTGCAGTATTGGCAAGAGTTGTACATGTCTCGGATCGTTTGTCTTCATGGTGTGCCAAGGAAGATAGTGTCAGACAGAGGACGCAGTTCACCTCTCATTTCTGGCAGCAGTTGCATGAAGCTTTGGGCACACACCTGAATTTCAGTTCAGCTTATCATCCGCAGATAGATGGTCAGACCGAAAGAACCAATCAAATCCTCGAAGATATGTTGAGAGCCTGTGCGTTGCAAGATCAGTCCGGATGGGACAAGAGGTTGCGTTATGCAGAGTTCTCCTATAACAACAGTTACCAGGCCAGCTTGAAGATGTCACCGTTTCAGGCGCTTTATGGAAGGAGTTGTAGAACTCCCTTGCAATGAGATCAGCTTGGAGAAAAGCAAGTGTTCGGGCCAGACATTTTGCTTGAAGCTGAAGAGAACATTAAAATGGTTCGGGAGAACCTGAGGATAGCGCAACCAAGGCAGCGAAGTTATGCAGACACAAGAAGAAGAGAGCTGAGTTTTGAAGTTGGAGATTTTGTTTATCTGAAAGTGTCACCGATCAGAGGAGTCAGAAGATTCGGAGTCAAAGGCAAGCTAGCACCCCACTACATTGGTCTGTATCAGATTCTCGCAAGGCGTGGAGAAGTGGCCTATCAGCTCAGTTTGCTAGAAGGCTTATCCGCAGTGCATGATGTCTTTCATGTGTCTTAGCTAAAGAAATGTCTGCGTGTGCCAGAAGAGCAGTTGCCAGTGGAAGGTCTGGAGGTCCAGGAGGACTTGACCTACATAGAGAAGCCAGCGCAGATTCTTGAGACTGCAGACAGAGTCACTCGGAGGAAGACTATCAGAATGTGCAAAGTCAGATGGAGTCACCACTCTGAGGAAGAAGCAACCTGGGAGCGTGAAGATGATCTGATGGCTAAATATTCTGAGCTCTTTGCTAGCCAACCTTGAATCTCGAGGGCGAGATTCTTTTAAGGGGGATAGGTTTGTAACACCCTGAATTTGGGGGTAGAATTTTTTCTTCTTTTTACTCACCAATCAGGCGTTACTCTCTTTTCTCTTCCTGTTTCACTCCTTCTTCCCAATTTCAAACCAGTATAGTGACAGGTGTCCGTGTCATGTATAAACAAAACCTAAGTGTCATGGGTGTTGCATCATGCCGAAGCATATTTCTTTGTCTGATGTCGTGTTTAATCGCGTGTTCGTCTCGTCCCGGTTCGGATTTCGATTCTCGATCAGAATTCCGATTGGTGTTCGACCCGCGGAGTGACCTAGCCCGGCCTAGTTCGGCCCGGTCTGGCCCGCGCGCCCTTGGCGCCCCTTGCCCTACCCATGCGCGTGCCCCCCTCCCCCTAATCTCGTTGTCTCATTTGATTTCTCCCGCGCAGTAACCTCCCTCTCCCTCTTCCACCTCTCTCTCTCCCCGTGGGGCCCTAGGGTTTGGAGATGAGATCGTCGGAGTTTGGATCCACGGAGGTGAGTTTTCCCCTCCCCTTCCCTTTTTCTCTCTCCCTCCTCCCCCTCCCTTCTTCTTCCCCTGGCCGAGCGCCCTCCCCTGCCCCGTCGCGCGCCGTGGCGGCGACTCAGCCGCGCCGCATCCCGCGCCCCGGCTGAGCCCCTCCCCGCGTCGCCCCCGGCAAGTCCCGCCCCGGCCGAGCCCCTCCCTGTGTCGCGCCCCCCCCCCGCGAGTCCCGCCCCGGCCGAGCCCCTCCCAGCGTCGCGCCCCCCGGCGAGTCCCGCCCCGGTCGAGCCCCTCCCCCGCGTCGCGCCCCCTCGGTGAACCCCTCCCGCACGCCGCTCCCCCAGCCACACCCTGGCCACGCGCCCTGGCCGCGCCCTGGCCCGTGTCCCGGTGGCCGCGCCCCGGCTGTGCCCTCGACCGCGTGCCTCGGCCGTGCCCCCGGCTGCGCCCTCGCGCGCCCCTACCCGAGCCTGTGCCCCGGCAGCCTCGCGCCCCGCGCGGCTTGCACGGTTCGCGTGCCCTCGGCACGTGCAGCGTGCGACCGTAGTCGCGTTTCGTTTAACCCTCGTTTAATCCATTTTAATTTTGTTTAGTCAATGTGCTGCGTCGTGCGCTTCGCCGCGCGATGGTTCATTCTAATTTCATCTTTATAAATGTGCTGCGTCGCGCGCTTCATCGCGCGACGGTCCTTTTAAATTTATATTTATTAATGTGTTGCGTCGCGCGCTTCGTCGCGCGACGATTCGTTTAATTTATATTTATTGCAGTGCTGCGTCACGCGCTTCATCGCGCGACGATTCGTTTTAAATGCAGTTCTGTTGGCGTAAGCCATCGTGCGTTTCCATCGTGCAACGCTTAACGTTTGTCTTTAATTAATGCAAGAATCATGTTGCGCGCTCTGTCGCGCGGCAAGTCATTTATTTCTTAATTCAATTTAAATGCTGTGTCGTACGTCTCGCCGTACGACCAATCCCTTTCATTCATCTTTACCTATTTATAGTGACTAAATGTGGAACATGACTTTACTTTATGCTAAACGCAGTGTCTAATTTGGTACCCTTCTGTTTAAACGAATGGTTTAATTTATAATTATGTAAAGTGATTGCCTCTCGACCGTAGACCCGACTGTCATTTCCTCTTTCTCTCTTAACCGTAATTGCGAGCCCCGCGTTGAACGTCTGTTTATTTATTGCATTCCATTGTATGGTGTACTGTTCTTTTGGTATTAAATGTGTGGAATGTATGTTTGAACTCGTATAGAGAACGATCTGGTTGAAGAGCCCGAGGAACTCACAGGAGAAGCCCCTGAGCAGCAGCTGGTTGGTGGAGGCAAGTGTCTCTTGACCCATCTATGTCCTACTCATTCTTATAACTCACTCCCCTCATTTACACACTTTATACCTAAGGATTGACTAGCTTTTTGTTTATCTTGTCCTTGTCTACCTATTTTGGTTGGGTTATTACAGTTTAGCTTTATGCTAGTGCTTCATATTAATCAATGAACATGATGAGATTATCTATGATACGTTGTTTTTCCTTTTGATTATGATGATGGTACTGTTACATTTAAGGGGGCTCGAGCTGTTTCTCAAGTGCCTCTCCGTAAGGACCTGTTCGTTTGATGTCCGCCCGGGAAAACAGTGCAACCATGAGGGCGGAGTGGGACGCCCTTAGCTGAATAATTAGAGGAACTGAGGTGTAGTTCGCTTCGCCGTCGTGCCGTCAATGGGGCTCGATGTATGCGGCTCGCTCTGCCAAGGTTGGTTTGCCCCTTGGGGAGGAGTGCGGTACATTTAGGAAACCTAATGGGCGCTACAGCCTTAGGAAATATTTGTAAAGGCTACGTAGTGAGACCCTGCCTATTCACCTTGGTAGTGTTTAAGGGTTTGATCAGCCCGAGGCAAGGGGGAATCACGGCTTGTGGGTAAAGTGTGCAACCTCTGCAGAGTGTTATGAAACTGATATATCAGTCATGCTCACGGTTATGAGCGGCCAAGGGAGCTCCAGTGATTAGTGATACTTGATCAGAGATGTTCGGATTACAGGTGGCAATGAGATTGATGGTTTTGGTATCGACTCCGATAATGGTAAGTGGTATTCTTTCCGTTTGGAATGGGTACGTTTGGGTTAATAACGTGGGTTAATTCTAAAACTTGGCTTTCTCTACTAGTAATAATAATCTGACTAACTAAAAGCAACTGCTTGACTTACCCCCACATAAAGCTAGTCCACTATAGCCAAACAGGACACTTGTTGAGTATGTTGATGTGTACTCACCCTTGCTCTACACACCAACCCCCCCAGGTTGTCCGCATTGCAACCACTGCTCAGGAGAGGATGAAGCCGTGGAAGGAGACTTTCAGGAGTTCCAAGATTATGATGAGTTCTAGGCGTGGGTTAGCGGCAACCCCTAGTCGGCTGCCTGTGAAGGACGCGTGTATCTACGTTTCTTTTCCGCACTTTGATTATTGTAAAGACTATGTGGATGTCTCAAACACATGATGTAATCAACTATTATTCCCCTTTTATGTTATTATTTGAGCACTGTGTGATGATGTCTAGTTATGTAACTGCTGTGTACCTGAATTGCTGATCCTGGCACGTACATGGTTCGCATTCGGTTTGCCTTCTAAAACCAGGTGTGACAATAGATCGCTTAATGATGTTACAATTAAGAACAAGTATCCTTTACCTCGTATTGAAGACTTATTTGATCAGATGAGAGGTGCTAGGGTATTCTCTAAGATTGATCTCCGATCGGGTTACCATCAAATGAAGATTAGGCCATCTAATATTCCCAAGACAACATTCTCTACCCGATATGGTTTATATGAGTTCACAGTCATGTCGTTTGGCTTAACTAATGCACCAACCTACTTCATGAATCTGATGAACAAGGTGTTCATGAAGTATCTTGACATATTCATCGTGGTATTCATCAATGACATTCTCGTTTATTCCAAGAATGATAGTGATCACGAGGAACATCTGCGGATGGTGCTACAGAAGCTACGAGATAATCAACTTTATGCCAAGTTTAGCAAGTGTGAGTTTTGGCTTGATGAAATACCATTCCTTGGGCACATCATATCCAAGGGTGGAATCTTAGTGGATGCGGCTAAAGTAACGGCGATAGTAGGTTGGAACATACCAAGTTCGGTCATGGAGGTCCGGAGTTTCCTGGGACTCGTGGGCTATTACCTGCGATTTATTGAAGGGTTCTCCAAGATTGCTAAGCCTATGACCTCACTGTTAGAGAAGAGAAAGGAGTTTAAATGGACCTGGGAATGGCAAGAGAGTTTCAATCAACTGAGGTTTAAATTGATGGAAGCCCCAGTGTTGATTATGCCAGATCTACAGAAGGGTTTTGATATATATTGTGATTGCAAGCCGCCAGGGCTTGGGATGTGTTCTTATGCAAGAGGGACATGTGATCGCCTACACGTATTGTTAGTTGCGGAAACATGAGTTGAACTACCCCACTCATGACTTAGAACTAGCAGCCGTAGTGTATGCGCTCAAGATATGGAGGCATTATATAATGGGGACTAAGTGCCAAGTCTACACTGATCATAAGATCTTAAAGTACATCTTTACTTAGACAGATCTCAACCTTAGGCAACACCGTAGGTTGGAGCTTATTAAAGACTATGACTTGGAGATTCACTATCATCCGAGCAAGGCGAATCTGGTTGCGGATGCCTTCAGTCGGAAGGAGCACGTCCATGCAACTATTGTTGCCCAGTTACCCGATGAGCTAGTAGAAGACTTTAAAAGACTCAACCTGGGAATAGTTGCACACACTGAAGGGATCACTATTGAAGTGGAACCTACCTTGGAGCAGGAAATACACAAGGGTCAGTTTGGTGATGCTAAAATCCAAGAGATCAAAGATCTGATTACTGAAGGTAGAGGTCCAAAATTTATGGAGGATGAGCATGGCACAATATGGTTCAAGAACCGAATATGTGTTCCTGAGATTGATAGCCTCCATGAGACTATACTGAAGGAAGCTCATGACCCTGATTACTCTATTCATCCTAGTAGCACTAAGATGTATCAGGATCTGAAGCAAAGTACTGGTGGTATGGGCTGAAAAGAGATGTAGCTACACACGTAGCTGTGTGTGATGTTTGTCTGTTGGGACCACGCTTCGTCGCCGAAGGTCCTGCAGAAAGAAACAGCTTCGGCTGAAGCTGCTTGTACGTGACGCCGAAGGCATCATTCATGAAGCTTCGGTATTATAACATATCCGAAGATGAAGGGTCGAACCGACTTAAAGATGGAATGACCTTTTAGCTCATAGGGGTCTGAGTCATTGTTGTAAATTTTTATGAGGGGCATGATTGTAATTCTTCACAGGCTGTGTCCTGTGCCTATAAATAGTGAACAATATTCCTCTACTGTTCACGGATTTCTGTAATTGCAATCGGATCACTCGGAAATTGTCATTTGTCAAGGCAGAGGTATAAATGTATTTAAATATTGTGTTCAAACATCTAAGATTTACATAATGTATAAATGATGTCATTTATTTCCAATTTACTTATCTTTAATGCTTTATATTCTGCGTTATTTCGTATTATTTTTAAGAGTTTAATTACGAAGGTAATACCTTCGTAATTTCATCATTATAACCTTCGTCCGAAGTTCATTAAATCCTTGGGGAAATAATGCTTCAGCGGTCGAAGGGCACCGATATTTAACATTTTATGTTGCCTTGTTCTTAATTCATAGCATTTGAGAACAAGTCCCCAACATTGGCGCCCACCTCCGGTCAACACACTTCCACTTTTTTGAGCTGATGGCTTCGTTCAACGATCAAGCTAGAGCTGCTTCGGCCCCAAAGCTGGTACTCCCGATAACAGGCGGTTCATGCTCAGAGCCAGCCAACAAGAAGCAGAAGAAGGAAGCACAGAGAAGGGTACAGCACGTCGGGGTGCAAGGACCCTTCATCAAGTCAAGATGGTCTCACATTCCAATTACCTTCTCCCAAGAGGACCTTCAACTCAAGGATTACCCACACAATGATGCTATGGTTATCTCTTGTGTGATCAAAGGATTTCTGGTACATAATGTTTTGGTTGATACAGGCAGCGCAGCTGATATCATATTTGCTAAAGCTTTCAGACAAATGCAAGAGCCCGAAGACAAGATCCATGATGCTATGCACCCTCTTTGTGGCTTCGGAGGACGGCAAATTGTAGCACTTGGGAAGATTACCATGCCAGTAACCTTCGGATTTGTTAACAACACAAGGACCGAGCAAATTGTGTTTGACATTGTTGACATGGAGTATCCTTACAATGCTATCATTGGTCGTGGTACTCTCAATGCCTTCGAAGCAATTCTTCATCCGGCTTACCTTTGCATGAAGATACCTTCGGACCAAGGGCCCATCGCTATTCATGGAAGTCAGGAAGCTGCCAGAAGGGCCGAAGGAAATTGGACAAATTCAAAAGCGATCCATAACATAGATGGAGCTGAAGCTTGTGAGCAGTACAAGTTCAGAAGGGAAAAAGCTGCTTCGTCTGATCAGCCGAAACCCATGCTCTTATGTGAGGACATAGCAGAGCAGAAGGTGCTATTGGGATCTCAATTGTCCGAAGAACAGGAGAAAACCTTGATACGGTTTTTGTTCAACAATAAAGATGTTTTTGCTTGGTCAGCTAATGATCTTTGCGGAGTTAACAGGGATGTTATTGAGCACTCGCTCAATGTTGACCCATCTTTCAGACCCAGAAAGCAGAGACTTCGGAAGATGTCTGATGACAAGGCCGAAGGTGCTCGGAATGAAGTGAAAAGACTCCTCAGTGCCGGAGTTATTAGAGAGGTAAAATACCCAGAATGGTTGGCTAACACTGTTATGGTGAAGAAGGCCAATGGTAAATGGAGAATGTGTATCGATTTTACTGATCTCAATAAGGCCTGTATGAAGGACGAGTTTCCATTGCCAAGGATAGATTCCTTGGTTGATGCAGCAGCTTCTTCAGAGCTTATGAGTCTGCTGGATTGTTATTCAGGCTATCATCAAATTTGGATGAAGAAGGAGGATGAACCAAAGACCAGCTTCATAACCCCTAGTGGAACATATTGTTACCTTCGGATGCCTGAGGGGGTTAAGAATGCTAGAGGAAGCTTCAGCAGAATGACAGCGAAGGTTGTCCATTCTCAGATAGGCAGGAATGTGCTAACTTACGTTGATGATATCATTGTAAAAAGCACGAAGCAAGATAATCACATTGCTGATCTGCAGGAGACCTTCGCTAATTTTAGAAAGGCTGGTTTAAAGCTAAACCCAGAAAAATGTGTCTTCGGAGTGAAGAAGGGGAAATTTCTTGGTTGCCTAGTTTTAACAAAAGGAATTGAGGCTAATCCAAACAAAATCGAAGCTATCCTTCGAATGGAACCACCAAGTACAAAGAAAGGGGCTCAAAGATTGACAAGAAGACTGGCATCTCTCAACAGATTCATATCCAGATCAGCAGAGAGAAATTTGCCATTTTTCGAAGTGCTGAAGTCAGCCGAAGTTTTTCAGTGGGGACCAGTCCAGCAGAAAGCCTTCGAAGAGCTGAAGCAATATCTGATAGATCTAACAACACTAACTCCGCCAACGCCAGGGGCTCCTTTGTTATTATATGTGGCAGCTTCGCACTCAGCGGTAAGTGCAGCACTTGTTCAGGAGAAGTTTGAAGGCCAAGTCAAAAAGCAGGCCCCAATATACTTTGTGTCCGAAGTTCTTAGTTTATCAAAGAAAAATTATACAGAATTGGAGAAGGTACTGTATGCTGTTTTGATGGCCTCCAGGAAGCTTCGACATTATTTTCAAGCTTACAACATTATTGTTCCTTCTTCACAACTTTTGAAGGATATTATAAGAAATCGAGAAGCTACTGGAAGGATTGGAAAATGGGCTGCAGAGCTCAATGAATTTTGTATTGATTATGTCCATAGATCTTCGATTCAGTCCCAAGCGTTGGCAGACTTCATTGCTGACTAGACGCCAGGGGCTCAGGAAGAAGAAATGAATAAAGATGTCGAAGCATGGATAGTGTTCTGCGATGGGTCCTGGGGAACCTTCGGAGCAGGAGCAGCTGCTGTGTTGGTTTCACCTTCCAAAGTCAGAACTTGTTATGCGGCAAGACTTGATTTCAGTTGCACAAATAATATTGCTGAGTACGAAGCTCTGCTCTTGGGTCTTCGGAAGTTAAAGGCAATGGGGATCAGAAGGGCCATTCTTAAAACTGACTCCCAAGTTATTTCTGGTCATATTGACAAGAGCTATAAAGCAAGAGATCCGAAGCTTGAAAAATATTTAGATACAGTACGAAGGATTGAGGCTTCTTTTGAGGGATTCTCTGTAAAAAATATTCCTCGCGGAGAAAATGAATATGCTGATCTATTAGCCAAGTCAGCGGCACAGGGGTTGCCTTTACCTTCGGATGTATTTTTCGAAACAATAAAAGCACCTTCGGTTGAGCTTCTTGAAAGAGTCGTCCTCAACATATCCCCTGTCTATAGTGAAGATTGGACAACTGAAATCATCTCTTTCCTTCAGGGTAATTTTCTTTCAGATGACGAAGCTTGCAACAGGAGGATAGAAGCAAGAGCTCGACCATATGTCATTATAGAAGGGGAATTATACAAGCGTGGGGTCTGTTCTCCGTTGCTCAAGTGTTTGTCCAGAGCCGAAGGTATAGAATTGATGAAGGAAATACATGCAGGCCTGTGTGGATCTCATATCGGATCTAGGCCTTTGTTGGGAAAAGTTTTTCGCCAAGGATTTTATTGGCCAAAAGCAGCTTCGGATGCAGCGGAACTAGTGCAAAAGTGCGAAGGTTGTCAGAAATGTGCAAGAGATCAAAAACAACCTTCGTCTCTAACTCAGTTAATACAACCCACTTGGCCGTTACAAAGGTGGGGCCTTGATTTGTTAGGTCCGCTACCACCAGCACAAGGAAATTTAAGATATGTTGTAGTGGCAGTGGAATATTTTTCTAAGTGGATTGAGGCAAAGCCTTTAGCCACAATAACTTCGGTCACCGTCCAAAAGTTTTTCTGGCAAAACATTGTTTGTCGCTTCGGAGTGACGAAGGCCATTACTGTGGACAATGGAACGCAGTTTGACTCCGAAGTTTTCAAAGAGTTTTGTGACCAAATTGGCACGAAGATCCATTTTGCGTCAGTTCGGCATCCAGAATCAAATGGACTAGTCGAAAGAGCCAATGGGGTCATAATGACAGGAATAATGAAGTCAATCTTCAACCAACCCAGGGGAAAGTGGCCAGAAGAATTAATCAAAGTGGTGTGGAGCCATAACACAACAACGTCAAGATCAACAGGCTTTACGCCATTCAAACTATTGATTGGTGACGAAGCAATAACGCCGGAAGAAGCCAAAGCAGGATCTATAAGAACAATAGCTTCGACAGAAGGCGAAGATGAAGCTGATTGCTTTGTGGAAAAAGATGCTATAGAGGGGATCAGGCTTCAGGCTGTGGAAAACATCAATAAATACCAAGCCGAAACAATAAAATGGCGTGATAGAAAGGTTCGGTTGAAGAACATTAAGCTAGGACATTTGGTGCTTCGGAGAGTGGCCAACCCAGACACAGTAGGCAAACTGCAGCTAAAGTGGGAAGGCCCTTTCTTGGTAGTATCTTCGTCAAGACCCGGTTCCTACAGATCAAAGGATATGGACGACAACGACATTCCTAGATCGTGGAACGCGGATGAGCTTCGGCGATATTATGTTTAGCTTGATGTAATTTTTTCTATTCTTTTTTCTGGCACCCTTTTCCTTTCCAAAGGGGGAGAAAGGTTTTTAATGGGGCCACAACATGTAATTTTCCCTATTTCAATTCTATAAGAATGATATCCCCCAAAAATGTAAATGTAAATGCAAAGGAAAAAGAAAAGAAAACAGGGAAAAGCTCAAAAGTCGTTCCTAAGGGAATGCAGAGCTTACAGCGAAAAGTCAACGCTGATTCCGCCGAAAGTAAAAGGCGAAGAAGGTCCTAAGGGAGGCTTACAGCGAAAAATAAACGCTGATTCCACTGAAAGTAAAAGGCGAAGAAGCTCCCAAGGGAGGTTTACAGCGAAAAGTCAACGCTGATACACCGAAAAGTAAACGGTGAAGCCGAAAAGTAAACGGCAAAAAGATTCGAATCGTTCCTAACGGGATGAAGGGCTGTGATTATGGTTTTTGGAAACGTGTCTCAATATTCATTTGCACAATACATTTCATCATGTCATTTGCATTCATAAACATTCATTTAGACATATATAGAATCATCATCATACCACACGAAAAAGATAGGTGCTTCGGCAATGAGAAAAGACTTCGAAAGGAAAAAAAAATTTTATGCTTCGTTGTGCATGAAAAGAAGGGAAGGTGTTTTTCGCCTTCGGCTCAAAAGAAAAGTTTTGTCCACAGCAAAGCAGATTGGATGAAGTTAACGGAAACAAAATATATTACAAGGTATGTACAAATTTACATGAGTTGTTCCATAACTATATTACAAAAGTCTCTCCAGAATTTTTGCAGGAAAGTATGTTGTAGCAACCATCAAGCTTCAGGCCAGACTTCCTCAAAACTTCAGCTTCGTCATCCTGCGTATATCAAAGATCAGAATAAGAAAGGTGCAAATTTCAAGGAGAAGGTAAAAGTAACAAATATAAGTTTCTTACCGGCTTAAGATGACTTCGAGCTTCGTCACCCGCCATTTTTCGCCCGCCATTTACCCAGATCTGGGTCATGAATCTATTTCCAATGCTTCAGGCCAGGCTTGGGATATATATCAGATCTGACGCTGATAAGCTGAAGTTTGGTCTATTCACAATATTTCCATGCGTGCAGCCAGCCTTCAGAAAAGCGGCAGTTGTGCCCCGAGAAGCTACCATGGCGCAGAAGTCGGCGTGCCCACCAATAACTTCGTCAAGAGCATCAACCTCACCTTCAATATATTCTAATGTGCTGGGCAGGTTTGCAGCCGAAGGTGTAAATTTTTCAGAGTTGGCTCCGATAGAATGAAACACATCCTTCAGCCGCTGCACGCATCGACTGCCGAAGCTTAGGCATTTCTCTTGAAGTTCTTTCAAGGATGTTTGCAAATTTGAATTTTTATCCATCTCAGTTTTAAGACTTGTTTCAAGGTGTTTCTTTTCCTGCTCAAATTTTTCTGATCGTTTAAGCAATTCATTCTTTAAGCTGTCGTTCTCGGCTTGGACTTCAGCCAAGGAACCTTCCATAGACTGAATAACAAAGTCCTTCTTTTCTAATGCACCTTCGTGCTCTTTAGCCATGATTTCAAGATCTTGGATGGCGAAGTCCTTCTTTTTCAGAATAGCTTCGTAATTTTCAACTTTTTCTTCCAAATCTTTGATGATAACCTTGTTCTTCTCCTCTTCGAGATCTTGTTGCATTTTTAGAACCTTACTTAATAGTATACTCTGTCAAAACAGTCTTCATTAGAAAACGACCTAAAAAATTAATAATAATAATAAAATGGTAATAATGTTTTTACCTTAAAATTAGCATAAAGCAAGCTTCCGGCGATATGGTGTCGCTGGTAGCGGCAGAGGTCCGCTTCTAGCTTCGGCAGGCCAATGCTTTTCGAGAGGGTTCTAATAATTTTAGCCTCGCTGCGGTTTCGAAGGCATCTCAGTTTTCCCTCGTTAACTCCACCAAATAGCATAGCCCCAGGCTTATATCCACAGGATACGACATGTTTTTAAGCTCTTCTTTTTCAGCATCTGTTAATTCTTGTCCAAGTAAATCTTGAAATTTAAAATCTCCTTCTTCCAAAACGTCTTCAACTTGCTTTTTCTCCTTTTCAGTAGCTGCGCTTGCCGAGACCACATCAGCTTCTTCTTCAGCCATTTTCAGGAGTATATTATCAATAACTTCAAGTGTATCTTCCAGGTTCGGATCTTCTGTGGCCCCGGCTTCGGCCCCGGTAGTTTCGGCTTCGCCGGTTTTAGCTTCGGGGGTTTCCACTCTGGTGGCTTCGGCTGCGGCACCTTCGGCAGTTTCGGCGGTCTTGCCAACAACAATTTTTGATACCGATGTCGGTGACGGTGTCCCATGGATCACATCTGTCACTTGAATGATTCTTCATTTTTTCGGCTTCGCAGGACTTTCTGCTGCCGAAGTCTCTTTGTCCTTCTGAAAAAACTTTGTCAGTTCCAGTGCCAGCGGACTTAGCTTGACAGGCAAAGATTCAGTCATTACCTTCAAAATTTCTTCCACTTCGGCAGCAGAAGGTGCCACAGACACTCCTTCATCTCGGGCCAATATCTCTGGTTCTGGAGATGCTGGCTTCGGAGATGCAGGCTTCGGAGATGCAGCTTTTCTCTTTCTTGAAGCAATTACTTTCGGTTCAAGTTTTTCTTTCTTTTCTGGTTGATCTTCGTTGTCTTTAGTCAAAGCACTGGCCATTCGTTTTCTTTTCTACCCTTCGGCACCCTTGTCTAGCCGCTCGTAGTTAGGGTATTCAAAACCTATAGCATCAAGCACTCTGTTTAGCCTTTGTTTCGGCCGGGTGCTGAAGGCTGCTGTCATCAATTGATCTTCTTTTTTAGAATAATTCCCAAGAATTTCAGTACTCATTACTTCAATTGTTTCGAACCATTTTTGGCAGGGTTCTTTAAAATATTTCTTGAACTTGTAATGGTAGGGCAGGCGGACAAGTTCCCCCTCTTTCTTCTCTTTTTTGAGCTTCGGCATAGCCCATTCCTTCATAGTTGGAAATATTTTGAACGACAGAAATTCCTGCACAAGATCTCTAGTGCCAATGTGCTCAGCAATAGTCCTGAATTCAGCCAACGCGATTTGAGTTGAACCTTCTGGTGTCATATTGCAGTGGGGTCTGGTCTCTCCGAATATCAATTCAAGCGGGCTCTGTACTAGCTTATCCTTGTCTTCGTCAACTTTGACGTAGAACCATTCTGACTTCCAGCCTGCCGGCCACTTGCTTCGGTAGCTGATCACAGGAAATTTCGTAGTCTTCCGATAGGCAAAATTATAACAACCAAAATTTTCATGTAACCCATCTTTTCTGGCCTTAGTTTGATAGTGTAGCTCGTGTACCCGGCAGAAACCTTCGGCAAATGCCTCCACCCCCTGGCTTCGGAGAGCCCAAATATAAACACTAAGCCTAACAATAGCATTAGGAGTTAATTGATGAAAATAGATACCAAACTTTTTTAGCACATCGGCAATCATCCTATTCAAAGGAAATCTCAAACCAGCTTTGAAGAAACTCTTGAAAATCACTATTTCATCCTTCTCTGGCTTCGGGGTAGTTTCCTCTCCTCCGAAGCGAATCAGCTTCTTCTCATCTTCGCTAAAGTAGCCCGATTTTACCATCTTCAGGAAATCAGCTTTGGAGATAGTTGACTTTCCGAAGTCCAGGTGGCTAGGCTTGCTTGGTATTGCGATATTGTGATCATCTTCAGAATCAGTCTCTTCAATATCTACTTGTTCTGCTTCGGCAGCAGGGGCGATCTCCGATGTCACCAACCCACTTCGCCTCATCGCTTCCGAGGTAGTGACAGTTTCTGCAGCTTCGGCTTCGTCTCCTTCGCGCTCAGCCCTAGCAGTAGAGCGCACTCTGGCCATTTGATTTTGAGTATCTTGAAAATTGCTCAGAAATTAATAACCTTTTCCCGAAGCCCTTCTTCTGACGAAGCAGACGCCAAACTAGAGCTTCGTTTGAATGCGAAAGTCAAGCTTTGGCTACGGTTTAAAATTTTGGCAGCAAAACAGTGCAGTAGCAATGAATGCTGTGGTAACTTCACACCTACCCGTCTGTTTATATAGTGTTGTAGGAAGGAAGGTGAATCGTCAGGCTTTTTACACCAAGCAAACGATTGCTCGCACCCGCTGAACGGTGGACCGCAAAAACCAGAATAGTGAACCCGCATGGTGGAATCACTACGCGCTCGAAAATTGTATTGTTTCTCGACAACGAGCTCAGGGAAGGTGTTTTTCGGACCTTCGGCTTCCTGAAGCCTAAGAGACTTTTTTCACGGATCAAGCTCGTTACGAAAAATGATCTAGCACCGTGAAGGGGCTACTGTTGGGACCACGCTTCGTCGCTGAAGGTCCTGCAGAAAGAAACAGCTTCGGCTGAAGCTGCTTGTACGTGACGCTGAAGGCATCATTCATGAAGCTTCGGTATTATAACATATCCAAAGATGAAGGGTCGAACTGACTTAAAGATGGAATGACCTTTTAGCTCATAGGGGTCTGAGTCATTGTTGTAAACTTTTATGAGGGGCATGATTGTAATTCTTCACAGGCTGTGTCCTATGCCTATAAATAGTGAACAATATTCCTCTACTGTTCACGGATTTCTGTAATTGCAATCGGATCACTCGGAAATTGTCATTTGTCAAGGCAGAGGTATAAATGTATTTAAATATTGTGTTCAAACATCTAAGATTTACATAATGTATAAACGATGTCATTTATTTCCAATTTACTTATCTTTAATGCTTTATATTCTACGTTATTTCGTATTATTTTTAAGAGTTTAATTACGAAGGTAATACCTTCGTAATTTCATCATTATAACCTTCGTCCGAAGTTCATTAAATCCTTGGGGAAATAATGCTTCAGCGGACGAAGGACACCGATATTTAACATTTTATGTTGCCTTGTTCTTAATTCATAGCATTTGAGAACAAGTCCCCAACATTGTCAAAGAGTCAAAGCTGAACACCAAAGACCAGTTAGACTACTGCACCCGTTAAAAGGTACCCGAATGGAAGTGAGAAGAAATTGGTATGGATTTCATTACCGGGTTGCCACGCACCTCGAAGGGTTATGATTCTATATGGGTGATCGTGGACAGATTGACCAAAGTGGCTCACTTCATTCCGGTCAATACTACTTATAAAGGTTCTCAGTTGGTAGAGTTATACATGGCTCGAATAGTGTGTTTACATGGGGTACCAAAGAAGATTTTTTCTGATCGTGGATCCCAAGTCACCTCAAGGTTTTGGAAGTGTGGGGGACAGATATCCCCCGGGTCCACTAGAAGGATAAAAGACCTCACGAAAGGCCCAAAGGCCCCATAATTCATAAGGTCATCCCCCTCGTGGGCCTGGGAGGAACGACCAGTAAGACATATCAACACAAGGCCGGGTCGGTGCAAGCCCAGACGGCCCAACAACATCCGAACAGTAATCACAGTAGTGACCCGACCTTCCCGCGCAGGAGCCTCGTACATCGGAACTGGGTGAGGATGAGTCGGCTGAATTATAGGGAGACAGACTCGGTTAGTTCACTATTATTCTGGCTCACATTGTTATCATATCCACATGTAATGCCCCACGGTCGAGTATATAAGGCCTAGGGGGCACCCCTTCAAGAAGATAGATCGACATTATTCATCACTTAGCCTCCCATCCCATTCTTTACGTTTTCCAGCACTAGAGAGCTCCCTTGTAACTCATCGCATAAAGCATTCTAGCCAGGATGTAGGGTGTTACGCATCTCAAAGCGGCCCGAACATGTACATCACTGTCTACTATTTCTCGTGCGCCCAGCACGAACCATCGAGCTACAGTCGGTAACACCGTCCTACTCCTAAAAGCACCTTGGGGGGTAACCCTGGATGCACGGTCGGACCCGAGACAGCTGGCGCGCCAGGTAGGGGGTGTGTCATCGATCCAAGCTAGCTTAATGGCCGTCACCTTCCAGCGCAAGATCATCCTCCGCCCCGGATCCATATTCTGCTTCGGTATTATCTCATCTATAGCGGATGAGGAGGGAACTCTGCATCGCCTCACGGATCTGCCAGAGAAAAAGCCTTCCTCAGGAATCTCCGAGAAAATCGGGGCGAGGCAGGAAAAAGCGCAACCTCCAGCGCTCCTAAAAAAGATCACCTCCAGCAAGATAGGAGCTGAGAGTCCCTCAGCCCGGAGAACTCTGCTGTCCACCTCTCCGACGAGAGAATGGACACGAATCACGAGGAGAAAGGAAGCAAAGGATCATCAAGCTGATCTTTCTGCGCCTCCGCCCTCAAAGGAGAACAGAAAGAAGATCGCCGTAACAGCTACTCCATTCTACCTCGACGTCCTCTTCATCGGGAGAGTGGAGTCGCCCCCCATCTCCGACGACGAGCCGACCACGCCCGGAGAAGAACCTCCTCAGCGAGAATCCCGCAGACGGAGAAACCGACGCCGAAATATCCGGCGACATCACGAGGTCGGAGAGCGGGACCCGGCGCAACCCGTATCACGAGACGAGGTCTCAGAGGCGGGAGAAACTCCGGAGGAACGTGTCTTCAAGGAATGAAGGAATTCCCGACGACGCGATCGTCGACGGGCTCAAGAACAGGCCGAGCAGGAGATAAAGCAACGTCGAGAAAATCCACTCTTCAGGCGCAACTTGAACCCCAACTTCGCCCGAGCCATGAACACGCCGAGTGAAGTCGGAGGGGTGTTGGCTCGGATAGCTGACGGCCTCCCTCGGACTCCCGATGCCGAGGGCTATTAGAGGTTGTTCACTCAAGCAGCAAATCACCTTCTACGCCTCGCTCACCCGCCGAACGATCTGCGACACGCCATCAACAGTCACCGGGACGCGCGGAGCTCCATCAACGCCTCGCGTGAACAACGACACGAGAACGAGATCCGTCGCCGGGAAGAGTATGACCGGGACCATGGCATCCTAGCACGGAGTCAGGCTACCAGGACCGAGTCGGCCACGACTTCAACTGGAGGCATCGCCTGGGGACGGTCGAGGCACCACGACGATCACTCCCCTCCCCCGGACAGGCAACATCATCGACGACAGGAGGACACATGTGGAGTATCGGCACTTACTCCGTGCCTCAGGGCCATTCAATGGCCCCCTAACTTCAAGATATCCAACGTCGACAAATATGAACCTAAGCAGGATCCAGGAGGCTGGCTGGCCGTCTACACCACCGCTGCCCGGGCAGCTGGGGCAACCGAGGACGTGATGACCGCGTACTTGCCTATTGTCCTCGGGCAAGACGCGCTACAATGGCTGCGACACCTACCCCGACACTGCATCGACGACTGGAGCGACTTCAGTCGGCGCTTCACCGCCAACTTTCAGTCTCTCTCCGATAAACCGGCGCAACCATGGAACCTCAAATCCATCAAGCGCAGAGGGGAAGAAACTCTCCGGTCATACCTCAAAAGGTTCCAGACCATGAGAAATCGTATCCCTGAGGTCGCTGAGGCAGCGTTGATCGAGGACTTCTATAGAGGATCCAATGACTCGGCCTTCGTCCAAACCATATTACAGAAGGCGCCGACTACCTCCGAACAACTGTTCTGAGAAGCCGACCTCTACATCACCGCCGACGAGCGAGCTCAGGACCTCATCGGAGGAGTGAAGCCAGCACCAGCGGCACTGCGACGCGAAACGAATCAGCAGCCCGACAAGCGTTGGGAGAAGAGACCTCGCAAAGAAGTCCACGCCGCCGGACCACCTGCCTCTCACGCCCGAGGAGGACCTCGAGGAGGCAAACGCACGCTGGATGACATCCTCGACGCCCAGTGCCTGTACCACAAGGACATGCGCCACACCCTTCGGAACTGCAGAGACTTCAAGCACTCCGTCGGGCACGACCGACCCTTCCAACCTCTACCTCCTCCTCCACCGCGAGGAGGACCAGGAGAACCGCGACAACCCCAGCAGCAAGAGGAGGGAGGAGGTGGAGCCTTCCCGTGTGTCGAGAGAGAGGTCAATGTCATCTTCGGCGAACACGGATCACAGGAGAACAAGAGACAACAAAAGCTCAACGATCGCCAGATACTGGTGGCAACTACCGGTCCTCCCGCCCCATACCGATGGTCGGAGCACCCGATCACTTTCACTCAGGCGGATCAGTGGCTCAACTTCGACCACCCAGGCAAATACCCACTCCTCGTCAATCCGGTGATCCGAGAGAGCAGGGTGAAGAAGGTATTAGTGAACGGGGGGGAGCAGCATCAATGTCACCTTTCCCCGGACACTCCAAGGCTTGGGAGTTCACCTCAAAGAACTCCACGAGTCAAACACTCCTTTCTTCGGCATCGTGCCGACTGAAGGAGAGTACCCGCTGGGCCACATCTACATGCTAGTCACCTTCAGAACTCCGGAAAACTACAGAACCGAGTTCCTGAGGTTCGAGGTGGCAAACTTCGACTGTGGATACAACACCATCATCGCGAGGCCCGGATTAGCGAAGTTCATGGCTATTCCACATTATACATACATGATATTGAAGATGCCTGGACCGCAAGGGATCATAACTGCGCGCGCCGACTTCCAAGGCGCCACAGAATGTTTCCGAGTGGCTATTCAGGCGGCCCTCTCCACCAAACCATCGGTGATTTCCTCTGTACGGGCAAACTCAAAGCCTGAGGAAGACCTCGCGGTCCCCGCAAACGAAGCACAAGCCGTGACCTCTATGCGGCTGACTAAAGAAACCAAAAGGATCAACCTCGGGTTCGCTGATGAGCGCAGAACCGCCATCATCAGCTCCAGCCTAGACGACAAATAGGAAAGCGCGCTCGTCCAGTTTCTTCAAGATAACCGAGATGTATTCGCATGGCAACCTGCGGATATGCTGGGAGTCCCAAGAGAGCTAGCCAAGCACAAATTGAAGGTCTACCCCAGGCGAGGCCAATACGCCAAAAATTACATCGCTTTACACCCGACAAGAGAGAAGCCATCTATGCTGAGCTGGCTCGCTTGGTCGCGGCCGGATTCATTAGAGAAGTGTTACACCCTGAATGGTTGGCCAACCCTGTTCTTGTACTCAAAAAGAATAAAGTGGATTGGCGCATGTGCGTTGATTATACGGATCTCAACAAACACTGTCCGAAGGATCCCTTCGGGCTTCGTAGGATCGACCAGGTGGTGGACTCAACCGCCAGATGCTCTATGCTATCTTTCTTGGATTGCTACACTGGGTATCATCAGATTAGTCTGGCAAAAGAAGACGAGGAAAAAACGGCATTTATCACCCCGTTTGGAGCTTTCTGCTATACCTCCATGCTGTTCGGCCTCAAAAACGCTGGAGCGACTTATCAGAGAGCTATCCAAACATGCTTAGCCGATCATTGGGGCAAGCGTGTGGAAACTTATGTGGACGATGTGGTGATCAAAACAGAAAATTCAGAAAATTTCATTGAAGATTTATAGCTGGTTTTCAACAGTCTGCGGCGATATCGATGGAAGCTTAATCCCGAAAAATGTGTTTTCGGGGTACCAGCAGGAAAGTTACTCGGGTTTATTGTCAGCCACCGGGGAATTGAAGCTAATCCAGAAAAGATCGAAGCTATCATGAGGATGGAGGCACCGCGATCACAGAAGAATGTTCAAAGACTTACCGGATGTATGGCAGCCCTGAGCAGATTTATATCCAGGCTGGGAGAAAAAGGCTTACCATTTTATAAGTTACTCAAGAAGGTGGACAAATTTCAGTGGACCTCAGAAGCACAGGAAGCCCTAGATGCATTGAAAAAATTCTTGACAACACCGCCAGTGCTGAAACTGCCACGCCAAGCCACGCCGACTCAACCAGCAGAAGATCTGCTATTATATATCTCTTGCACGACTCACGTGGTGAGCACCGCGTTGGTAGTCGAGCGAGCAGAAGAAGGACATGCATACCCAGTACAACATCCTGTTTATTTCATCAGTGAAGTTCTGGGTCCCTCGAAGAAGAAATACCCTCAAGTTCAGAAGCTATTGTATGCAGTACTTCTAACTGCACGCAAGCTCCGTCACTACTTCGACAACCACAAAGTCATAGTAGTCACCGGATTTCCAATAGGAGATATTCTTCACAACAAAGAAGCCATCGGGAGAATAGCCAAGTGGGCCTGTGAGCTAGGATCTCATGACATTGAATTTCGACCTCGCACTGCCATAAAAACTCAAGCACTGGTTGATTTCGTATCGGAGTGGACCGAACAACAAGTACCAGATAACCCAGAAACTGCAGAAGTATGGCGAATGTATTTTGATGGCTCGCTAAAGCTGCAGGGAGCAGGCGCATGGATCCTCTTTACTGCACCTGGAGGTGAATACCTCAGATATGCCCTTCAGTTGCTATTTCCAGCCTCTAACAACGCAGCCGAATACGAAGCTCTGATTCACGGGCTGAACATTGCCGTATCGCTGGGCATCAAGAGACTAATGGTGTATGGAGACTCCCTGGTGGTCATAAGTCAGATAAACAAAGAATGGGATTGCTCGAATGATTCCATGGGAAAATATTGCACCGCTGTCCAGAAACTAGAAGATAAATTTGAAGGATTGGAGTTTCATCATGTGGAGAGAGACCGCAACACAGCGGCAGATGCATTGTCTAAGCTAGGGTCCAGTCGAACTCAGGTCTTGCCTGGAGTTTTTGTCCAAGAAGTGCCGCACCCGAGCATTTCAGCAGATCGGGTAGGAGAATGCAATACTCTGAGCCAACCAGAATCAAATCCTGATGACTGGAGAGAGCCGATCATCAGATATATAAGGAATGAAGAGGAGCCAGATGACAAAAATACAGCCGAGCGTATCGCAAGGCAGTCAGCTCACTATACGCTCATTGGGGACACGCTATACAGAAGGGGCGCGTCAGGAGTCCTCATGAAGTGTATTCTTTCAGATACTGGAAAGCAACTTCTAGATGAGGTCCATGCTGGGCAATGTGGAGTGCATGCAGCATCTAGGACCATGGTTGGGAAGGTCTTCAGGTCGGGTTTCTACTGGCCAACAGCAAAAAGTGACGCAGCCAAGTTAGTTTAGAGGTGCGAAGCCTGCCAATACTTGTCGAAACAGCAGCATCTACCGGCACAGCAACTACAAACCATACCCGTAACTTGGCCATTTGCATGCTGGGGATTGGATATGATTGGACCCTTCAAAAAAGCTCAAGGAGGATACACTCATGTACTGGTTGCTATTGACAAGTTCACTAAGTGGATAGAATTCAAACCCATTGCTTCCTTAACTTCAGCTAAGGCAGTGGAATTCATACAAGACATAATATTCAGGTTTGGAATACCGAACAACATCATAACCGACCTGGGATCCAACTTCACAAGCTCAGGGTTCTTCGACTTCTGCGAGCAAAAGGGCATTCAGATCAAATATGCCTCCATGGCACACCTGAGAGCCAACGGTCAGGTAGAAAGAGCCAACAGGATGATATTGGAGGCGCTCAGAAAGAAAGTTTTCGACAAAAATGAAAAGTTCGCAGGAAAGTGGATCAGGGAATTGCCATACGTCGTTTGGAGCCTGAGAACTCAACCTAGTCGAGCCCTGCATGGAAACACTCCTTTCTTTATGGTCTATGGTTCAGAGGCAGTGCTACCTGCTGATCTCAAGTTTGGGGCACCAAGGTTGATCTTTGAAAACATAGCAGAAGCTGAGGCTACTAGGCTGGAGGATGTCGATGTACTCGAAGAAGAATGACTAAACACGGTGATTCAATCAGCACGGTATCAGCAAACTCTGAGGCGCTATCACGATAAGGCCATACGGCATCGATCCTTCGCAGTGGGAGATCTCATCCTCCGCCGAATTCTAACGGGGGAGGGGTGGCACAAATTGTCACCTCTATGGGAAGGACCATTCATAGTAGCTGAAGTCACTCGGCCTGGATCATATCGACTCACACAGATGGATGGCACAGAAGTCAGGAACTCATGGAACATAGAGCATCTCAGGAAGTTTTATCCTTAGCTATATTCCAAAAGCTATTGGGGTGGCAATGTATTCTGTAAACCGGGAAACGCATCATCAATAAAAAGGCTTCGGGAATTCTTTGTTTTGAGTTCTTGCTCAAGTCGGGGTGACCAATATACCCTACTAATGGAGCAATCGGCTTAAGTCGGCGATGACTTAAGACGGTGCAACATGCTCACGCTTACTTAACTCGGGGTGACCACTATACCCTACTAACGGAGCAATCGGCTTAAGTCGGCGATGACTTAAGACGATGCAACATGCTCACGCTTACTTAACTCGGGGTGACCACTATACCCTACTAACGGAGCAATCGGCTTAAGTCGGCGATGACTTAAGATAGTGCAACATGCTCACGCTTACTTAACTCGGGGTGACCACTATACCCTACTAACGGAGCAATCAGCTTAAGTCAGCGATGACTTAAGACGGTGCAACATGCTCACGCTTACTTAACTTGGGGTGACCACTATACCCTACTAACAGAGCAATCGACTTAAGTCAGCGATGACTTAAGACGGTGCAACATGCTCACGCTTACTTAACTAAGGGTGACCACTATACCCTGCCAACAGAGCAATCAGTTTAAGCCGATGATCACTATACCCCTGACAGCGGAACGACCAATTTAAGCTGGCAACGACTTAAATTGGCGCGGCACATTCGACATGTTCGCAACTGTTGGGGGCCTTCGGCTTTGGAAGGTCCTCAAAAACATGATTTAACAATGTTTTCCAAGAGAAATATGCAAACAGGTACCTTCGAAGTTAGATTGCGGGTATACAAAAGCACGGTTGAAGACGAAGCTTGACTGGGACGAAAGGTGATCACGACGAAGGATAAGACGATTATGAAGCTATATGAAGAAAAGCTTTGGCATAACGACAGAAAAGGGGAACCGACTTAAAGATGAAAAGCCAAATTAGACCTCGAAGAATTACTATAGGGTTATTGTTAAATGTAATGGGTATTAATGTAATTTTGCATGGGCTGCGACCCGTGCCTATAAATAGGTGAACAGTATTCTTGTACTGTTCACGCTGATTTGGCATTGACTTTTGCGTCACACTTGTACTTTTACCTTCTCACAAGCTGAAGGTACATTTGTAATTTGATATCATTTCTATTCTTCCATCATAATAAAATAGAAATGATTTGTCAATGATACATAATCGTTCATGTTAACTTATATGCTTCATATGATTCCTTCTTCATTATTATATTTTATGCTGATGAAGGTATGTCCTTCATAACCTTCGTCCAAAAATCATTATATCCTTAGGGAAATAATGCTTCGATGGGTGAAGGATATTAACATTTAACATTTTGTGTTGCCTTGTTCTTAATTCCAAGCATTTGAGAACAAGTCTCCAACATTGGCGCCCACCTCCGGTGAACTCACTTCAATTTCTTGAGTTTTGAACAACTTCGGCAAGCATCACCTTCGTCATGCCACCGAAAAAAGCTTCAGCGACAGGGGCTGGTACTTTACAGCCGCTGGATCCCAATCAGGATGTCCTTTCTCTCAGAGAGGCCCGAAGCCAGAAGAGGAAGGCTGTTAGTCCAACACCTCCGGAGGATGACCTGGATCAGGAGATCCAAAACCTGGAGATCCTTCAGCAACAGGTGCAACGCAAGAAGGAGAAGATGGCTCGTCTAGCTGATCTTCAGAGACAGATAGATGAAGCTTCTGAGGAGGTTCGTCATCTTGTTCAAGATGATCAAAGCCGAAGGCCTCCACGCAGAGAGCTTCATCAGGAAGGCTTCCACAATGAGGATGACTGGTATGAAGATTTCCATCATGGAAACTTTGCTTTTGATGATGCTTCTCCTCTCTCAACAGAATTGCAGGCTACACCATGGCCACAGTCTTACAAGCCACCCCAGCTCCCCATGTATGACGGTCACACAGACCCGAAGCAATTCCTAATGAGCTATGAAGCAACCATATCTTCGTATGGTGGCAATACGGCAGTCATGGCAAAATCTTTCGTCATGGCCGTCAGGAGCGTCGCCCAGACTTGGTACTCTTCTCTTCGGCCAGGGACAATCACTTCTTGGCAGAAGTTGAAGGATATGCTGATAACTAGTTTCCAAGGGTTTCAGACGAAGCCAGTCACCGCTCAGGCTCTCTTCCAGTGTACCCAGGACCATGAAGAGTACCTTCAGGCGTATGTCCGAAGGTTTATGCGCCTGAGGGCACAAGCGCCAACAGTGCCCAATGAAATTGTCATTGAGGCCATGATTAAGGGGCTTCGGCCGGGACCATCAGCGCAGTACTTCGCCAGGAAGCCACCACAAACGTTGGAGAAGCTGCTCCAGAAGATGGACGAATACATTCGAGCTGACAATGACTTCCGCCAAAGAAGGGAGGAAGCATTCAGGTTCTCTGAAATGACCAGGGGCTTTGGAGGAAGATTTCACCTGAGGCATGTTAGGTCAATCCATAACTCTGCTCAAACTGATGATCGAGGGAGCCAGCAGCAAAGGCCACAACACTCTTCACAAGCTTCGGCCCAACAACAGATTTCTTTTCGGCCGCCAGCGCAAAGGGGCAGAGGCGCCAGGGGCTTCGGGGGAAGGTTTGGAGACCAGCCAAGAAAAATATATTGGCTATTCTGTGGTGAAGACAAGGGCCATACTACCAGGATGTGCCATGTTACCATCCAGAAGCAGAAGGAAATAGCGGAAGCAGCAGCGCAACAGAGTCAGCCGAAGCAGGTCATGCATACTGCTTCGTATCATTCACCTTATATTCCAGAATATGTAGGCAACCACCCTGCAACTTCTGTTGCTTCGGCGAGCCAACCCCAAGCATCTTGGCAGCAACCTCCACCGCCACCGCCGACCCAGCGAGGACAACAGCCAGAAGGGAGTCAGCACAATCATCTTCAGAGGGATTTCAGAGAGGGGTCCGAAGCTCGCACAGTCTACAGCACGGTGCCAGAGTCGAAGCACATTTATTGACAAATATCCTACCTCAACAGCAGTTCTTTTGCATCTTCTACATTCACTATTACCCTTTTGTCAATAAGAAACAATTATGAAGAGTTTAAATGTCTTTTATTGAATTTCAATTCCCTGTAATACTTTCGTTTTCTACTATAATAAAAATATGTTTTTTCCATAGGTTTGAGTTGCCGAAGCATACGAACTTATACTGATTTGGAGGACCCTTGAATTACCAAAAACTTGATCTAACGCACATAGTACAAATTGTTCCAAACAGTAAAAAGTCGTTCCTAAGGGAGCGCAGTGTAAGTTTTCTAAACCTACAGCGAAAAATAAGCGCTGATCCCGCCGAAAGTAAAAGGCGAAGAAGCTCCTAAGGGAGGCTTACAGCGAAAAATAAACGCTGATTCCGCTGAAAGTAAAAGGCGAAGAAGCTCCTAAGGGAGGCTTACAGCGAAAAATAAACGCTGATTCCGCTGAAAGTAAAAGGCGAAGAAGCTCCTAAGGGAGGCTTACAGCGAAAAGTCAGCGCTGATATAAAAAGTGTGTGTGCTTTATTACAGGGATATATATCTGTGGCACAAATATCATTTTACATGGCATAACATCATCACATCATTTTTGCATAACATAAGCATCATACAACATAATGCATCTGGAACAAGAAGGGGATACAGTGTTGACTTGCAGAACATATTTTGGAAAAGAGAAAATCGTGCTAAGGCACAAGACAAATCGAGATGAAGTGTAGCCACATCGTAAACACAACACAAAACTTTTTTATAGCTTCGGAAAATATTTCACGAAGCTTGGACATTCCTGAGATATAGAAAGGATTTTCTTCACGAAGCATGAAAAGAAGGGAAGGTGTTTTTTCGCCGAAGGCTCAAAAAGCGGTATGTATGTAAAGTTTCATGCATCGTAAAGAATTAAACTATAAATAGATTATATATTACATTTAAAGTTACAATATATTACACATCTTTACGCTTCAAATGTTTCTACAATAGCATTTAATCCTCTTTAAGTACTATCTCTGCAGCTTCGTTCAATAGTTGGTTGACAACCTTGTCCATAATGACTTCAGCCATTTTTCTAATTTCATCGTCCCCCTTCGGGTGGGGGTCCGGAAATGTCTCAGCAGGTTCTGGGGGAAGAAAAGATACGGCTATATTACTATTACAAACCGAGAGCAGAGTCTGGAATTAAAAATTACAGCATAATAAAAACCACTAATTAATACCTATTTGCCCTTCAGGCTCTGTACTTTTTTCGGTAGCTTCCGCTATTTTTCTAGCATCGTGGATGCCTTTTTCACTCCTTTGAATAATTTCTTGCGCCGATTCTCGGCCGCCGTTATCCCAGATATCGGTGAAGAATTTCCCACCAACCATGCTTGCTTCGGGTGAGGGGTCTTTAATGTCTTCAGAAGACAAGGTAGCTTCGGACTGCGCTAGGGATTTTACATGCTCGCAGCCTTTCCTCTCCAAAACAGCAGCAATCCCCCTAGCACTCGAAAAAGCGCAAATGTCACCACGACTATTCAAAATTTCCTCGAAGGCCTCTGCTTCATGACTGATCCACTCCATTGGGCTTTCAGGATTGCCTCTTGAAAAATTCTCTTCACTAGAGAATGCGCCAACGCTGGCGAAGCTAGATTTTATCTTTTTGACGCACTCTATGGATTTAACATAACATTTCCTCTGGGATGCACGAAGCTCTTTAATACTCATCTCTAAATGATTCGCCAGTTGATCACTAAGCTCGCGTTTTGTTTCTTCAAGTATACACTCTTCTTTAGCTCTAGCTAGCTGTTTCTGAAGATCTTTAATTTCACGTCTTTGGGCTTTGGCCTAGGCCTTTGAGGTAGCTTCGTCCTTCTTTACCTTGTCCACCAATGTGAGCAGAATTTTATCCTTTTCCAGAGCTTCATTTCTCAGTTTAATAACTTCTGATCGTAGGTTGTTGAACGCAATTTCATAGCTCTCATCTTCGGCACTCTTTTGTGCTCTCAATGTGTTGCTTAGAATTAAACCCTATATGTAAAAAGGTTGGTATAAGAACAAAAGAATGAGCTACGAATTATAAAATTTGTAAACATCCAATTCTCATACCTTCAGGCTATTGTACACAAGACTATCCGCAAGATCCTCCTTCGTCATAGCACATAATCCAGCCTCAAGCTTCGGAAACCCCATACTTCTAGACATCTCCCGACAGACGGATAATTCTTTATTGTCTGGGAGGCAGTATAGGAAATCCTCTTCGTCAGTCCCATTGAACACTAGTGCCCCCTTAGGATATTTCAATTCTTTGGCATAGTGATTAGCTTCAAAAACTTCTTCTTCCGATAACTTTTTCCCCGAAGCATGACGCACAATATAATCGTATATTTTGGAAGTTGCTTTGGGGACAGCAGTATCAATTTCTTCGACCAAAGTAGGCTCTGACATTTTCATTTCTTCAGTTGCCCTTGCAATTTTTGTTTCTTCTGCTTCCAAAGGTATTACCTTGGTTGGTTCTGAAAGCCCGGTTCCAACTTCAGTTTGTTGCTTCGGAGCCTCAGCAACGGATACTTCAGGAAGCCCCTCAGAAGTTTCAACAGTCTTCTTCGGGGTTGTGCTTGGAAGTTTAATTGTTTCCAAAACATCTAACACATTAACCATTCTTTTTCTTTTTGGGGTCGCTGTTGGCCCCTTTTTAATTTTTGTTGCTTTAATTTCTTCGGAGGGACTCAAAATTCCCTCAGTTGATGCTTTTGCTTCTTCCATCTTTTCTGTCGATGGAGCTTCGGCCACCTCTTTGATTTCTGGTAACAGAGTCTTTGGTTCTTCCAATTCTTTTGTAATTGGCACTTCGGCCAGCTCTTTGGCTCCGGGCAACGAAGTTGATTCCTTAGCTTCGGGGGCTGAAGATGCTCCGCTGCCGAATTCAGGCACTGTGGCTAGTTCAATGTAACGTGGCCGGTGTGTGAGAACTTTCACCCTTTTTCTCTTCAGCGCTGGCTCGATAGGAGCAGCTGGAGCAGTTTCTTTCGCAGAAACTGTACCTTTCCTTTTCTGCCCTCGCATTGGATAATGGTAGTCGGGGTACACGAACCCGATTGCATCAAAAACTCAGTTCAGTCTTTTCTTTCTTCGACCTCCGAAGGCTGCTAACATTGCAGTATCTTCGGCCTTCGAGTATGCCCCAAGCAATTCATCACTTACAGTTTCAATGCTCTTTAACCAATCATCATCTGGTTCAACGAATTTGTCTCCATACTTGAATGTATACTTCAGCCTGACTAGCCCACCTTCGTCAGTTTCTTTAACAGTCTCTTTCGGCATTTCCCAATTATCTGCAAGAGGCCATACTCTGAAGGCAATGTGTTCTTGTATCAAATCCCTTGTCCCGATAAAGGAGCAGACTACGCCGAAGGCCCGTTGGCATTCTTCGGCTACTTTATCCATTTCTACCTTTCGGTTTCCGGAATCCGAAGCGCTGCCAGATGGGGCGCATGATGATATCCTTAATATCTTCTCGAACCTTCAAATCATTTTTTACATAGAACCATTCTTTCATCCATTCTCCGGGCCATCTCTTCCGAAAGGTGGGCACGGGACAGCTTGATCTAGAGCGAGCACCGAAGTTGTAGCAACCAAAGTTGTTATGATACTGCTCTTTACCCTAGGGTTTCGTTTCATATAACAATTCATGTATATTGCAAAAGCTTTTCGCACATGGCTCTAGACCTTGACTCTTCACAGCCCAGACGAAGATTCCCATTCTTATTATTGCTTCAGGGGTAAGTTGATGAAGGTAAACCTGATATATTTTCAGAACTTCTACCACGAATCTGCTTAGAGGGAATCGTAGCCCAGCTTTTAAAAAGCTTCGGAAGATAACGACTTCATCATCTTCAGGGCTCGGCACAGTTCTTTCTCCGGCATCTGCTCTCACAATGGACATATCTCGAAAGTATCTCCCCTTCATGTTTTCAAGGTGACTTTGCCCAATAGTTGATTTTCTGAAGACTGAATGGCTTGGTCGCCATGGCCGATCTTCGGAATCTTCACCCCCGCTATCTGCATCGTAACTGTCACTCTCACCAGTATCTTCAGATAAACCTTCTAAAATCTCCCTTGTAATCTTCTCCGTATTCGTCTTCGCCATTGACTCAAGAAAACCCAGATGCATCTCTTCAGAAAGGCTCAGCTTCATTTCGGCAGCAACCTTCTTCTCCTCAGACATTCCTTCGGAATTCTTGCCTCTCGCTTCCGAAGCTTAAAACTAGGGAGGCAACCAAATATTTGTAGGCAGAAAACTATTTGAGCAGGAAAAACAGATGGCAAGAGAGCGTGCCCAATAAATTGTGGCGAGCCCGTATTTATAAACCTATTATGTCGGAGACTGGAGGGCCCCATTTGCCAATGACTGTTGCTATTCTAGCAAAAGGAAGGTGTTTTTTCGGACCTTCGGCTTATAGCCTTCGTCCATTTCGCAATCTGAATTTATCATTCTAACAAATTAATATTGCGAGGGGCTACTGTTGGGGGCCTTCGGCTTTGGAAGGTCCTCAAAAACATGATTTAACAATGTTTTCCAAGAGAAATATGCAAACAGGTACCTTCGAAGTTAGATTGCGGGTATACAAAAGCACGGTTGAAGACGAAGCTTGACTGGGACGAAAGGTGATCACGACGAAGGATAAGACGATTACGAAGCTATATGCAGAAAAGCTTCGGCATAACGGCAGAAAAGGGGAACCGACTTAAAGATGAAAAGCCAAATTAGACCTCGAAGAATTACTATAGGGTTATTGTTAAATGTAATGGGTATTAATGTAATTTTGCATGGGCTGCGACCCGTTGAGAGCACCTAGAGGGGGGGGGGGGTGAATAGGTGATCCTGTGATACTTGAAACTTAAGCCACAAAAACTTGTTAAGTGTTAGCACAATAATTGCCAAGTGGCTAAAGAGAAGTCTCAACAAAACACAATACCACAAGAGATCAAGCACAGAGGTGACACAGTGGTTTATCCCGTGGTTCGGCCAAGACCAACGCTTGCCTATTCCACGTTGTGGCGTCCCAACGGACGAGGGTTGCAATCAACCCCTCTCAAGCGGTCCAAAGACCCACTTGAATACCACAGTGTTTTGTTTTTCCTTTCACTATCCCGTTTGCAAGGAATCTCCACAAATTGGAGTCTCTTGCCCTTACAAGTATATGATCACAACAAAGCACAGAGTAAGGGAGGGAAGCAACACACACAAATCCACAGCGAAACGCGCACACACACGGCCAAGAATCGAGCTCACAAGAGTATCACAGAGTTCTCACTAGAACAGAGCTCAAATCACTTAAAATGACAAACGAATGCGCAAAGACTGAGTGTGGATGATCAAGAATGCTCAAAGGTTGCTTGTGTATCTCCTCCATGCGCCTAGGAGCCCCTTTTATAGCCCCAAGGCAGCTAGGAGCCGTTGAGAGCAAATCTAGAAGGCTATCCCTGCCTTCTGTCGTCGGGGGCACCGGACAGTCCGGTGCACACCGGACACTGTCCGGTGCCCGATTTGTTTCCTTAAACAGCGAAGCCGACCGTTGCAGACCGTTGGCAGATCTGGAGCCGTTGGCGCACCGGACATGTCCGGTGCACACCGGACAGTCCGGTGCCGTCTTCCGACCGTTGGCTCGGCCACGTGTCCCGCGCAGATTGCGCGGCCGACCGTTGGCCCAGCCGACCGTTGGCTCACCGGACAGTCCGGTGCACACCGGACAGTCCGGTGAATTTTAGCCGTACGCCGTCGGCCAATTTCCCGAGAGCGGCCACTTCGCGCGGAGTCAGCCTGGCGCACCGGACACTGTCCGGTGCACACCGAACAGTCCGGTGCTCCAGCCCAAGCTGAGTCGTGACTGCACACAGCCAAGTCTTTTACTCCTCTCTTCTTTTCTTCTACATTCTGTTTCTAACACTTAGACAATTATATTAGTACTCAAAACCAATGTACTAAGGCTTAGAAACATACCTTTATCCTTGATTTGTACTTCGTCCACCATTTAACAATTAGGCACCTGTGTTGGGCACTAAATCACCAAAATACTTAGAAATGGCCCAAGGGCACATTTCCCTTTCAATCTCCCCCTTTTTGGTGATTTATGCCAACACAACATAATGCAAGTAGAACAAGTACAAAAACACTTCAAATAAAATAAAATAAAAATTTATTTTGATTCATTTTTGACATATATGGATCACTCTATGCCACCACTTGGTTTGTTTTTGCAAATCAAACTCAAATCTCTATCTCTAAGTCAAAACCACATGTTGAATCATAAAGAGAGTCATTCCAAAAGAGATTGATCAAGGATTTCAAAAACTCCCCCCTTTTTCCCATAATTACTACTTCTCCCCACAGGAAGCCAAAAGAGACAATAAAAGAGTTTTGACAAACAAAAAGCTCTACTCTAAACCAAAAGCTCTACTCTACTATTTTCAAAATCTCTTAAGTGGTAGCTGATCCATTTATTGCTTTGGCCTTTATTTTCTCCCCCTTTGGCATCAAACACCAAAACGGGATCAATCTTGGCCCTGTAACCCCATTGCCTCACCAAAATCTTCAATTAAGAGCAAATGGCAATAAGAGTTCATGAGATGGACTTGGAATAAGTTACCCTCTCATCGGAGTGCAGTGGAAGTCTTTCATGGTCCAAGTCCACCTTTTCCCTTTCAATTCTCCTTCGAGACTAAATCAAGCAAACTCAAGCATATGGTTAGTCTCAAAGGGTCAAGTTGTAACACATCTCCCCCTAAATATGTGCATCACGTTGCAACGGACTTGTGAGGTCCAGGGAGTGTTTGTACAACTTGAGCACCATAGTAAGCAACAAAATGCAGAATGGACATGATCAAAGGCATAAACACATGTATGCTATATTTCAATCGAAGTTCCGCGAATCTAAGATATTGAGCTCACTACGCAGCCTGCAAAAGGTCTTCTCATCTAAAGGCTTGGTAAAGATATCGGCTAGCTGGTTCTCGGTGCTAACATGAAACACTTCGATATCCCCCTTTTGCTGGTGGTCTCTCAAAAAGTGATGCCGGATGTCAATGTGCTTTGTGCGGCTGTGCTCAACAGGATTTTCCGCTATTCGGATAGCACTCTCATTATCACATAGGAGTGGGACTTTGCTCAGATTGTAGCCAAAGTCCCTGAGGGTTTGCCTCATCCAAAGTAGTTGCGCACAACACTGTCCTGCGGCAACGTACTCGGCCTCAGCGGTGGATAGGGCAACGGAGGTTTGTTTCTTAGAGTTCCATGACACCAGGGACCTTCCTAAGAATTGGCACGTCCCCGATGTACTCTTCCTATCGACCTTACATCCAGCATAGTCGGAATCTGAGTACCCAATCAAGTCAAAGTTAGACCCCTTTGGATACCAGATCCCGAAGCAAGGCGTAGCGACTAAATATCTAAGAATTCGCTTCACCGCCACCAAGTGACACTCCTTAGGATCGGATTGAAATCTAGCACACATGCATACGCTAAGCATAATATCCGGTCTACTAGCACACAAATAAAGTAAAGACCCTATCATTGACCGGTATGCTTTTTGATCAACGGACTTACCTCCTTTGTTGAGGTCGGTGTGTCCGTCGGTTCCCATCGGAGTCTTTGCGGGCTTGGCGTCCTTCATCCCAGACCGCTTTAGCAGATCTTGCGTGTACTTCGTTTGGGAGATGAAGGTACCGTCCTTGAGTTGCTTCACTTGGAACCCAAGGAAGTAGTTCAACTCGCCCATCATCGACATCTCGAATTTCTACGTCATCACCCTGCTAAACTCTTCACAGGACTTTTGGTTAGTAGAACCAAATATTATGTCATCGACATAAATTTGGCACACAAACAAATCACCATCACAAGTCTTAGTGAAAAGAGTTGGATCGGCTTTCCCAACCTTGAAAGCATTAGCAATTAAGAAATCTCTAAGGCATTCATACCATGCTCTTGGGGCTTGTTTAAGTCCATAGAGCGCCTTAGAGAGCTTACACACGTGGTCGGGGTACCGCTCATCCTCGAAGCCAGGGGGTTGCTCCACGTACACCTCCTCCTTTATTGGCCCGTTGAGGAAAGCGCTCTTCACATCCATTTGGTACAACCTGAAAGAATGGTGAGCGGCATATGCTAGCAAGATACGAATGGACTCTAGCCTAGCCACAGGAGCAAAAGTCTCCTCAAAGTCCAAACCTACGACTTGGGCATAACCTTTTGCCACAAGTCGAGCCTTGTTCCTTGTCACCACTCCGTGCTCGTCTTGTTTGTTGCGGAACACCCACTTGGTTCCCACAACATTTTGCTTGGGACGAGGCACCAGCGTCCAAACTTCATTGCGCTTGAAGTTGTTAAGTTTCTCCTGCATGGCCAACACCCAATCCGGATCTAGCAAGGCCTCCTCTACCCTGAAAGGTTCAATAGAGGAGACAAAGGAGTAATGTTCACAAAAATTAACTAATCGAGACCGAGTAGTTACTCCCTTGCTTATGTCACCCAGAATTTGGTCGACGGGATGATCCCTTTGAATCATCGCTCGAACTTGGGTTGGAGGTGCCGGTTGTGCTTCTTCCTCCACCACGTGATCATCTTGTGCTCCCCCTTGATTACACGCCTCCTTTTGATGAACCTGTTCATCGTCTTGAGTTGGGGGATGCACCATTGTTGAGGAAGAAGGTTGATCTCGTTCATCTTGTTCCTGTGGCCGAACATCTCCAATCGCCATGGTTCGTATAGCGGCCGTCGGAACATCTTCTTCATCTACATCATCACAATCAATAACTTGCTCTCTTGGAGAGCCATTAGTCTCATCAAATACAACGTCGCTAGAGACTTCAACCAAACCCGATGATTTGTTGAAGACCCTATACGCCTTTGTATTTGAATCATAACCTAATAAAAACCCTTCTACAGCTTTGGGAGCAAACTTAGAATTTCTACCCTTCTTCACTAGAATGTAGCACTTGCTTCCAAATACACGAAAGTACGATACATTGGGTTTGTTACCGGTTAGTAGCTCATACGAAGTTTTCTTGAGGAGTCGATGAAGGTAGACCCTGTTGATGGCGTGGCAAGCCGTGTTCACGGCTTCCGACCAAAAGCACTCGGGGGTCTTGAATTCTCCAAGCATCGTCCTCGCCATATCGATTAATGTCCTGTTCTTCCTCTCTACCACACCATTTTGTTGTGGTGTGTAGGGAGCGGAGAACTCGTGCTTGATTCCTTCCTCCTCAAGAAACTCCTCCACTTGAAGGTTCTTGAACTCGGACCCGTTGTCGCTCCTTATCTTCTTCACCTTGAGCTCAAACTCATTTTGAGCTCTCCTGAGGAAGCGCTTGAGGGTCCCTTGTGTTTCAGACTTATCCTGCAAAAAGAACACCCAAGTGAAGCGGGAAAAGTCATCAACAATAACCAGACCATACTTACTTCCTCCTATGCTTAGATAGGCGACGGGTCCGAAGAGGTCCATATGTAACAGCTCCAGAGGTCTTGATGTGGTCATCACATTCTTGCTGTGATGTGCTCCTCCCACTTGTTTACCTGCTTGACAAGCTGCACAAGGTCTATCTTTTTCGAAATAAACATTTGTTAGACCTATCACGTGTTCTCCCTTTAGAAGCTTGTGGAGGTTCTTCATCCCCACATGTGCTAAGCGGCGATGCCACAGCCAGCCCATGCAAGTCTTAGCCATTAAGCATGCATCTAGACCGGCCTCTTCTTTTGCAAAATCAACTAAGTAAAGCTTGCCGTCTAGTACACCCTTAAAAGCTAGTGAACCATCACATCTTCTAAAGACTGACACATCTACATTAGTAAAAAGACAATTATATCCCATGTTGCATAGTTGACTAACAGATAGCAAATTGTAACCAAGAGACTCAACTAAAAACACATTTGAAATTGAGTGCTCATTAGAAATTGCAATTTTACCTAACCCTTTTACCTTGCCTTGATTCCCATCACCGAATATAATTGAATCTTGGGAATCCTTATTTTTGACGTAGGAGGTGAACATCTTCTTCTCTCCCGTCATATGGTTTGTGCATCCGCTGTCGATAATCCAGCTTGAACCCCCGGATGCATAAACCTGCAAGGCAAATTTAGGCTTGGGTCTTAGGTACCCAACTTATGTTGGGTCCTGCAAGGTTAGCACAAATATCCTTAGGGACCCAAATGCAAGTTTTATCTCCCTTGCATCTTGCCCCTAACTTCCTAGCAATTACCTTCTTACCCTTTCTACAAATAGCAAAGGGAGCATTGCAAGCATAATAAATGGTAGAAGGTTTGTTCACAACTTTTCTAGGAACATGAGCAAAATTTCTCCTAGGTATATGCACAACATTTCTCCTACACATATCTCTATCATGCTTATAGGAAGAACTAGAAGCAAACATGGCATGAGAATCATAAACATGTGAATCAAAACCATTATAAGCATTTCTAGCATGTCTCCTATCATTATACATAAAAGCATGGTTCTTTTTAGCGCTACTGGCCATAGGGGCCTTCCCTTTCTCCTTGGCGGGAATGGGAGCCTTATGGCTTGTTAAGTTCTTGGCCTCTCTTTTGAAGCCAAGACCATCCTTAATTGAGGGATGTCTTCCAATTGTATAGGCATCCCTTGCAAATTTTAACTTATCAAATTCACTTTTGCTAGTCTTAAGTTGGGCATTAAGACTAGCCAATTCATCACTTAGTTTGGAAATTGAAACTAGGTGTTCACAACAAGCATTAATATCAACATCCTTACACCTAGTACAAATTTCAACATGTTCAACACAAGAGTTAGATTTATTTGCTTCTACTAGTTTAGCATTTAAATCATTGTTAACACCTTTTAAAGTAGAGATAGTTTCATGACAAGTAGATAATTCACTAGAAAGCATCTCATTTCTTTTAATTTCTAGAGCAAGAGAATTTTGTGCACTAACAAATTTATCATGTTCCTCATATAAAAGATCCTCTTGTTTTTCTAGTAATCTATTCTTGTCATTCAAAGCATCAATCAACTCATTAATCTTATTAATTTTAGATCTATCTAATCCCTTGAATAAGCATGAGTAATCTATCTCATCATCATCACTAGACTCGTCCTCACTTGAAGAAGCATAAGTACTAGTATCATGAGTGCTTACTTTCTTTTCCCTTGCCATGAGGCAAGTGTGACGCTCGTTGGGGAAGAGGGACGACTTGTTGAAGGCGGTGGCGGCGAGTCCTTCATTGTCGGAGTCGGAGGAGGAGCAATCCGAATCCCACTCCTTTCCGATATGTGCCTCGCCCTTGGCCTTCTTGTAATGTTTCTTCTTTTCCCTTTTGTTCCCCTTTTCCTGGTCACTTTCATTATCGGGACAGTTAGCAATGAAATGACCAATCTTACCACATTTGAAGCACGAGCGCTTCTCCTTTGTCTTGGTCCTGCTTGGCAGTCCCTTGCGACCCTTAAGCGCCGTCTTGAAGCGCTTAATGATGAGGGCCATCTCCTCATTATTTAGCCCGGCTGCCTCAACTTGCGCCACCTTGCTGGGTAGCGCCTCCTTGCTTCGTGTTGCCTTGAGAGCAAGGGGTTGCGGCTCGTTGATCGGACCATTCAAGGCGTCGTCCACATACCTCGCCTCCTTGATCATCATTCGCCCGCTAACGAACTTCCCAAGAACTTCTTCGGGCGACATCTTGGTGTACCTGGGATTTTCACGTATATTGTTCACCAAATGAGGATCAAGAACGGTAAATGACCTTAGCATTAGGCGGACGACGTCGTGGTCCGTCCATCGCGTGCTCCCGTAGCTCCTTATCTTGTTGAATCATCTTGGTGTACCTGGGACAATGTTGATAAGGGTCTTGAGCCGATTGTATGTTTGCGTCGGCTCCTCGCCCCTTATCATTGCGAACCGTCCAAGCTCACCCTCCACCAACTCCATCTTGGTGAGCAAGGTGACGTCGTTCCCCTCATGAGAAATCTTGAGGGTGTCCCAGATTTGCTTGGCGTTATCCAAGCCGCTCACTTTATGGTATTCATCCCTGCACAAGGAAGCTAGAAGAACAGTAGTAGCTTGTGCATTCTTATGAATTTGTTCATTAATGAACATGGGACTATCCGAACTATCAAAGTGCATTCCACTCTCTACAATCTCCCATATACTAGGATGGAGAGAGAATAGGTGACTACGCATTTTGTGGCTCCAAAATCCGTAGTCTTCCCCATCAAAGTGTGGGGGCTTGCCGAGTGGAATGGAGAGCAAATGTGAATTTGAACTTTGCGGAATACGAGAGTAGTCAAAGGAAAAGTTCGAATTAACCGGTTTCCTTCTCTCGTAGTCGTTGTGGTCGTCGTCCTTTTGGGAAGAAGTAGACTCATCGCTGTCGTAGTAGACGATCTCCTTGATGCGCCTTGTCTTCTTCTTCTTCCCTTCCTTCCGTCTTTGGCCCGAGCCGGAGTCGGTAGGCTTATCGTCCTTTGGCTCGTTGACGAAGGATTCCTTCTCTTTGTCGTTGATCACGATACCCTTCCCCTTAGGATCCATCTCTTCGGGTGGTTAGTCCCTTTGTGAAGAGAACGGCTCCGATACCAATTGAGAGCACCTAGAGGGGGGGGTGAATAGGTGATCCTGTGATACTTGAAACTTAAGCCACAAAAACTTGTTAAGTGTTAGCACAATAATTGCCAAGTGGCTAAAGAGAAGTCTCAACAAAACACAATACCACAAGAGATCAAGCACAGAGGTGACACAGTGGTTTATCCCGTGGTTCGGCCAAGACCAACGCTTGCCTATTCCACGTTGTGGCGTCCCAACGGACGAGGGTTGCAATCAACCCCTCTCAAGCGGTCCAAAGACCCACTTGAATACCACGGTGTTTTGTTTTTCCTTTCACTATCCCGTTTGCAAGGAATCTCCACAAATTGGAGTCTCTTGCCCTTACAAGTATATGATCACAACAAAGCACAGAGTAAGGGAGGGAAGCAACACACACAAATCCACAGCGAAACGCGCACACACACGGCCAAGAATCGAGCTCACAAGAGTATCACAGAGTTCTCACTAGAACAGAGCTCAAATCACTTAAAATGACAAACGAATGCGCAAAGACTGAGTGTGGATGATCAAGAATGCTCAAAGGTTGCTTGTGTATCTCCTCCATGCGCCTAGGGGCCCCTTTTATAGCCCCAAGGCAGCTAGGAGCCGTTGAGAGCAAATCTAGAAGGCTATCCCTGCCTTCTGTCGTCGGGGGCACCGGACAGTCCGGTGCACACCGGACACTGTCCGGTGCCCGATTTGTTTCCTTAAACAGCGAAGCCGACCGTTGCAGACCGTTGGCAGATCTGGAGCCGTTGGCGCACCGGACATGTCCGGTGCACACCGGACAGTCCGGTGCCGTCTTCCGACCGTTGGCTCGGCCACGTGTCCCGCGCAGATTGCGCGGCCGACCGTTGGCCCGGCCGACCGTTGGCTCACCGGACAGTCCGGTGCACACCGGACAGTCCGGTGAATTTTAGCCGTACGCCGTCGGCCAATTTCCCGAGAGCGGCCACTTCGCGCGGAGTCAGCCTGGCGCACCGGACACTGTCCGGTGCACACCGGACAGTCCGGTGCTCCAGCCCAAGCTGAGTCGTGACTGCACACAGCCAAGTCTTTTACTCCTCTCTTCTTTTCTTCTACATTCTGTTTCTAACACTTAGACAATTATATTAGTACTCAAAACCAATGTACTAAGGCTTAGAAACATACCTTTATCCTTGATTTGTACTTCGTCCACCATTTAACAATTAGGCACCTGTGTTGGGCACTAAATCACCAAAATACTTAGAAATGGCCCAAGGGCACATTTCCCTTTCACCCGTGCCTATAAATAGGTGAACAGTATTCCTGTACTGTTCACGCTGATTTGGCATTGACTTTTGCGTCACACTTGTACTTTTACCTTCTCACAAGCTGAAGGTACATTTGTAATTTGATATCATTTCTATTCTTCCATCATAATAAAATAGAAATGATTTGTCAATGATACATAATCGTTCATGTTAACTGATAGTCGCCTAGAGGGGGGGTGAATAGGGCGAAACTGAAATTTACAAAAATAATCACAACTACAAGCCGGGTTAGCGTTAGTAATAAAGAAACGAGTCCGCGAGAGAGGGCGCAAAACAAATCGCAAGCAAATGAGAGTGTGACACAAGGATTTGTTTTACCGAGGTTCGGTTCTCTCAAACCTACTCCCCGTTGAGGAGGCCACAAAGGCCGGGTCTCTTTCAACCCTTCCCTCTCTCAAACGATCCCACGGATCGAGTGAGCTTTCTCTTCTTCTCAATCAACCGGGAACAAAACTTCCCCGCAAGGGCCACCACACAATTGGTGCCTCTTGCCTTGGTTACAATTGAGTGATGATCTCAAGAACAAGTGAGAAAGAAAGAAAGCAATCCAAGCGCAAGAGCTCAAAAGAACACGGCAAATCTCTCTCTCTAGTCACTAAGAGTTTGAGTGGAGTTGGAGAGGATTTGATCTCTTTGTATGTGTCTAGAATTGAATGCCTAGCTCTTGTAAGTGGTTGAGAGTTGGAAAACTTGGATTGGCAATGAATGTGGGGTGGTTGGGGTATTTATAGCCCCAACCACCACAAGTGACCGTTGGCTGGAGTCCTCTGTTCGATGGCGCACCGGACAGTCCGGTGCACACCGGACAGTCCGGTGCCCCTGCCACGTCACGGTTGTCGTTGGATTCTGACCGTTGGAGCTTCTGACTTGTGGGCCCTCCTGGGTGTCCGGTGCACACCGGACATGTACTGTTTGATGTCCGGTGCACCGGCATGGGCGTGCCTGACGACTGCGCGCGCTGCGCGCGCATTTAATGCACCGCAGGGAGCCGTTGGCGCCGCAGGGAGCCGTTGCTCCGCTGGCACACCGGACAGTCCGGTGTACACCGGACAGTCCGGTGAATTTTAGCGGAGCGGCTCCCGAGCAAACCCGAGGCTGGCGAGTTCCGAAGGCCGCGTTCCCTTGGAGCACCGGACATGTCCGGTGCACACCGGACAGTCCGGTGAATTATAGCGCGCCGGCCTTGGAGAATACCCGAGGGTGAAGAGTTGGAGTCGAAGTCCTCTGGCCGCACCGGACAGTCCGGTGCACACCGGACAGTCCGGTGCCTCCGGCCAGAGGGGCCCTCGGTTGCCTTGCTGCTCCTTTGTTGAATCCAACATTTGGTCTTTTTATTGGCTGATTGTGAACCTTTTGCACCTGTATAACTTATGCACTAGAGTAAACTAGTTAGTCCAATGTTTGTGTTGGGCAATTCAACCACCAAAATTATTTAGGAACTAGGTCTAAGCCTAATTCCCTTTCAATCTCCCCCTTTTTGGTGATTGATGCCAACACAAACCAAAGCAAATATAGAAGTGCATAATTGAACTAGTTTTCATAATGTAAGTGCAAAGGTTGCTTGGAATTGAGCCAATATAAACTTATATGATGCGCATGGATGGTTTCTTTGTTTTTGACATATTGGACCATATTTGCACCACGAGTTTTGTTTTTGCAAATTCTTTTGTAAATTCTTTTCAAAGTACTTTTGCAAGATAGTCAAAGGTAAGTGAAAAAGATTTTGCAAAGCATTTTCAAGATATGGAATTTTCTCCCCCTATTTCCAAAGCTTTTCCTTTGACTAAGCAAAACTCCCCCTCAAATAATGTCTCCTCTTAGTGTTCAAGAGGGTTTTCCATTAATTTTGAAAACACTACTTGCTCCCCCTTTAGAACACAAAGAGATACCAATTTTGAAATTTACCAATATAAAATTAGTGGTGCGGTCCTTTTGCTTTGGGCTCATATTTTTCTCCCCCTTTGGCATGAATCGCCAAAAACGGAATCATTAGAGCCCAATTAAGTACATTCTCCCCCTTTGGTCATGAAATAAATGAGTGAAGGTTATACCAATGTTGGAGAGATGATGCGGAGCGACGGCGAAGGGTGAGTAGTGGAGTGGAGTGGAAGCCTTGTCTTCGCCGAAGACTCCAATTCCCTTTCAATACACCTATGACTTGGTTGAAATATACTTGAAAACACATTAGTCATAGCATATATAAAAGAGACATGATCAAAGGTATATTCATGTGCTATGTGTGCAAGACTAGCAAAAGAAATTTCTAGAATCAAGAATATTAAGCTCATGCCTAAGTCGGGTAAAAGATTGTTCATCAAGTGGTTTGGTAAAGATATCGGCTAATTGATCTTTAGTATTAATATAAGAAATCTCGATATCCCCCTTTTGTTGGTGATCCCGAAGAAAATGATACCGAATGGCTATGTGCTTAGTGCGGCTGTGCTCGACGGGATTGTCGGCCATTTTGATTGCACTCTCATTGTCACATAGCAAAGGAACTTTGGTTAATTTGTAACCGTAGTCCCGCAGGGTTTGCCTCATCCAAAGCAATTGCGCGCAACAATGGCCTGCGGCAATATACTCGGCTTCGGCGGTGGAAAGAGCGACCGAATTTTGCTTCTTTGAAGCCCAAGACACCAAGGATCTTCCCAAGAACTGGCAAGTCCCCGATGTGCTCTTTCTATTAATCCTACACCCCGCCCAATCGGCATCCGAATATCCAATCAAATCAAAAGTGGATCCCCGAGGGTACCAAAGCCCAAACTTAGGAGTAAAAGCCAAATATCTCAAGATTCGTTTCACGGCCATAAGGTGTGATTCCTTAGGGTCGGCTTGGAATCTTGCACACATGCAAACGGAAAGCATAATGTCCGGTCGAGATGCACATAAATAAAGCAATGATCCAATCATCGACCGGTATACCTTTTGATCCACGGACTTACCTCCCGTGTCGAGGTCGAGATGCCCATTGGTTCCCATGGGTGTCTTGATGGGTTTGGCATCCTTCATTCCAAACTTGCTTAGGATATCTTGAGTATACTTCGTTTGGCTAATGAAGGTGCCCTCTTGGAGTTGCTTCACTTGGAATCCTAGAAAATACTTCAACTCCCCCATCATCGACATCTCGAATTTCTGTGTCATGATCCTACTAAATTCTTCACATGTAGATTGGTTAGTAGACCCGAATATGATATCATCAACATAAATTTGGCATACGAACAAATCATTGTCAAGAGTTTTAGTGAACAAAGTAGGATCGGCCTTGCCGACTTTGAAGCCATTAGTAATAAGGAAATCTCTAAGGCATTCATACCATGCTCTCGGGGCTTGCTTAAGCCCATAAAGCGCCTTAGAGAGCCTATAAACATGGTTAGGGTACTCACTGTCTTCAAAGCCGGGAGGTTGCTCAACATAGACCTCCTCCTTGATTGGTCCATTGAGGAAGGCACTCTTCACGTCCATTTGATAAAGCTTGAAGCCATGGTAAGTAGCATAGGCTAATAATATGCGAATTGACTCAAGCCTAGCTACGGGTGCATAAGTTTCACCAAAATCCAAACCTTCGACTTGTGAATATCCTTTGGCCACGAGTCGAGCTTTGTTCCTTGTCACCACACCATGCTCGTCTTGCTTGTTGCGGAAGACCCACTTGGTTCCTACAACATTTTGGTTAGGACGTGGAACTAAGTGCCATACCTCATTCCTCGTGAAATTGTTGAGCTCCTCTTGCATCGCCATCACCCAATCCGAATCTTGAAGTGCCTCCTCTACCCTGGTTGGCTCAATAGAGGAAACAAACGAGTAATGTTCACAAAAATGAGCAACACGAGATCGAGTAGTTACCCCCTTATGAATGTCGCCGAGGATGGTGTCGACGGGGTGATCTCGTTGGATTGCTTGGTGGACTCTTGGGTGTGGCGGCCTTGGTTGTTCATCCTCCTTTTCTTCATCATTTGAATCTCCCCCTTGATTGTTGCCGTCATCTTGAGGTGGCTCATCTTCTTGATCGTCGTGTTCAACATCTTGAGCCTCATCCTCAACTTGAGTTGGTGGAGATACTTGTGTGGAGGAGGAAGGTTGATCTTGTGCATTTGGAGGCTCTTCGGATTCCTTAGGACACACATCCCCGATGGACATGTTCCTTAACGCTATGCATGGAGCCTGTTCTTCATCTACATCATCAAGATCAACTTGCTCTACTTGAGAGCCGTTAGTCTCATCAAACACAACGTCACAAGAAACTTCAACAAGTCCTGAGGACTTGTTAAAGACTCTATATGCCTTTGTGTTTGAGTCATATCCTAGTAAAAAGCCTTCTACAGTTTTAGGAGCAAATTTAGATTTTCTACCTCTTTTAACAAGTATAAAACATTTGCTACCAAAAACTCTAAAATATGAAATATTGGGCTTTTTACCGGTTAGGAGTTCATAAGATGTCTTCTTGAGGATTCGGTGAAGATATAACCGGTTGATGGCGTAGCAGGCGGTGTTGACCGCCTCGGCCCAAAACCGATCCGGTGTCTTGTACTCATCAAGCATGGTTCTTGCCATGTCCAATAGAGTTCGATTCTTCCTCTCCACTACACCATTTTGTTGTGGAGTGTAGGGAGAAGAGAACTCATGCTTGATGCCCTCCTCCTCAAGAAAGCCTTCTATTTGAGAGTTCTTGAACTCCGTCCCATTGTCGCTTCTAATTTTCTTGATCCTTAAGCCGAACTCATTTTGAGCCCGTCTCAAGAATCCCTTTAAGGTCTCTTGGGTTTGTGATTTTTCCTGCAAAAAGAATACCCAAGTGAAGCGAGAATAATCATCCACAATTACAAGACAATACTTACTACCGCCGATGCTTATGTAAGCGATCGGGCCGAATAGATCCATATGTAGGAGCTCCAGTGGCCTGTCGGTAGTCATGATATTTTTGTGTGGATGATGGACACCAACTTGCTTCCCGGCTTGGCAAGCGCTACAAATCCTGTCTTTCTCAAAATGAACATCGGTTAGTCCCAAAATGTGTTCTCCCTTTAGAAGTTTGTGAAGATTCTTCATTCCAACATGGGCTAGTCGACGGTGCCATAGCCAACCCAAGTTAGTCTTAGCAATTAAGCATGTGTCGAGTTCAGCTCTTTCAAAATCTACTAAGTATAGCTGACCCTCTAACACACCCTTAAATGCTATTGAATCATCACTCCTTCTAAAGACAGTAACACTTGTATCAGTAAAAAGACAGTTGTAGCCCATTTGACATAATTGGGATACGGAAAGCAAATTGTAATCTAATGAATCTACAAGAAAAACATTGGAAATAGAATGGTCAGTAGATATAGCAATTTTACCCAAACCTTTGACCAAACCTTGATTTCCATCCCCGAATGTGATAGCTCGTTGGGGATCTTGGTTTTTCTCATAGGAGGAGAACATCCTTTTCTCCCCGGTCATATGGTTTGTGCACCCGCTGTCGAGTATCCAACTTGAGCCCCCGGATGCATAAACCTACAAAACAAGTTTAGTTCTTTGTTTTAGGTACCCAAACGGTTTTGGGTCCTTTGGCATTAGATACAAGAACTTTGGGTACCCAAACACAAGTTTTGGAGCCCTTGTGTTTGCCCCCAACAATTTTGGCAACTACCTTGCCAGATTTGCTAGTCAACACATAAGATGCATCAAAAGTTTTAAATGAAATGGCATGATCATTTGATGCATTAATAGTTTTCTTTCTAGGCAACTTGGCATGGGTTGGTTGCCTAGATCTAGATGTCTCACTCTTATACAAAAAAGCATAATTAGGGCCAGAGTGAGACTTCCTAGAATGAATTTTCTTAATTTTACCCTCAGGATACCCGGCAGGATACAAAATGTAACCCTCGTTATCCTGAGGCATGGGAGCCTTGCCCTTAACAAAGTTAGATAAGTTCTTAGGCGGGGCATTAATTTTGACATTGTCTCCCCTTTGGAAGCCAATGCCATCCTTAATGCCCGGGCGTCTCCCATTATAGAGCATGCTTCTAGCAAGTTTAAATTTTTCATTTTCTAAGTCATGCTCTCTAATCTTATCATTAAGTTGTGCTATGTGATCATTTTGTTTCTTAATTAAAGCTAGGTGATCATGGATAGCATCAACATTAATATCTCTACATCTAGTACAAATGGAAACATGCTCAATAGTAGATGTAGAGGGTTTGCAAGATTTAAGTTCAACAACCTTAGCATGTAACACATCATTTTTAGTTCTAAGGTCGGAGATAGTAGCATTGCAAACATCAAAATTTTTAGCCTTAGCAATTAATTTCTCATTCTCATTTCTAAGGCTAGCAATGGAAGCATTCAATTCATCAATCCTAGCAAGCAAATCAACATTATCATTTCTAGGATCAATGCAAACATGAGAATCAACCTTAGCAATTAAATTGGCATTTTCATTTCTAAGGTTGTCTAAAGTTTCATGGCAAATACTTAGCTCACTAGACAATTTTTCACATTTTTCTCTTTCTAGAGCATAAGCATTTTTAACCTTAACATGTTTCTTGTTTTCCTTGATTAGGAAGTCCTCTTGGGAGTCCAAGAGGTCATCCTTTTCATGGATGGCACTAATTAGCTCATTTAATTTTTCCTTTTGTTCCATGTTAAGGTTGGCAAAAAGAATACGCAAATTATCCTCTTCATTTTTATCATCATCCTCATCACTAGATGTTTCATATTTAGTGGAGGACTTTGATTTTACCTTCTTTTTGCCGTCCTTGGCCATGAGGCACTTGTGGCCGACGTTGGGGAAGAGGAGGCCCTTGGTGACGGCGATGTTGGCGGCGTCCTCGTCGTCGGAGGAGTCGCTTGAGCTTTCGTCGGAGTCCCACTCCCGACAAACATGGGCATCGCCGCCCTTCTTCTTGTAGTACTTCTTCTTCTCCTTCCTCTTTCCCTTCTTGTCGTTGTCCCTGTCACTATCACTTGATAATGGACATTTAGCAATAAAGTGACCGGGCTTACCACATTTGTAGCAAACCTTCTTGGAACGGGATTTGTAATCCTTCCCCTTCCTTTGCTTGAGGATTTGCCGGAAGCTTTTGATGATTAGGGCCATCTCCTCGTTGTCGAGCTTGGAGGCGTCAATCGGTTGTCTACTTGGTGTAGACTCCTCCTTCTTTTCCTCCGTTGCCTTGAAGGCCACGGGTTGCGCCTCGGATGTGGAAGGCTCATCAAGCTCGTTGATCTTCTTGGAGCCCTTAATCATGCATTCAAAACTAACAAAATTCCCGATGACTTCCTCGGGGGTCATTTGTGTATATCTAGGATTGCCACGAATTAATTGTACTTGAGTAGGGTTAAGGAAAATAAGGGCTCTTAGAATAACCTTAACCACTTCGTGGTCATCCCATTTTGCGCTCCCGAGGTTGCGCACTTGGTTCACCAAGGTCTTGAGCCGGTTGTACATGTCTTGCGGCTCCTCCCCTTGGCGAAGACGGAAGCGACCGAGCTCCCCCTCGATCGTTTCCCGCTTGGTGATCTTTGTGAGTTCATCACCCTCGTGCGCCGTCTTGAGTAGGTCCCAAATCTCCTTGGCGTTCTTCAACCCTTGTACTTTGTTGTATTCCTCCTTGCTTAGTGAGGCAAGGAGAATGGTTGTGGCCTGGGAGTTGAAGTGCTCGATTTGGGCCACTTCGTCCGTGTCGTAGTCTTCATCCCCTACGGATGGCACCTGTACACCAAACTCAACAACATCCCATATTCTTTTGTGGAGAGAGGTTAGATGAAATCGCATTAAATTACTCCACATAGCATAATCTTCACCATTAAAAGTTGGTGGTTTGCCTAATGGGACGGAAAGTAAAGGTGTATGTTTAGGAATGCGAGGGTAGCGTAGGGGGATCTTACTATACTTCTTACGCTCTTGGCGTTTAGAAGTGACGGACGCCGCGTCGGAGCCGGAGGTAGAGGTTGATGAAGTGTCGGTCTCGTAGAAGACCACCTTCCTCATCCTTTTGTGCTTGTCCCCACTCCGATGCGGCTTGTGAGAAGAAGATTTTTCCTTCTTCTCCTTGTGGTGAGAAGAGGAAGATCTTTTCTCCTTTCGCTTGGAGGATCTCTTCTTCTTCTCTCTTCTCTTGGTGCGGGACTCTTCCGATGAAGATGAGGTGCTCCCTTGGCTTGTAGTGGGCTTGTTATCGCCGGTCTCCATCTCCTTCTTGGCGGGATCTCCCGACATCACTTCGAGCGGTTAGGCTCTAATGAAGTACCGGGCTCTGATACCAATTGATAGTCGCCTAGAGGGGGGGTGAATAGGGCGAAACTGAAATTTACAAAAATAATCACAACTACAAGCCGGGTTAGCGTTAGTAATAAAGAAACGAGTCCGCGAGAGAGGGCGCAAAACAAATCGCAAGCAAATGAGAGTGTGACACAAGGATTTGTTTTACCGAGGTTCGGTTCTCTCAAACCTACTCCCCGTTGAGGAGGCCACAAAGGCCGGGTCTCTTTCAACCCTTCCCTCTCTCAAACGATCCCACGGATCGAGTGAGCTTTCTCTTCTTCTCAATCAACCGGGAACAAAACTTCCCCGCAAGGGCCACCACACAATTGGTGCCTCTTGCCTTGGTTACAATTGAGTGATGATCTCAAGAACAAGTGAGAAAGAAAGAAAGCAATCCAAGCGCAAGAGCTCAAAAGAACACGGCAAATCTCTCTCTCTAGTCACTAAGAGTTTGAGTGGAGTTGGAGAGGATTTGATCTCTTTGTATGTGTCTAGAATTGAATGCCTAGCTCTTGTAAGTGGTTGAGAGTTGGAAAACTTGGATTGGCAATGAATGTGGGGTGGTTGGGGTATTTATAGCCCCAACCACCACAAGTGACCGTTGGCTGGAGTCCTCTGTTCGATGGCGCACCGGACAGTCCGGTGCACACCGGACAGTCCGGTGCCCCTGCCACGTCACGGTTGTCGTTGGATTCTGACCGTTGGAGCTTCTGACTTGTGGGCCCTCCTGGGTGTCCGGTGCACACCGGACATGTACTGTTTGATGTCCGGTGCACCGGCATGGGCGTGCCTGACGACTGCGCGCGCTGCGCGCGCATTTAATGCACCGCAGGGAGCCGTTGGCGCCGCAGGGAGCCGTTGCTCCGCTGGCACACCGGACAGTCCGGTGTACACCGACAGTCCGGTGAATTTTAGCGGAGCGGCTCCCGAGCAAACCCGAGGCTGGCGAGTTCCGAAGGCCGCGTTCCCTTGGAGCACCGGACATGTCCGGTGCACACCGGACAGTCCGGTGAATTATAGCGCGCCGGCCTTGGAGAATACCCGAGGGTGAAGAGTTGGAGTCGAAGTCCTCTGGCCGCACCGGACAGTCCGGTGCACACCGGACAGTCCGGTGCCTCCGGCCAGAGGGGCCCTCGGTTGCCTTGCTGCTCCTTTGTTGAATCCAACATTTGGTCTTTTTATTGGCTGATTGTGAACCTTTTGCACCTGTATAACTTATGCACTAGAGTAAACTAGTTAGTCCAATGTTTGTGTTGGGCAATTCAACCACCAAAATTATTTAGGAACTAGGTCTAAGCCTAATTCCCTTTCATTAACTTATATGCTTCATATGATTCCTTCTTCATTATTATATTTTATGCTGATGAAGGTATGTCCTTCATAACCTTCGTCTAAAAATCATTATATCCTTAGGGAAATAATGCTTCGAAGGGCAAAGGATATTAACATTTAACATTTTGTGTTGCCTTGTTCTTAATTCCAAGCATTTGAGAACAAGTCTCCAATAGCAACTATTCATCCCAGGGCGATCTCTATGCCCCACGAAAAAATTCAAAACCATCATGATGCACTTACTTCTACGATTGTAGATACCATTGAACTCTAACGACAGGAAAACAATAACAGTATTCGGTACCGAAAAGTGTTTTCCAACGAAACATCCAAGCACACTAACCATATACTCAAGGCATTCAGTGTTTTCTACCTAGAAATGTTTTTCTCAGGAGCGACCGACGAGGAAGGACGACTCGAAGAATTGGGAGCGGCATTCGCATCCACCACTATGTCGTCGGGAACAACCACGCTAGGTCTCCTGATCAGAATTCGCCCCGCGCGAATGGCTTTGTCCATGGCCTTGTCGCGCTGGGCCTTCAGAGTAGCAGAAGTATCTTCAGCGGCCTTGACAGCCAACCGAGCGGCCTCTAGCTCCCAGACTACCGACTTTTTGGAAGCACGCAGATCCTTGATGACAGTATCCTTGTTCAACACCAATTGCCTGAGGCGAATCATATCATCCAGAGACTCTTGCAGCTTGTAGCGATGGTTGTCCAAGTCTTCGATGGTAAAACGATGACTCCTCTCCAAGATAGTCAACGAGTTGCTGGCATCACGGTATAGCTTTTCCAGATTGTCACGAGAAGTAGCAAGGGCACGTTTTTCCGCCTGCAAACAAGAATCAGTTTCTCCAAACGTCGAGCAAGCAATAAGAACACAACAAACAAAGCCAAGATTCTCAGGTCACCTTTTCAGAGTCGAGCTGAGCATGGAGAGTAGAGTTCAGCGTGTTAGCATCATGCAGAGAAGCAGAGACCCGGGCCAGTTCAGCCTGACCCTGAGAATACTTTTCTTCAAGATCAGAGCACCGCCGGGCCAGTTCAGTCTGACCTTGAGAATGTTTTTCTTCAAGATCAGAGTACTACCGGGCCATGTCTGTCAGGAAACAGTCAAGCAAGGGTGTTCAGCTATAAAGCAGATTACTCAAATAGCCAATGAAGGCAAAAAGGGCACTAACCAGCATTTGCCATCTCCAAGTTAGATACTCGTCGCTGAAGTAACACTGAATTCCAATGCATTAGGGACAAAGCCCCTTCTAGGACGGAGGTCCCCTGTGATTTCAACCGGCTAGCCATTTCATCCACCAATGCCTGACGATAAAAGCAGATGAGCATAATAACGGCAGTCTACCTGAAGTAAAAGTCAGGGCAGAAGAAACCAAGATACCTGGAGGTTAGATAAGAATGAGGGAACCCCCAAGTCGTGGGAAATCAACCGATGGCTTGCTGAAGGGCCACCAACTGGAACAACCTGCAATGCATCATTGGGAACCAAGTCAGTGTCACCAGCAGAAGTCAGAACTCTGTCATCGGGAACGTTGACCTCTAAAACAACCTCTTGACACGAAACCCGTACTACTGCCATACAATCAGAGTGCGAAGGAGAAGATCCCACATGAACATCCATGGAAGTGTTAGAGGGAGAACCAACTCGAACACCCTCGGGGGCTGGGTTATCACTCGCGCTACCCATCCGAGCCGAATCATTTCCGGCAACACCCTCGGGGGTTGGGTAAGCGCCAGCACCATCCTGGAGGGCCGAGTTCTCTGCAGCAGCCACCTCTAAGGCTGAAGGTCCCTCAGTCACTTCCATGGGAGCAGTGCAATCCAGACTAGCTTCCTGACCCTCAAGACCGCGCTCCAAGGTCGATGAGGCGCGGGACGCTGCCCGGGATGACCCCAACCCGGCATCAAGCACATCAGCACAAACATCCATCGCGCCACCATCTGCCGGCTCTGACAACAGATCTTCTGGAACCATATCCTCAAGAGCCTGATCAAAGTTGGCCAGAGACAATCCTTGTAGACCAACAAGAGCAGACAAGGCTAGAGAAGGGACACCACTGCTTTCGCCACTGGCAATGTAGTGTCGGCTGTTCTTCCGAGTTAGAGGGATTTCATCCTCCTCCTCCTCACCATCATCGACAACGTGGACAGTACACCCATTGGGGTCAGCGTCATCCAGGTTACACCCATTGGGGTCAACGTTATCCAGGTCACACCCATTGGGGTTAATAGCAGACAGGCTACACCCATCGGGATTAGTTTCAGCAAATGCAGGCACTGGCACTTCTTCAGCAGCAGGAACAGAAGGACCAACATCCTGATCAAAACTAGACACCCGACGAAGACGTCTCTTCTTCTGTTTCTTCCCGTCAGCAGGAGAAGCTGGCTGATTGGCTCGGTGAGAACGCTTCGGACGAACGTTGTCAGACTTCTGAATATCTAAAGCTTCGCTATCCTCTGGGATGGGCGCTACCGCAGTGTTTCAGTAGGAACTGCATCAGAAGAATCTTCAGCTAACATATCCAGCATGGCACTTATCTCCGCTTCACTTGGATTCAAAGGCACCTCAAAATGAACCTGCCTCTCGTCGTCAGGAATCTCTCCGAGTGAGGCAACCAAAGCACTAACTTCTTTGGGAGAGGGTCGTACTCTAAGGCCCAAACCGCTATCATCAGCAGGAGGATTTGACACGAAACTGATAAAGGCCTAGGAGGGAGGCGAATTCCAGGCCGAGTATGCAACAGGAGTGCCGATGTTCGACACCTTGCCTCTGAGTATCATCTCGAGCCGGTTCACCAAGTCCACAGTAGGAATTCTTCTGTTGGTCACCTGGGTTGAATCAGCCAAGCCTCGATACAGGTAGGCCGGGTATGCTCTGTCTTTCAGTGGCTGAATGTTCTTGAAAACAAAGTCAATGACCATAGCTTCTGCAGTCAGACCCCTTTCTTTCAACAATCCAACTTCTGCTAACAGAGCCCTTGCCTCAGCCACCTCCTGGTCTGTGGAGGATTCGGTCCAGGTCGGAGTGCGAACATCCGACTGTCTCCCTGACCGTGGGGGAGGGAATTCCCATGATTCTCCACGATGAACCATTCCAGGCGCCATCCCTTGATGTTGTCCTTGAGTGGGATGTCGAGGTAATCAGTCTTCCTTCCGCGGCGCATCTCCAATCTCACGCCCCCCACCAGCTGGTGCTGCCCCCCGACCATCCCAAGTCGACAGTGGTACAGATACTTCCAAAGGCCAAAGTGGGGCAAAACACCAAGAAAGGCTTCGCATAAATGAACAAAAACAGAAACTTGCATAATAGAATTGGGATTCAGACGGGTTAGATTCAAGCGATAGAAATCAAGGAGACCGCGGAAGAAAGGAGAAATGGGTAGAGCAAGTCCGCGGATAAGGAAAGGAACGTAAATGACGGATTCGTGGGTGTCTTCTGTCGGAACACTGACCCCACGGCAGATCCGCTAGGAACAGAGCTCCTTCGGAGGAAGAACCCCGACGGAAACGAGATGAAGAAGGTCAGATTCGGAGACAACAAACATATGGTTACCTGCGAAAGGCAACTGACTGTTGGGATCAATGGGAGGAATGATTGCGACGGACGAACTCGAAGCTTTCCGCTTGGGCGCCATCTCAACCTTGCTAGCGAATGGAGCGGAAGCGATATTGCAGGAAAGCAGAGAAAACCTGGATGCAAAAAAGCAGAAACTAGGGCACGGAGCGTGGAGGCGTGCGACAATGCAGTACATAAGGGATTTCCTCGGGCCAGATATCATTTCTAAAAAGTGCCCAGTCAACACCCAGCAATTATTTCTAAAACGCTAGCGTGCCATGTCATCACCTAGCCATTATTTCTAAAACGCTGGCGTGCCATGTCATCACTCGGCCGTTATCTCCAAAACGGCCGACGAGGCCCAAATTGACTCAGCTGTCGTTTCTAAAAACGCTGACGTTATTTGACTTCACTCGGCCACTACTTTCAAAGCGGCCGACGTGGTTCATTATCACTCGGCTGTTACCTCTAAAACGCCGACGTCGCCAGTAACCGCTCGGTCGTTATTTCTAAAACACCGACGCGACCCGTTATCGCTCGGCTATCACCTCTAAAAAGCCCCAACATCGCTGATAATCACTTGGCCACCACTACTAAAGCGCTGGCATCGTGAAGAAGGCGATCTGAAGCACGGCTCAACGATTCTAAGTTGCTACTCAAGCATTACGTTCAGAAACAACCTCTGCAGTAGGCATCAACACAAACGACAATTAGCAAGAAGGCGGAATGATACGCACGAGAGGAATCGAAATCATTCTTCATTATACGGGAAGTACTACCGAACTTACAAATCAACTCATTATGAGTCGATGACCTCCCTACTACTACACTATACTTCACTACTCTATACTACTAACTACTACTACATTATTTCATTATACTACTACTAATCTATACTAATAATTAAAACCAGTGTCATTTAGCCACTGGCCTTGTTGCTGCCCTTGCTTCTGCCCCTGCTGCCACCCTTGCTGCCATCATCGCCGTCGCCGTTGCCACCCTTGCCGCCGCCGTCGCCATTGCCTTCGCCGCCGTCACCGCTGCCGTCGCCGTCACCGCCATCGCCGTCGCCACCGCCCTCCTCGGACGAGTCCGAGGAGTTCTCCTCGTCCGAGGAGTACTCCGACTCATCCAAGCCCGTGAGCCCGACGCGCTCGACAGACCGAATGTAAGTCCATACCTCCGCGGCGATCCCCTAGGAGTCGTCTGAATCATCAGACGACGCCGGGGGAGAGGCAGGAGCCGGAGAGCCCTCGGACTCGGAGGAGAACTCCTCCTCCGAGTATTCCGAGTCGCCGAAGTCCTCTGAAGGAGGAGTCGGCTCGTGCTTGCGCTTGTCGCCCGAGTGATGCGAAGAGCTGCTGCCTTTCTTGCTCTTGCCCATGGCGGAAGTGGAAGGAAGGAGAGAAGATGAAACAGCAAGCAGTAGCAAGAAGCGTGAAAATGCTGGAGAAGCAGGAGTACTATTTATAGAAGAAGAAGGCAACCGCTCACCTCCTACCACGGCCACTGAACAGTCGCAAAAATTCAATATGCAATTCAAACCGTCTAAAGACACGTCAGGCGGCTGACGCCGTTTCACGTAACACGACACCCATTGGGACTCCAGTCAACTACGCAGGCGATATGATTACGCTCGCGGTCACACCAAGTTACTACTCAGAAGCAATTTGCTAAACGCTCAGTGTACCAAGCCATCCCTTGCCTACACCCATTGGGGGGACGCCCAGGAATTATCAGTATATTTTCAACACTGTCACATCCGAACAGTATATGCAATGAATACTTCAAGACAGAAGAAAGATATCAGCAGGGATCAAAGGAAAGCCAAATATAGCCGATGAGGTACAAGTCTAATCGACAGAAGCATCAAAGCACAAAGTGACATGAAGACTAGCCAAGGGCCATCTATCGAACGTCCAATCAGTCGCAGATCAAATAAATGGCAAAACCTATCAAGATATGGGCAGATCGCGTACTCGGCCACAAAGACAAAAATATACGCTGACCTCTAAAGCGTAGTATCAACAATATAATGCTGGTCTCCAAGGCATTCAACAAAGAGGGAGGATGATTCCCAGAAAAAGACACGAAATGAAGTCCTTCGAGTGGATTATTTTCAAAAATCCACTCGAAGCTCGGGGGCTACACCCATTGGGTGCACCTTCGGTGCACCCAATGGACTTCACGGCTCAACAGTGCAAAATGCTGATCTCCGAAGCATAAACCCGAGACAGAACACCAAATTTTGAGGAATAATAGCAGAAGAAGACAGAAAAAAGAAGACGTGTTAACCGGATCACTCAGAATTCTGAAGCAGTGACCCGATAGACTTACTTCCAAAGCATTCCCTGGTAAAATCAAATACCACAAGCAGGACCTAGGATCTTTGGGCCGTTTATTTCAAAATCAGCCCCAAGATCGGGGGCTTGTGGGGGACAGATATCCCTCGGGTCCACTAGAAGGATAAAAGACCTCACGAAAGGCCCAAAGGCCCCATAATTCGTAAGGTCATCCCCCTCGTGGGCCTGGGAGGAACGACCAGTAAGATAGATCAACACAAGGTCGGGTCGGTGCAAGCCTAGATGGCCCAACAACATCCGAACAGTAATCACAGCAGTGACCCGACCTTCCCGCGCAGGAGCCCCGTACATCAGAACTGGGTGAGGATGAGTCGGCTAAATTATAGGGAGACAGACTCGGTTAGTTCACTATTATTCTACCTCACGTTGTTATCATATCCACATGTAATGCCCCACGGTCGAGTATATAAGGCCTAGGGGGCACCCCTTCAAGAAGATAGATCGACATTATTCATCACTTAGCCTCCCATCCCATTCTTTACGTTTTCCAGCACTAGAGAGCTCCCTTGTAACTCATCGCATAAAGCATTCCAGCCAGGACGTAGGGTGTTACGCATCTCAAAGCGGCCCGAACCTGTACATCATTGTCTACTATTTCTCGTGCGCCTAGCACGAACCATCGAGCTATAGTTGGTAACACCGTCCTACTCCTAAAAACACCTTGGGGGGTAACCCTGGGTGCGCGGTCGGACCTGAAACACCGACAGGAAGAGCCTTCATGAGAACATGGGTACAAAGTTGAACTTCAGTTTGGCCTATCATCCTCAAACTGATGGCCAAACTGAAAGAACTAACCAAGTATTGGAGGATATGTTGAGAGCTTGTGCCCTTAAGCATGGGGGCAGTTGGGACAAGAGTCTACCATATGATGAGTTTTCTTATAATAGTTACCAAGCCAGTCTAAAGATGTCACCATTTGAAGCTTTATATGGCAGAAAGTGTAGTACTCCTCTCTATTGGGATCAGACTGGAGAAAGGCAGCTCTTTAGGTCTGAGATTATTCAAGAGGCAGAAGAACAAGTCTATATAATTCGGGAGAACTTGAGGGTAGCACAAACTCGGCAGAAGAGCTATGCTGATAATTGAAGAAGACCACTGGAGTTTGAGGAGGGTGATCACGTGTACCTCAAGGTGTCACCAATTCGTGGAATGAGAAGATTCAAAGTTAAAGGGAAACTATCCCCTCGCTTTATTGGACCCTTCAGAATCTTTAGGCGAGTTGGGGAGATGTCCTACCAGTTCGAGCTACCTGATCATCTATCTGATGTGCATGATGTATTTCATGTGTATCAACTCAAGAAGTGTCTCCGTGTCCCTGAGGAACAATTACCAATGGAAGAACTCAGTGTTCAGGGTGATCTAACTTACAAAGAGTACCCTACCAAGATTATTGACACTTTGACTCGAGTCACAAGGAATAAGGTGATAAAGATGTGCAAAGTACAATGAAGTCACCATGGAGAAGATGAAGCTACTTGGGAGAGAGAAGAAGAGCATCAAATAGAATTTTCTCACCTCTTCCCTAGTCCTTCCTAATCTCGAGGACAAGATTCTTTTTAAGGGGGGTAGGATTTTCAATACCCAAAACTATAAACTATGAAAATAGAGTTGATCTCCATATTTTGTGACCTGTACTTATCATCACATGTGACTAACCCTATTTAAAAGTGAATAATAAACAGATGACACGTAAATAATTTATGTATCATGCTGAGGTTTATTTGTTTGTGCATTCACACATAAAGATAATGATAATAGAAATATACAAATGGTGAAATAGGCATTAAACCTAATTTTGAAAATTAAGAATTTGGGAAAGAAAGATCTTAATTATAAAGAAAATTATAAAGAAAATAAAATAAGTAGATGTCCCTGTCCACACCGAGGTCTTGGAATTGTACATAAATTTAGGAATAAAATTTCCCAACCAAATTTGAATTTGAATTTGAATTCCAAAATTTGAGAAAGGAAACCAGAAAAGAAAAGAAAAAAATAAAATAAAAAGGAAAGGGCGCGTTGGGCCCAATCTCGCTCGGGCGGCCCATTTTCCCTCCTACCGCACAACTCGACCAGAATTTGGTGCCGACACATGGGTCCCTCCAGTCAGCCGCATGTCTCAGAGTGCATCTCTCTGGTGACCAATAAGCCGACCCCACATGTCATCCCATCGTCGCGGCAACAAACCGAGCGCCATGCGCGGACCTTCCCATTTCTTCGTGCGTGCAGGGCCACGTCTCCGACTCCGTGGACTCAGACGATAAATGCGGACCTCGCCCACGACTTCCCCTCCTCCAGCCCCTCGTTGGCATCGTCATCTCAGTCCGCGTTGCCTTATCCCGTGAGTGAGAGAAAAGAGCAGGATCCGCCACTAGCGAATCTCATCATCGTAGGGTGTCCGTCCTCGGTGTAGGGCTTGGGAGGATCGTCTGCACCCGGGGTAGCCGTCCATGTCCGCAATTGGAAGGCGAGGCCCGCGAAACGTGATAATTTCTCGCCGTCGATTGGAAATCCGCTGCGAACAACTCCGCTTCATGACTAGGGTCTTCTATGGTGTCAAGGCTGGTATGTCGCCAACCCACGAATTCGCCATAATCTTCGCATTATGTTGACGCTGTCAAGACTTAGGAATAGTATCCGTGCGTGCGGGTGCGTTGTTCGCCGGCGTATGTGCCGCCGTGTGGGCGTGGCGCCGCCGTTCGTGACCGCAAGGGAAAGTGACGCCCCGTGCGTCATAGGATCAAATATCTACAGCAGCGATTAGAACCGAGGTAACGATTCAGTTGGGTGTAGCAGGAGCTGTCCGATTTAGATCGTGCGGGCGAGGGTCGATTTAGGGCTTTTAAATTTGGAGCGTCCAATTCGGATCGATCGGCACTCGGCTGCGTACCGGTTCGTGTAAGCACCGATTTGATCTGGAGCGTAGACATTTGATCGGACAACTGAGGTTGTGAATAACGTTTTGGCCGGTCGATTTAACAAGTAGGCCCCTGTGTTTTGGGGAAAACAACCCGCAGTCCAGTGCAACTGTGTACTAAGTCTTAGGAATCTTTGCGCCTTAGCCTTGAACTCTCTACAATTTACATGCGCAGTCTAGACAGATTAAAACAGAGAAATTCATTTAGAAAAAAGATTTATAGTGCAAAATAAATTCCAAGAACTTGTTTAATTCCTAGAAAGTCCATTTGAACTCCTTTTTAACCCATTCCAGTTCCTATAATTTTGTAATAATATTGTTTATCACTTAGTGCCACTGTTTTAACATGAAAACCACATTAGAATTGATCACTCAGTTAATCTTGTACCAAACACATAAAACCTTTGGAAATTCATAACTCAAAATCTGTAACTCCGAATTTAGTGATTCTTGTTCCTACGATCTCGTTTCAATCCGTAGATTATTATTATGCATTCGGTAATCATGTTTAGTGTGATGTTAATTTCTCCCTTGTACCATGTTTGTTTATATTGTGGTGAGTAGAAGAGCTAGTGGCCGAGGATCCGGGCGTTCAGCAGGTAGAAGTTGCTGAGCAGGAGCTCATTGAAGGCAAGTTGTGCCCTTGACCACTTTTATTTACCCAATAATGTTCTTTGTAATCATCTTATCATGCATAGGCTTAATTTTGATGGGACCCATTAGGTCACCCTAGTCTGGTTATCTTTTCACCTTGTTTACCCCTGAACTTTTGGGTAGTCTTTGCTATTGCTATATATGGTTTTGGGTGTTGAAATAACTATTACACATGATCATTCTTTATTACTGTTCTATTTCTGTTTATGATACTATGTTAATTGGAACATCGAGCTTAACTTGAGAAACATGTGCCACCACAAGGGTGGAATGGGACGCCCTTGGCTGACTAACTAGGAAAGCTAGTGGAGGACTCCCTTACTCGAAAGGGGCAAGGGCAGTAGGGTAGTAGGCGTGTAGGGAGGTTCTCGAGTTGATTTTGCTGCGATGGTGGTCAGACGGGGGATTCCTACATTACTCTTCCTAGAAACTGTAGCGGGTTTTCTAAAGCTAGCGGAACTTTGTAAAGGCCTCGTAGTGGATCCCTAGCCATTCACCTTGGTAGTGTATAAGGGTCTGGCTAACCCTGGCGACATGGGATACACGACTTGTGGGTACATGATACAACCTCTGTAGAGTGTAAAAGTGGTATACTAGCTATGCTCGCGGTCATGAGCAACTCAAGACTCTTGCATGATTAATTTATGGAATTAAATTCAATTTGTCATTTGCATCACATTGGGATTTATTATTAATTTTGATCTATTATTACTTTGGTTTGGTATCTACTTACATTTAGTAACTGCTAATAAAACTTGACAAACTTATTAAAAACAACGCTCAGCTTTAACCCTTATTTATTGGTCAACCTTACACTTCAGATGAACTCCCACCTTTGGTGAGTTCATGCACATTATTCCCCACAACTTGTTGAGCTATTATCTTTTGTGAGCTCACCCTTGCAATATATAAACCCCTCCCATAGGAGAAGATCAGGTGGTCCAGGAGGAGCCATACAATGAGGAGTACGAGTTGATCTAGGTGGCGTCTCCCACTCAGCTTAGTGGCGCCAAGGAATAATACTTAGTTCGCTTTATTATTATCATTTATTTTTGTAAGACTTCCGCTATGTAATGAAATTTATGATATTTGTGACATTTATCTCTTTACACTTTGTCATTATATGTGATGTTCTTTTTGGCGCACATATGAGACGCATCCGGCTTTATCCCTTAAATCTGGGTGTGACTGTATCCCACCGTATACATCCCAAATTTGCCAAGTCTCCAAATTTCCCGATGTCCTTCGGACTACTCACTTCCCTCTTGGGATCCAAACCTTTTTGGTGCTTTTCATGGTTGAAATAATCTCTTTTGGCACCCAGGTGCGTTTGGCCCCTTTCCCTTTGTTGGCTTGCTTGTTGGCCTTGATTGCTATCACTTTTCTATTCTTTTTCTTCTTGATTAAATATGGTGTACCAGCCTTTTTGTCCACTTTGTTGAAGTAGGTGTTGGAGATTTTGCTTGTTGGCTTTTGCTTGAGCTTTTGCTTATCCCCGGTCTTCACCTTGCATTGGAAAGACTTGTGGCCTTCTTTGTGACATAGCCTACAAATCATAGTTTCGCCCTCCATAGGCTTGTTCACTCCCATAGTGGTGTTATCCTGTGTAGGTTGGATTTGTTTGGCTTTTGTGGCGGAACTGCCCGAATTATTCCAACTTAAGTGCCTAAATCCCGCCTTGGAGGCTGGACCACACTTAAATGGGAATAACCCGTCAATCCCTCGGATCTAGTCCGACGAGGCCACTGACAGGATCAAGTACCACAGTCTCACTCGATGGTGAGTCACAGAGCAAATACAATAAAGCATAAAAACCATATATTAAGGAGTATTAAATTATTACATTATCATCGGAGTTTTTGCAAAAGCAGTCGTCATTGTTCGAAGTGCAGCAGAATGAAACTAACGATAAATAAACAGAGAGATGGGGAAGCCTATCCCATCACTCCTCATGCTCCTCCTCAGCCGCGACGGGGTCCCACTCGACAGTCCAACCCGGTGGCAAGATGGACGGCCAAGTCACTCCAGCAACCATGTCCTCCAGAGAACCTGTAAAATTATGCCACAAGCAAGGATGAGTATACTAATACTCAGCTAGACTTACCCGGTGTGAGGAGTCTACTCCTCTACCTCTAGACATGCAGCTGTTTGGCTATGGGGTTTGGTTGCCAAAAAGCACTAGCTGAGTTTGTAAATCCAGTTTTAGTTTTGTCAAGTTTAAGTGTGACTCTCTTAAGGCTAAATGTGTACTATCTACTCATACATGGTATCAAACATATTTAGCAATCAACATCTTGTGTCAACTCATCACATTTCCACTTGTTACTCAATGCAGTACAATGGATCAAGCAGTCTCATTAGCTACGAGAAGCAGACGATTCGAATCGAGTTTTTATCCTTGCAAGGTAAACCTAAACACACGACATGTAGGGGCACTCCGTCCCCACACATATCAACCGTCCCCATCGATTCCCCGTCAGCAGATCAGGGCTCACCGCCTTGGCGTACAATGCCTCACTGACCCCGACTGCCGTCGTGTAGTGACCACACTTGTACCCACCAGAACCGGAATGGGAGACCACGTCTCAGGTCGCGTGAGGGGTAAAGTCCACTGCCAGGTTCAATCAGGTACTAGGCTTACCGATTTACCATATTTCTCGGCATGTGCTTAGTACGTTCAAACGCTTGACACAGGTATCCGCACGTTAATCCTTATTCCAATTTTCCATCTCGTAGACAACCAATCCCCATGGATCGTTGTCCACAGACCAGCATCATTATGATAGGAAGGTGGATACAACCAATTTTCCTGACCTCGCGCGAGTGCTAGAAAAATCACTCGACTTCTACCGAGATCCTAATTAATAAAGCAGCTACTCGACCTAGCATACTAGTATCCATCTCAAAAGGAATCCTGAGTTCATGCAGCTAAGGTTTCAGTCAACTCCTACACTTAAGTGCACAGTACGAACCTACAATCATTAAGTGCAGTAAAATAGCATATATAACGGTTATGCATAAAACCGGGGCTTGCCTTCCAAAGCTGGGGCAGGCAGATCCTCTGGTGCAGGCTCTGGTGCTGGATCCGGGGCTACCTCCTGAGCAACACCTTGCTCTGGCACGAGGACATACTCTACGTCAGCGAGGTTGCAATCTATCGAATGCAATGAATAGGAATATGCAATTCATGATTATGCATGATTCAACAACATTATGCTAAAGGAAGAAGAACTAAGTTCGTTAGCAACTTAGGGTTTCTTGGTCCTAGTGGCTTTTAGTGGTTTATGCTTATCACTCGAGGTTTAGGTGTTGTGGAGAATAAGCATAGTGGATTTGTATTTTTCCCTTACATATTTCAGTGGGCAAATTAAAAAGGGTTTTGCTAGTTGGGTTAGGGTGACACAAGTTTCCACTATCAATTTCCCCTTTTTCATTTCTAAATATGAATCCTAGTGTGGGCTTGAACTACAACAGTGGTTTAACTTGCTCTAACAATTCTATAAAAATTACAGTGGGTTGCCATTGGTTACTACAGTTTGTTCTATGAATTTGAGGTCCATCATAAAAAGGGTATGCCTTGGACAAAAATAACAAAAGTTGGGCAAAAGGGGTCACTTTACACTACAACTCTTAACTAGGGGTGGGTTCTGTCTTAAGGGTCATTTTTGTTGGTATCTAACAGTAATCACAAGTTTCTGTGCCAAAAATCACAGAAGGTTAATTGGTGGTTATTTAGTTGTGATTTTCTAAGGTTTTATGCCAAAAAGGTGCTTATAACTAACTTGTTATTTGAAAAATATCAAACAACAGATTTCATATTTTTCCTATGTTCATAATAACAACCCATTAGTTATCCCAAGGTTTGGGGTGTTTCCTCCTTGGGGTTATTTTTCTAGGGTTTTTCTAAGTTTTCCTTGTTTTCTTAAATTAAAAGGTATCCCAATTATTTTATACTAAACCAGGGTCTAATAAATTTTTCTAGTGAACTATACTGCATAAATAGACTAACAAAAATATGGGTGCTCCCTGGTTCTTTATTTAAACCTCCATTAATATTTTCTCTAACTTTAGGCTAAAAAGGATTAAAAGGGTAAACTCTACCTTAACTGGGTGTACAGAGGGGTTTATCATTTTTAAGCAGGTTAGTAGGTGATCAAGTACTTCTCTAAATTTTCTTAACTTTAGTTAAATAGTGTAACTATTTTTCCTTATTTCTTTTAACTTTTGGTCAGTTAATCATTTAATTCAAAACTCTAAAGTTTTCTGTAACACTGAGGGGTTTTATATTTTTCTTAAGTAGTTTACATTATTTAAGATCTGGCAAAATTGGTTTGACTCAATTTGGGTGAACAAAACAGAAGATATGAATTGTTTAAGCTCTGTTTGAATTTAAATCATATTTTTAAAAAGGTTTCCTGGAAAAACCACTTTACACCGAAGTCCTCGGGCTCTTTCCAAACTAACTCTCTCAGTTATACCCCTGCGCTACTATTCCTCTGAGTCACTGACAATGCGCAAAACCCCCTAACCTTTTCCTCTTCTCGCCCACGGTCCCTCCCTAGGTTTAAACAGTACCCACGAAAAATAAAAGGGCGGCGCGGCTTACCGGCGGCGAGAGAGGTCCGGCGAGGGGCGGGGTTGGCTCCGGGAGGTCCTGGCGGTCACAATGGTGTACGACTCGATGGTGGGGGTGGCCGGAATCGTCCGGTCCACGCGCGCAGGCGGGTGCTCTCGTCGGCGGCGGTTGTTCCGGCCAAACCACGGCGATCTAGTTCGATCCAATGGCACGGTGAGCTTCACGGGGTGACATAGAGGCTATGTGCACAAGGAATCGAAGAATGGAGCAGAGGATTACCCGGTCTACGCTCACCGGCGGTCGGGTGGAGTCCGGCGACCGTGGACTGGCTTCTCCGGCGAAGCAAACTCCGATTCCTTGCTCAGGGAGCTTCACCGAGGTGTGCACAGTCTTCTCCGAGGGTTGAACGGGGTCGGGAAGGGTTTTGTTGGCCGGTCTACGGTGGCGGGGGGGATCGGGTGGCCGCGGGCACGCCGTGCACGGGCAAACGCCGGTGGTTTTGGGCTCCGGTGAGGTCGAGCGCGTGCGGAGGGGTACGGTCGAAGTTCCTGGGTGCTTTATAGGCGCGGGCCATGGCACCGGCTGGGCTTTGGCGCGACGCGGGGCACGCGGGGCGCGCGTCGGGCGTGCTCTGGCGAGCCCAGAGCGCGTCGAACACGTGGTCGTTGCTTTCTACCCTTGTTCTTGCGCCTGCTAGCAGCCAAACGTGCGAATCTTGCCATATGGCTTGTGTAAGATTTCTTCCCTACGCCTAGGGCTACCTAGTTCATGTGAGTTCCAAGGGAAGATCGGGTCTGGTTTAGAAGATATGGTGGCGCCAAGTCTTGTCTGTTTGCACTGTTCAACCCGAGACAAAACAGGTGCCAACTCGTGTCAAACAGTCTTGGCTTGGGTTCAAACTCTTCCAGGGGGTTCCTTAGATAATTTGGCTCCTTTTTGCTATTTAGACCCTGGGGTTTTGGTGCCATTAGCTAGGTGAACACCCCTGATCTCTAATTTAGGGTTGATTTTGGACTTAGAAGGAATGGGGGGTAATTCCATAGTGTTTTCCACTTGGGGCTGACTTTTTGCAATGTTTCCTCTCCATATTTGTTGATTAATATGTTACTTAACTTTTGCCAAAGGTTGGGTCATGATTTGCACATTTGCTTAATCTCTCCCCCCTTCAACCATGGTTTTAGGAGATAGGGGTTCAAGAGAGGTCTAGAGTTTATTTTTCTCTTGCCCAGGGTGATAATTACATAATGCTTGAGTAATGCTTTTGGTCATTAACATTCTTGGTTAATACATGGTTCTTTAGGGTTTTAGGGCTCCCTCTCCTCCACTTAACCACATGGAATAACAGGTCATGGGTGCAAGTAGGGAGTCAGGGCCTTGGTAACACCTGGGGTGTTACAGCTTTGCCTTTCTTGTCATACAAGGCTTTCCCAAGGCGAGCCACCTCTTGCTTTAATTGTTCATTCTCCATTGCAATCTCATCCGAGCATGTTTCTATAACAATATTCTTAACAAGAACTTGATTGCAGGGGTTAGAATCATTAATCAAATCAAAGCAGGAAGTAGAAGCATCTTTCTTAATAATTTCAGGTGTTTCAACCAAAGATACTTCTGGGGTGCTACCAATGTTTTCTAGCTTAGTAGTTAGCTCATCATTGTGTATGCTAAGAATTTCCATTTTCCCTAGCAAATTTTCAATGGCTTCTTGGGAGCTAGCTAACTTAGCCTTAAGTTTTTCATTCTTTTTATTAAGGCCATCATCGGTAGCAGTGGATGGAGCACTAGATTCTAATTGCTCAATTTTAGTTGATAACTCACAATTCAAATTTGCAAATGTTTCAAATTTTTCTAGCAAACCTTTATAGTCATTTTGAGAGCTAATCAACTTATTTTTCAAGGTTTTAAGTTGAGCCTTTTGTTTAGTGCATACATCCTGGAAAAATTTAACGGCTTCCGCAAGTTCATCTACGGAGGGCTTTCCCTCACCTTCATCATCACTACTGTTATCATCACTAGAGGATGGAATACTCATTTTACCTCTTGCCATAAGGCACTTGCGTGATGATAGTGATGAGCGTGATGAGGATCGGTGGTTACGCGTCCTTGGAGGTTCATCTTTGCTTGAAGAGTCATCCCAAGTTTTGACACTTCTAAGCGCCTTGCCTTTGCTCCTCGCTTTTATGGGTTCGGCCATAGTTGGACAACTGTCCCTGAAGTGGCCCTTCTCCCCGCATGCGAAGCATCCTCTCTTTCTTTGCTTTTTCCTGTCAATGTTAAAGAGAAGATCCTTGACCTGCAGGGGCACACCCATTAGATTTATCTTGTGGATCATCCCCATTACCTTTCTGACGTGTCAGATTGTTTCTTCGTCCTCAGAGGATGATGTTTATGGTTGATTATCTTCATCATCATCACTTTCTTCTTCTTCCTCTTCTTCACTTGAGGAACTTGGAGTGGGAGCCTTCTTTTTACCCTTCCTTTCATCACATACAAAAGCATATGACTTTAAGGAAATTGACTCCTCTTGACGACCCATTTTTCGCGACATCTCAAATGCTGCAATTTTTCCAGTCACAATGGTCGGGGTCATTGTACTTAAGTCCTCCATATTGTGAAGAATGGTGATGATGCTCACATATCTTTGTTGTGGTAGTAGGGACATAATCTTCCTCACGTTGTCCACATCACCTAGCTTATTAATGCCAATAGAATTGAGCTCATAGATGATTAGATTTAAACGAGAATACATATCTCTAACAAGCTCATTATCCTTCATAGCAAAAGAATTATACTCATTTAAGACTAGGCAATGTTTTTGCTCACAGACATTGGATGTTCGTCATAGAGCTCATGCAATTTTAGCCAAATCTCATTAGCAGTTTTTAATGTAAAAACTTGATTAAAAATATACATGCTAAGAGATCCATACATGCAATTTTTGGCTCTAGCATTTAAATGAATTTCTTTTTCCTCACTCATGGTGGGTTTCTCGGGATTTTTGGGTGGTTTCATCCCTTCACGAGTGACTCTCCAAACACCTAGATCAACGGCCTCTAGGTAGCAAGCCATTCTAGCACTATAATATGGGAAGTTAGTGCTGTCCAAGTGTGGTGGCCTATGGGTATCCATCTCCATTCTCTAAAAAGTGTCGACTCTTTTAGTGGTGAAGCTAAAGCGTTTCAAATGATCCAAACCAGGCTCTGATACCAATTGAAGGAAACAGGTGACGCCTAAGAGGGGGTGAATTAGGACTTCTAAAACTTTCTCTAAACTAGGCCACAAATAAATCCCTAGAGCAAAACCTATGCAAATAATCAAACTAGAATGTGCAAACTAGGTTTTGTCTAAGCGTTGCTATCTCTACCGCAATGTCTAGGTTTCAATCCTAAACAATATAAGTATATAGACAAGATTGAAACTTAAATGTTTAATATAAATGTGGAAGCTAAAGAGCAAGGAAGAGATGCAAACTCTCGTGGATGATGCCGGTATTTTTACCGAGGTATCCGGAAACACGCAAGGTTCCGACTAATCCTCGTTGGTGCCCCTACGCAAAGGGAAGCCCACACGAGGGCCAAGCACCACGGTCGAGTAACTCCGTAGAGAGCCACGGGCCTTCTCCACGCGCAAGTGGTGCTCCGCTTCCGTCTCCTCTTGGACGCTCCCCGCCGTCTCCACTATCGAGCTTCATGTCGAAAACATCACGGGCCTCGTTCCCTCCAGTATACGGTGGTGGCCATGACACTAACGTAGTTGTCACGATCTCGAGAGAGTCTCGCCCAACTCGGTACAATTACAACGGCTCGCGCAAGAGCCGAGGGGTTGTGTGGTTTTTCTAAACTCACTCAACTAGCTAGGATTCACCTAGAGCAAGCGCTAGAGCGGTCTAACTAACCTAAGCACTTCACAAAGCACCTACGCTAATCACCGAGTGATTCTATTAAGCACTTGGGTGTATGAGCACTTGGGAATGTCTATATTGTGCCTTGGTATGTTGCTTGGGATCCCACACCTTGAAATGGCCGGTTGGGGTGGTATTTATAGGCCCCAACACAATTCTAGCCATTAGAGAAATGCCGCTGCTCTCTGCGGCACAGCGGACAGTCCGGTGGGGTCACCAGACAGTCTGGTGCCCCTGTCCGGTGCGCCTAGCCGTTGGATCTGACACCGTAGGTGACCGTTGGCGCTACAAGCTTTTACACCGGACAGTCCGGACTTCACACCGGACAGTCCGATGGCTTCTCTCCACCAGTGCCACATGGAACTAACCGTTGGGCTACTGTTCCCTAGTGCACCAGACAGTCCGGCGTGTGGCACTGGACAGTTCGGTGCGCCACCGGACAGTCCGGTGCTCTCAACCGGACAGTCTGGTAGTGGCAACACTATTCTTTGTTTCTTGGACTTGCTTGATACTTGTTGATCTTCACTTGTGATCTTCATAATGTCTTCTTTTGAGGTGTTGCTTTCTTCATTGCCTTAGTCCAAGTAACCTTAGCATCCTGTGAACTACAAACATAAACACTAGCAAACATATTAGTCCACAGGTTGTGTTGTTCATCAAACACCAAAACCTATTGAGCCAAATGGCCCGAGGTCCATTTTACTTACATTAACCTTAGAAAGTTGTATCTTTTTATATAACTTTAGGCAAAAAAAGTAGTTTTTATATGCAAGCGTTGGTGTCGAGGCACATTTTTGGTACTAGAGGTTGTAAGAGCCAAAGTTATGGAGCATTTTCCTTGAATCTTTGTCTGATAATGTAGTTCATGGATTCGATAGAAGCACCCACTTGCTTCAACCAGCTACCTTCAAACCACCCAAATAAAATACCTAAGGCGCATAATGGCAATATGGGTCAATTGGTGGAAGTATGCTTTTTCACCCAAATAAAATAGAGAGGAGCAGTAATAAATTTGTACTGGCCGATATCGTATCTAGTCGTGATCGCTTATCGTCTAGCTCCAACCAAACATAAAGTTATGACAATAGATTACTCGTGAACTAATTGCGGGACTAAATCGCCGAACCAAACAACACATAAGACTTAATGTGAGAAAGTTGTATCTTTTTATATAACTTTAGGCAAAAAAGTAGTTTTTATATGCAAGCATTGGTGCCTGGGCACCTTTTTGGTACTAGAGGTTGTAAGAGCCAAAGTTGTGGAGCCTTTTCCATGTTTCTTTGTCCGATAATGTAGTTCATGGATTCGACAAAAGCACCCACTTGCTTCAACCAGCTAGCTTCAAACCACCCAAATAAAATACCTAAGGCGCATAATGACAATATGGGTCAATTGGTGGAAGTATGCTTTTCAGGACTTCGATTACCATGGGTTGAACAGGAAAATGAAGACCTATTCAAAAAAAAACTCTTGAAAACAACTTTGTCTTCCCCAAACAAATCAGCTTGATATCGTTGATGAACCCAAATCATTCGAAGACCTTCAAGTGATCAGCCTTTACGATGGACTTGCCAATGTTTACATAGGGAGGGTTTTTGTGACCGAAGCTCCCCTTCGTCTTCGTCGTCCTCCTCCTCAAAACCAGAATCATCGTCATCCTCATATTTTTATTCCTAGCACATGTGGCGTCGTTTGGATGGGTTGCTTAGCTTGTTGTTTCCTTCATAACTTTGGAAGCTTCAACAACAATCCCACCAAAGTGTTCCTCTGTGCTACTGCCATCGTCATGTTATAGAGCCTCAAAGAAAGTAGGACTCGAATCCCTTGTGGTCATCTTAATAAAGGCCATTTTGGAGGATCTCTTACAAAAACTAAGGAGGTGCAAATTACTTTGAAAGTAGAGCTCCGAGATGCAGAGTGTAAGCACAAGCAACAAAATAAAGTAGGGACCCCTACGAACTGAACCCCCTTATATAGCCACGTTAGCACATAATCCAATGAATCACACACATCATACTCACCGACATGTGAACCCATCAACAGATCTACACCTTCAAGTACAATTGATGTATTTCACGTTATTCATTTTCAATAACGAACTCAAAGAAAGATGTTTTTGGACCTTCAACATAGAGCCAAGGAATCACACACATCATAATCCCGAGAGAGCTTTCGAAATCCTTCTCATTGGTTGAATTGTTGTTTACAATAATCAGAAGGGAACTTTATTGTCAATAAAAGTAAACGAAGCTTGTTGTTTTTATGAAGTTTGCTTTATTTCACATCATATTGTATCTGTGTTTACTAAAATTTTGCTACCTCACTGATTGAATACTTTCTTAATCTTCCTTTTTCTTTTTATTAGCTCTATTCATATGAGTTTGTGAAGGACCGGTGAGGCGACCAGAGGGGGTGAATGGGAGTCAATCAATTTTTTTGTTGCCAAACATTGAAAATATTCACTTCACTTCAATTGAAATGAAGTAAGCATTCAAACTAAAATCACATCAGCAAACCAGTGATCTAATGGTTTCAAAATGTTTATGATACTCACGCAAGACCAGCAAAACAAATGGATCACAAATCTAATACCGAAAAGTCTGAATCGGTCCAAAACAGTGTGCGTGGACAAGTGCTGATTTCAGCTGCATGAAATTCTGTTATCGGATGCTAAACTGAACCAAACGAATTTCGATTGAGACGAAATTTTACACACATCTGGACAAATATGTTTCCAAGGTCTCCACAAATTTTGAACTCAATCGGAATTGTGAATCAACCGTAGATCTGAAAATATGAACATGATTAGGGTTTTGTTGGGGTTTTCTAGAACGAACTCAAAACGAGATCCACTAAGATCACAACCACAAACTGCACCAATAGGGCGTAATTAGTGATCATAGGAGTATATCTCACCAACCAACAAATCCCCAAACCAAATCCTATCAAGAGATTCAAGGGTTCTCCACGAAAACACAAGAGAGGCCAAAGGAAGAACAAGAGACCGAAACAAACTCTAAATTTCAGCAAAGATGCAAATTTGAGACGGAGAAGTGAACGAACGTTGTGGGCTGTACTGGTGACCCTTCCTCTGATTGAACATGTAGATCAAAAACACCATCGTTGGTTACAAATCGTTGTGGATCCCTTGTGAAGTCTCAACAAAATGGTAGCCAAGAGATGGTTGTAACAATAACCCCCCTCTATTTAGGGCTAGTTTGGGAACCTCATTTTCCAATGGTTTTTCATTTTCCCAAGGGAAATTAGTTCATTTTCCCTTGGAAAATTTAAAATCCCATGGAAAAATGGGGATGCCAAACTAGCCCTTATAGAGAGTTATTTCCATTTCCTAAACTACCCCTATTTACATAGAGCATATCCACTCCACCCGAGGCAAAATGGACCAACTTCTAGTTTTTCAATCCGACGGTCATGTACTCCACACGAAGTTTCTTCGCCTTGACACAACCCTCTCTGTGATGCCACATGCCATCACCGATTCCCACTGGAACCGCTGCCACCGAGTTTTGAAGCCCAAACTCAGCAAAACCCGCCATCCGTAGCGCTGGGTGGTTTTGAGGCCCAAACCACCAAATCGCCATGAGTATCGCACCGCGTGAGCATCCCTCACGTCCTAGACATGTGTCCCGCCAGTCTTGGATCGTGCCAGTAATACGGCCCGCTCTAGCATGTCCTCACGTGAGTGTGTGTCCTAGGTGTCAACCACCACAGCTGGTCACCTGGCTGCTCGGTTCTGTCAGCCAAGACCCATCACTTGTCCTTCACCGCTCCCGATCCATCAGCACAAGCCCGCATGACCTTCACCTCAACTATCGACCATTGTCCCTATGCTCCACACCTGCACACCATAAGTCAAACGACATGGTTGCACATACATAATCTCACACACTAGTCAGTCCACCGACTACCCCAGATTGCTACCGTTGACAATCACTCATCATCAACCTGAACCATAAGGGACAAGTCAACTTTGTGTTCACAATCTCCCCTTTGATGAGTGTATTGTCAATACCTCCACATGAGCATATATAAACAAAAAAAAGGAAGAAAAAGAGAAGCTCACTTGAATGACCAAAAGCCAAATAAAAGCCAAACCAAGTCATCAAAGCCAGCAAAGCTTGGTCCCCAAAGAAATGGGCAATGGCTCAACACGGGCAAGCAGAAGAGGCTAGTCCTCAAGAAGAGCTAGAAGTAGGGCTCAACACCACTAACCACATCGGAGCACAAAATCAGCACAAAAGTTGAAAGCAAAGCTAGTTTTTCTAGAAAGAGGCAAATAGCTTAACACAACTAGCAAAAGCTCCAAAAATCTAGAGTCTCCCCCTGAGAATCTCGCTCCTTGTGAAAACACTCTCCCAAATCATAATGATGCTAGGAACAGTAGAAGCCTGAAATGCACAAAAGCTCTCCCCCTTGTTAGTAGGTCGAAAATCTCAAAATCTCTCCCCTTTTTGACAGGTGGACTCATCAAGCACAAAAGATGGTAGAAATAGAAACTCCCTTTAGACAAGAGAACTCCCATGAGAAAATGCAGAAATGCAAAAGAGAGAAGAAAATGGAGAAAGTGCAGGAGCTTCAGCAGTATACCAATCCGAGTGAAAAAATGCTTTAAGTGGTGTTGTGTGATCATATGCACAAGATATGTAAAGTGTAAGTATTTTGATTCAGTTTTAAGTAATTCAAAAGAGAATTTCACCACTAAAGACAACACTAGGCATAGAGTAGGTAGGAAATCAACTAAGTGCAAATCAAGGTAAACCAGGTGAACTACCCCAAACAACGGTCACTCATCATGCTAGAAATATATCTAAAAAATGATACTAGCTGAATTTTTAAGATTTATCGGATTTTGCAACGAATTATAAATTGCAATGAAAGGCATGTGGTTATGAGAGGTTGTAAGCTATGTCATTGTAAAACTTTTCAACCGGGTGTAGCCTATGTAGAAAAGCAATCAGAAGCTAAAAACACCTGTTTTGATCATCCACTACCCTGCTCAAGTTCATCTAAAGGTGCAAATGGAAGCAGTCTTGATACAGAGAGGTGGGGACAAATGCAAACCCATCTCGATCTTTCTAAATTGTTCACTTATCTCGATTTTGATTTTAAGCACAAAATTTATGATTCAAGATAGTGAATGGCTTAAAGCATGAGACATAGTCACTTAGCATACTAGTGAAAACACAAAGGATTTCAAACACATCCTACACATGCTAGGTGCCAATCTCAAATGGTGAAAATGTTTTGGATTCAACAAGTAATAGCCAAATTCACAATTATGAAAACAAGCTTAGCTGAACAAAATTGTATCAATATGAGCAAAAAGAGTCTAAGCCTGCCATAGCATCATCATGTACACACAGAATATACTATTAGGAGCATAATCACAATCTAGCAGTTATACAATTGAAGCTCAAAATGCTATATGAGATGCAGGTATAATACAAGAATCAAAAGAGAAAGTCTAAAATCTACATGAAAAAGAAGAAGAGAGAAATAAAAGCTAAAAGGGAGCCCTCGATCAAAAAGGGAAGCAGACACCCAATTCCCCTCTCAAATGTGCAAAAGTCGACTGATCAAGGGGTTTGGTGAAAATGTCAGCTAGCTATCGATGGGTATCAATGTGGCACAAATTGAAATCACCTTTATCAGAATGGCCACGAAGAAAGTGAAAGCGAACATCAATGTGCTTGCTCTTCGAATGCAGCACAAGATTGTTGGCAACATTTATGGCACTCGTGATATCACGCAATAGAGGCACATGATGAAAATCCAAGCCAAAATCTCGTAAAGTAGCCATCATCGATAACAACTACGAGCAACAGCTAGTGACAATGACATACTTAGCCTTTGTGGTAGACTAGGCAACACTAGACTATTTGCGCAAAGACCAGGAAACCAACAAAGTCCCCTAAAAACAAACAAGTCCCAGAAGTAGACTTGCGCTCTAAGCGACATCCCGCAAAATCAACATCAGATAACCGCACAAAGACAGAACGAAAGAAGAAGGGTACCACAAACCAAACTCAGTAGTGAAGCGCAGGTACCTCATAATCCATTTCACAGCCTGTCTATGAGAAGTGTGTGGAGAAGCTTGGAAGCGAGCACACAAACACACTACAAAGTGTATATTCGACCTCATCGCAGTCAAGTACAGGAGGGAGCCAATCATTCTCTTGTACTCCTTCTGGTCCACGGGCTCGTCGTCCTCATCATCATCAAGCGTTGTCATGGTAGACATGGGCATCGAAAGAGGCTTGGCCTCGCCCCTATCGAACTTCTTCAGGATGTCCTTTGTATACTTGCCTTGATGCACAAAGGTCTCATCTTGAGTCTACTTGATTTGTAACCCAAGAAAGAAGTTTAGTTCACCCATCATGCTCATCTCAAATTCCCTGCTTATAAGATCTAAAAACTTGGAAACAAGAGCATGAGAAGAGCCACCAAAGATAGTATCATGCATGTATATCTATACTAAAAGAGTATCACTGCCATGCTTGAGAAGAAAAGAGTTTTGTCTGCAGAGCCCATTTTAAAACCCTTTGAAAGCAAGAAAGATTTCAAATGCTCATGCCAGGCTCTAGGGGGCTAAAAGGACCCTAATTGCCTCACATAGACCTTTTCCTCTATATATCCATTCAAAAACGTACTTTTGACATCCATTTGAAAAAACTTAAAACTCTTTGAAGGAGCAAAGGCTAAAAGGACCCTAATGGCCTCTAATATAAACGAACAATAGGGGCAAATGTCTTCTCATAATCAATACCCTCTTTCTGGCAATACCCTTGGGCAACCAACCTCGCCTTGTTTCTCACTACCAACCCATCCTCACTCTCTTTATTTTTGAAAACCCATTTTGTACCTATGGGATGGTAGTTTGAAGGAGGTGGCACCAAAACCCAACCTGATTTCTCTCAAAATTTTCAAGCTCCTCATGCATAACATTGACCTAGTTAGAATCAGACAAAGCGTGTCCAATATCTCGAGGCTCAAAAGTAGCAACAAAGGTTGAGTGAGCAAAATGAGAAATTTGTTGTGAACTAGAGCAAGTGATTCACTTGTGAAGCTCCCCAATCATCTATTGAGGAGGGTGACGACGCTGAATGTGTCGTGGAGCCTCCCTCGAGGAAGTGGCCTCCCCCTCAACAGCAGCCTGACCGCCTCTAGGCTTAGTAGGCTCAGGATCGACCGGACCCCAAGTAGTGGAAGAAGCGGGGTCGGGTCCGTCAGCCGAATTAGTGGAAGTAGGCTCGATTGGGGCAACCGGTGAAGTCGGCTCGGGATCACCCTAATTGTCGTTGTCGTGCTCCTCCTCCACAAAGATGGTCTGTCCCATTTGGTCTAGACCTGCAGGCTCAAAGACAGGGGATGGACAAGGTGCAGTCTCATCGAATGTAACCTCACAGGTCTCCATAATGCAATTAGTCTCCAGGTTAAGTACATGATAAGCACGAGAATGTAATGCATAACCTAGGAAAACCCCATCAGAAGATCGAGACTCAAATTTGTCAAAGTTTCCCTGTTTCAGCACAAAGCATCTGCAGCCAAACACCCTAAAATGGCTAACCTTGGGTGACCGTCCAAACCACAGCTCATAAGAAGTCTTATTCAAGAAAGCTCGAAGAAAGATGCGGTTCGACACATGACATGTAGTGTTGATCGCTTTGGCCCAAAAACGCCTAGGAGTCCTATGCTCATCAACAATCATGCTAGCCATCTCAACAAGGGTCCGATTCTTGCGTTCAATAATGTTATTCTGCCGAGGCACATATGGAGAGGAAAACTGATGCTCGAATCCCAAAAAAGCATGAAAGGTCTCAAAATGAGTATTTTTAGATTATGTGCCATTGTCACTGCGAATCGCTCTCATGGCATGTTTGGGAAACTCATTTTGCAACATAAGAATCAAATCTCAAGCATGAGTAAAAGTCTCATCCTTTGCCTTCATGAAGAATAACCAACAATAGCGAGAAAAATCATTAACGACCACAAGCACATACCATATCCCTCTGAAAGAGCAAACCCGAGTTGTACCAAAAGTGTCCACATGAAGCAATTCACCAGGCTACGAGGTCATCAACTTGGTGACCAAGGAATAGGAAGCAACAACCATCTTGCCGTAATGACAAGGGTGACAAACAAGATCCTTCTCAAATTTCAACTTAGGCAATCCTTAGATCAGGCCAAGTGAGCTCAGTCTACACAAAAGATCAAAGCTTAAGTGTCCTAGTCTCCTATGCCACTTCCAAATCAAAGAAGAGGATACTAGAAAATATCAAGAAGGGCCAGAATAATATAAAAATCAGCATTGAAAACTTGACCAAAAGGGGAAATCCGACAAAAAAGATCCTCTATGCATCCAAAACCCGAGACAACCCCTTTTTAAAGCACACTTCATAGTCATCCTCAAGGAGTTGCAAAACGGAAAGCAGATTGAAATTCAAATTTGAAACCAAAGCAATATCCTTGAGGACAAAACTCTCGTTCACTCAAACGGAGCCACGAGAGACAACCTTACCTCTCGACTTATCCCCGAATGTGATGGATTCCTTACCAATCATGGGGTCGAGGCTAGAGAATCATTTTTTTTACTTTCGGTCATGTGGCATGAACAATCGGAATCCATGAGCCATATGTTCTCCATGCCTCCGTCCTGCATCAGTAGAAAGACACGGGGTGAGCAAATGGCACAGCACTGGGGTTAACATACTAAGGATAATACCAGTGCTACGGCATCTGCCCATAAAAAATATTAGGAAAAACACCACCCATCCCCGATCCAGAAGGGAAGCGATCACCACAAGAAGGAAACTGTGGTCCGTTGGGGTCCTTAGCTGTAACACCCAAAATCCTATTCTAGGATTTGTAAGAGTTTTTCGACAAAAAGTTTGAGTTAAAATGCCTTGCAATAGATTCCTTTTTGTTATAAAGTATATCTCATTAAAAGTAAACAAATAATAATAGTAAGAGTTTGATGTTCAAAACTTAAATCCAAATCTTCAAACTAAAGGTTGGGACAAAGAATAAAAGAAAGTCTTTCAATCCATTTATTACTCCCTTTTTAAACTATAAACACTCTTGAAAAATATTTGAATAATTCATAGTAAAAATTGTATATTACTTTCTCCTAAAATATGTGAGTGATTAATATTCATTTTTGTGTTAGCTTTTAATTTGACCATGTATTGAAAAATAATATTTTTCTTAGAGAAAACAATGTGGGTATTTCTTATTTGAAGCATTTACCTAAATACATCCATAAAGTAAATTAAAGTAACTAAGTGCATACATATTGGATCTTTTTTAATGCTGCAGTATGTTTGAATTTAAAAATAGAGATTCAAATTCAAATTTGGATGAATAAATTGAAATAGAAAAGAAAAAGAATAGAAAAGATAAAAGAAAAGAGAGAAAGCCTGTTCTAGGCCGAAATTTCTCCTATGGCCCATTTTAGGCATGACCCTGTGGCCTAACTTCCCCTCCCGCCAGCCCACTCGGTCCCCTCCCCTTTGCTTTCTTCTTGAGTCAATGACGGGTGGTCCTCACCTGTCTGCCCTCACCTCACGTCGTGCCTCACCCTTGCCTCTCGCCTGCATGCCGACACATGGGCTCCGCACGCTAGTCTCACAACTCGCTCACACACGCGCCCGGAGCAACTGTCATGTGGGACCCGCCAGTCGAAAGCCCTTCATTCCCAACCCAGGCTGAACGAAATCACCGTGAAAACCAGGATTCCGTTCCTGAGCAAAGTGCAACCCACTCCACCATGACACCGTGATCTGTCCTTGGGTATAGAGATTTCTGTTGTGAACGGGCCTATATATACGTGTGCACCACGACCCCCTTTTTCTACCATCAAGCCATAGACGAGGGACACATCGCGGCGGAGTGGAAGAGAGAGAAGATCCATTGCTCGCCGGGGACTCGCGCAGGGTTCAGTGACGATGCCCCATGTCAGCCACGGGAGCTTCACCAGGTTGAGTGGAAGGTTCTCGTGGTCTCGAGTGGCCAGATTTACTAATGGTGCCTCGGGAATTGCTCACCGGAGCAATTCCGCCGCCATGGATCTGCCTCCGGTTGTGGCCGGACCTTTGCACCTCGGCAAAGCCAGTAAGAACCCTCCCCGATGGTTTGCCACCGTGTACACTACGTTTGTGACCCGACGGAGTAGAGTTTCTTGCATTGGATTAAGAGATTGGGGCGTCCGACAATGGCGTTGTCGTCTGCCCAGGGCGCACCACTAGTCAGAGCTCGGGGGGAGAGAAGATGCGTGGGTGGCCGTCGATCGGCTGATAAATGACTGCAGGTACCTTTTCGACCAGATTGATTCATGACTATTGGATCTTGAGCGGATGTGTGAGATTAGGAGTGTTTACACCGTTTTGGCTTATTAAACTAGGACTGCCAGATTGGGATCTAAGGGCATAGGTTTGATAGCATGGTCAGTTTCGGATACCGGTTCATGAGTAGCCAAGATCTAACCTTAGCAGTAGGTGTGCAATCGGGTGTCTAAGAAGTAAGGATACCCCTTCCCTATGGCTACTTTCATAAAGAGATCCTGTCTTTTTCTAAATAAACCTTTCGTCCCACATAGTTTAAAGAACAGTACATATATAGTTTAAAGAACAGTACATATAGGTCCTATTTTTAACACACAAGTCCACAAGCTTATATAGAATGGGACACACACTCTAGAATTCCTGATAATTATAACATTATATCAGAAAATTAGTTTTTAGTATAAAAGTAATTCCAAAAAACTTAATAAATCGTTATCTTTTGCATCTTAACTTTAATTTAACCCATTTCAATTGTGTTAGCTTCGTAATAATATTGCTTACATGTTGATAACTTTATTTTATCATAAAACATGTTTTCAAAAATAGATAACTAATTAGTTTAATCTATGTATATTGAAATAACTTGTCTAATCTAAGTTAACGTAGTATTCTAAATCGGTTCATCTATAACTTGACTAAAATATAATTTAGTTATAACTTAGATTAAAGTTGAATTTGTTATTTATTAGGAATATATTTACTCACATGGTTTATATCAATCTTTTAACCGTAATCACCTAAAACTTTGGAAAACTATATCGTAGCGACACGTAGAATATTCCTATGCAATTTGTTTCTCATGTTTGGTGTAATATTATTTTTAATACTCCTAGTCTATTTGTTTGTATTTCTACGAGTAGCAGTGAAGTTACGAGAAAACCCAAAGACCTACATTGGAGAAGCACCAAGAGTTGTACTAAAAAGGCAAGTTGTGCCCTTGACAACTTTTTACCTAATAATGTTCTCGATAATCATTATGACATGCTGTCGGGGACCGTAATTAGGGGTACCCCCAAGACTCCTAATCTCAGCTGGTAACCCCCATCAGCACAAAGCTGCAAAGGCCTGATAAGCGCAATTCCGGTCAAGGCTCCGTCCACTCAAGGGACACGATCTCGCCTCGCCCGAGCTCAGCCTCGGGCAGGAACAATAGACCAAGGCAGATTCACGCCTCGCCCGAGGGTCTCCTCAAGCAACGGGTGCACCTTCGACTCGCCCGAGGCCCAGCTCGGGCAGGCTTCGCGGAGAAGCAACCTTGGCCAGATCGCCTCGCCAGCCGACCGGATCGCAGGAGCATTCAATGCAAGGATCGCCTGACACCTTATCCTGACGCGCGTTCTCCAGTCGACAAGGCCGAAGTGACCGCAGTCATTTTGCCCCTCCACTGACTGACCTGACAGGAAAACAGCGCCGCCTGCGCTGCTCCGACTGCTGTGCCACCCGCCAGGGTGAGGCTGACAGCAGCCAAGTCCAGCCTCGGGCGCCATAGGAATCTTCGCCTCGCCCGACCCTAGGGACTCAACCTCGACTTCGGACGACGGTTTCCGCCTCGCCCGACCCCCGGGCTCGGACTCAACCTCGACTCCAGAAGACGGTCTCCGCCTCGCCTGACCCCAGGGCTCAGGCTCTACCTCAACCTCGGAAGACGGTCTCCGCCTCGCCCGACCCTAGGGCTTGGGCTCTACCTCGACCTCGGAAGACGGTCTCCGCCTGGAGTTCGGACTCTACCTCGACCTCGGAAGAGTGGGAAGACGGTCTCCGCCTCGCCCCACCCCAGGGCTCGGGCTCTACCTCAACCTCGGAAGACGGTCTCCGCCTCGCCCAACCCTAGGGCTCGGACTTAACCTCGACCTCGGACGACGGTCTCTGCCTCGCCTGACCCCCGGGCTCGGACTCAGCCTCGACCTCGTAGGAATCACCGCCTCGCCCGACCTTGGGCTTGGACCGACCACGCCACAAGGGGGCCATCATTACCCTACCCCGAGCTAGCTCAGGCTACGGGGAACAAGACCGGTGTCCCATCTGGCTTGCCCCGGTAAAACAAGTAATGATGGCACCCCGCGTGCTCCATGACGACGGCGGTTCTCAGCCCCCTATGGAAGCAAGGATACGTCAGCAAGGATCCGACAGCCCCGACAACTGTGCTTCTACAGGGCTCAAACGCTCCTCCGACGGTCACGACGCCACATGAACAGGGCTCCAACACCTCTCTGATAGCCACGTCGGCATGTACATGGGTCTCTGGCTCCCCTCTGCTAGACACGTTAGCACACTGCTACACCCCCCGTTGTACACCTGAACCCTCTCCTTACGTCTATAAAATGAAGGTCCAGGGCCCTCGTACAAAAAGGTGGCCGCGCGGGAGAACGGGCTGACGCGTAGTCTCATGCCCTCTCTCTCTCTCTCTCTCTCTCTCTCTCTCGCGATCGCTTGTAACCCCCTACTGCAAGCGCATCCGCCCTGGCGCAGGACAACACGAGGCCGCGGTTCCCCTTACTGTTTTCCCCCCTTGTGTCTCCGTCTCGCGCCGACCCATCTGGGCTGGGACACGCAGCGACAATTTACTCGTCGGTCTAGGGACCCCCCGGGGTCGAAACGCCGACAGTTGGCGCGCCAGGTAGGGGCCTGCTGCGTGTTGACGAACAGCTTCCCGTCAAGCTCCAGGTGGGGAGTCTCCAACAACCTCTCCAACCCGGGACGAAGCTCCATTTCGGGAGTCTCGAGTTCATGTCCCTCGATGGCAGCTACGACATGATACTCCTACCTCCACCGCGTGACAACGACAATGGCGGCCGTCAGCCCGCCCGCCGGCGGCGGAATCGACAACGTCTTCCCCGCGTGGCGAAAGAACAGCATCCGGGTCTATCCCATCACCTTCCCCGTCGACAGAGGAGGAGGCGGGGCAATCATGGCCAAGCAGGAGGCGGCACCTCGTTGGCTGTCGAGCGAGTCGACGACACCGGCACCCCAGCGGGGGACACATCGGGCGTTGACCTCGCGTCTGAGACGAAGACGAGCGTCATTTACCCGCAACACGCCAACCCCAAGCAGACGAACGACGCCAGCACGCTCGCGAAGGACTTGCTGAGCGTTAGCCTCGTACCTAAGATAACGGTGCAGTCCGTCCCCGACGCGACTTCATCACCATCCGTCGATCAAGAGGTACCGTCCGTTTCCCATCCTGTGCCTTTTAGATTTAGCTTCGACCCACCAAGCAATCCCGCTTCGGTGGACGCTTTCATAAAGGCATATTCGAACATTCCGGGGTACCATATGTGGTCAACCTGGGACCGATTGACGGCCGTCTCGACCTACGGGCCCCCGGGTTCCGAGGAAGACGACGAGCCCGACTCTGGTTGGGATTTCTCCGGGCTCGATAACCCCAGTGCCATGCAGGACTTCATGACCGCATGCGACTACTGCCTCTCCGATTGCTCCGATGATAGCCACAGCCTCGGCGATGAGGACTGTGGCCCACGTCGCGAATGTTTCCATGTCGATCTAGAGGGTCTCGACGAAGGCAACCACCTTGGTATGTCGGAGAACGGCGATCTCCCTATGCATGCGCCTCGCATTGACATCCTTCGGGAGCTAGCTGTGGTCCCAGTCCCTACGGGGGGTCAGGACACACAGCTCGAGCAAATCCGCGAGATACAGGCTAGGCTCGACGAGGAAGCAGGACAACTTGTGCAGCTCTGGCAGAACATCAGGTAGGAGCGGGCAGGCCGAGCACCGACCGGAGAAGCGCATCATCTGCCCTAGGACGTCCAGCACCGCATCGCCGATAATGCCAGGGCAAGGCTGCCCCCAGCTTCTAGTGGGGTCGGCCAGAACCTGGCTGCAGCAGCAATACTGCTCCGAGCGATGCCGAAACCATCCACCACCGAGGGGCGACGTATCCAGAAAGAGCTCAAGAATCTCCTGGAGGATGCCGCGGTCCGACGGGCCAAAAGCTCTGCCTCCCGAAGGCAGGGATACCCCCCGGAGCATCGCGCCACGACTTCCCGATTCATGCGGGAAGCCTCGGTCCACACCGGGCGCACGCAGGACACAGCGCCTGCGGCCCCGGGTCGCCTCGGCAACGAGCACCATCGCCGCGACCGTCGAGCTCGCCTCGACGAGAAGGTGCGCCAAGGCTACCACCCCAGGCATGGGGGACGCTACGACAGCGAGGAGGATCGGAGCCCTTCGCCCGAACCACCCGGTCCGCAAGCTTTCAGCCGGGCCATACGACGGGCGTCGTTCCCGACCCGGTTCCGGGCCCCGACTACCATCACCAAGTACTCGGGGGAGACAAGGCCAGAACTATGGCTCGCGGACTACCGGCTGGCCTGCCAGCTGGGTGGAACGGACAATGACAACATCATCATCCGCAACCTCCCCCTGTTCCTCTCCGACGCCGCCCGAGCCTAGCTAGAGCATCTGCCTCCTGCGCAGATCTCCAACTGGGACGACCTGGTCAAAGCCTTCGCCGACAACTTCCAGGGCACATACGTGCGCCCTAGGAACTCCTGGGATCTCCGAAGCTACCGCCAGCAGCCGGGAGAATCCCTGCGGGACTACATCCGGCGATTCTCGAAGCAGCGCACTGAGCTGCCCAACTTCACCGACTCGGATGTCATCGGCGCGTTCCTCGCCGGCACCACTTGCCGTGACCTGGTGAGCAAGCTGGGTCGCAAGACTCCCACCAGGGCAAGCGAGCTGATGGACATCGCCACCAAGTTCGCCTCTGGTCAGGAGGCGGTCGAAGCCATCTTCCGGAAGGACAAGCAGCCTCAAGGGCGCCAGCCGGAAGACGTCCCTGAGGCGTCCGCTCAGCGCGGCGCGAAGAAGAAGGGCAAGAAGAAGTCGCAAGCGAAACGCGACGCTGCCGACGCAGACCTTGTCGCCGCCGCCGAGCACAAGAACCCTCGGAAGCCTCCCGGAGGCGCCAACTTGTTCGACAAGATGCTCAAGGAGTCGTGCCCCTATCATCAGGGTCCCGTCAAACACACCCTTGAGGAGTGCGTCATGCTTCGGCGCTACTTCCACAAGGCCGGGCCCCCGACGGAAGGTGGCAGAGCCCCCGACAATGACAAGAAGGAAGCTCACAAGGCAGAGGAGTTCCCCGAGGTCCATGACTGCTTCATGATCTACGGTGGGCGGGTGGCGAACGCCTCGACTCGGCACCGCAAGCAAGAGCGCCGGGAGGTCTGCTCGGTAAAGGTGGCGGCGCCAGTCTACCTAGACTAGTCCGACAAGCCCATCACCTTCGACCAAGGCGACCACCCCGACCGCGTGCCGAGCCCGGGGAAGTACCCACTCGTTGTTGATCCCGTCATCGGCAACGTCAGGCTTACTAAGGTCCTCATGGACGGAGGCAGCAACCTCAACATCATCTACGCCGAGACTCTCGGGCTCTTGCAGATCGATCTGTCCACGATCCGGGCCGGTGCGGCGCCCTTTCACTGGATCATTCCCGGGAAGCGCGTCCAGCCCCTTAGACAACTCGATCTGCCCATCTGCTTCGGGACTCCCTCCAACTTCCGAAAGGAAACCCTCACGTTCGAGGTGGTCGGGTTCCGAGGAACCTACCACGCAGTGCTGGGGAGACCATGCTACGCCAAGTTCATGGCCGTCCCCAACTACACCTACCTCAAGCTCAAGATGTCGGGCCCCAACGGGGTCATCACCGTCGGCCCCACGTACCGACATGCGTACGAATGCGACGTGGAGTGCGTGGAGTACGCCGAGGCCATCGCCGAATCCGAGGCCCTCATTGGCGGCCTAGAAAACCTCTCCAAGGAGGTGCTAGATGCGAAGCGCCATGCCGGCAACTTCGAACCAGCAGAGGCGGTTAAGTCCATCCCTCTCGACCCTAGCAACGACACCTCCAAGCAGATCCGGATCGGCTCCGAGCTCGACCCCAAATAGGAAGCAGTGCTCGTCGACTTTCTCCACACAAACGCCGAGGTTTTTGCATGGAGTCCCTCGGACATGCCTGGCATACCAAGGGATGTCGCCGAGCACTCACTGGATATCCGAGCTGGAGCCCGACCCGTGAAGCAGCCTCTACGCCGATTCGACGAAGAAAAGCGCAGAGCCATAGGCGAGGAGATCCACAAGCTGATGGTTGTAGGGTTCATCAAAGAGGTATTCCATCCCGAATGGCTAGCCAATCCTGTGCTTGTGAAAAAGAAAGGTGGGAAATGGCGGATGTGTGTAGACTACACTGGTCTAAACAAAGCATGTCCGAAAGTTCCCTACCCTCTGCCTCGCATCGATCAAATCGTGGATTCCACTGCTGGGTGTGAAACCCTATCATTCCTTGATGCCTACTCAGGGTATCACCAAATCAGGATGAAAGAGTCCGACCAGCTCGCGACTTCTTTCATCACACCCTTTGGCATGTACTGCTATATTACTATGCCATTCGGTTTAAGGAATGCAGGCGCGACATACCAAAGGTGCATGAACCACATGTTCGGACAACACATTGGTCGAACGGTCAAGGCTTACGTCGATGACATCGTAGTCAAGATGAGGAAAGCCTCTGACCTCCTCTCCGACTTTGAAACGACATTCAAGTGTCTCAAAGCGAAAGGCGTAAAACTCAATCCCGAAAAGTGTGTCTTTGGAGTCCCCCGAGGCATGCTCCTGGGGTTCATCGTCTCCGAGCAGGGCATCGAGGCCAACCCGGAGAGAATCGCGGCCATCACCAACATGGGGCCTATCAAGGACTTGAAAGGAGTACAGAGGGTCATGGGATGCCTTGCGGCTCTGAGCCGCTTCATCTCGCGCCTCGGCAAAAGAGGCCTGCCCCTATATCGCCTCTTAAGGAAGACCGAGTGCTTCACTTGGACCCCCGAGGCCGAAGAAGCCCTCGGGAACTTGAAGGCGCTCCTTACAAGCGCGCCCATCCTGGTGCCCCCCGCTGCCGGAGAAGCCCTCTTGACCTACGTCACCGCTACCACTCAGGTGGTTAGCGCCGCGATTGTGGTCGAGAGACGAGAAGAAGGGCACGCATTGCCCGTCCAGAGGCCGGTCTACTTCATCAGTGAGGTACTGTCCGAGACCAAAATCTGCTACCCGCAAATTCAGAAGCTACTGTACGCGGTAATTCTGACACGGCGAAAGTTGCGACACTACTTCGAGTCTCATCCGGTGACTGTGGTGTCATCCTTCCCCCTGGGGGAGATCATCCAGTGCCGAGAGGCCTCGGGTAGGATTGCAAAGTGGGCAGTGGAGATCATGGGCGAGACAATCTCGTTCGCCCCTCGGAAGGCCATCAAGTCCCAAGTCTTGGCGGACTTTGTGGCTGAATGGGTCGACACCCAGCTTCCAACAGCTCCGATCCAACCGGAACTCTGGACCATGTTTTTCGACGGGTCGCTGATGAAAACAGGAGCGGGCGCGGGCCTGCTCTTCATCTCACCCCTCGGGAAGCACCTCTGCTACGTGTTGTGCCTCCATTTCCCGGCGTCCAACAACGTGGTCGAGTATGAGGCTCTGGTTAACGGGTTGCGCATCGCCATCGAGCTAGGGGTCCGGCGCCTCGACGCTCGTGGTGACTCGCAGCTTGTCATCGACCAAGTCATGAAGAACTCCCACTGCTGTGACCCGAAGATGGAAGCCTACTGCGACGAGGTTCGGCACCTGGAGGACAAGTTCTACGGGCTCGAGCTCAACCACGTCGCTCGACGATACAACAAGACTGCAGACGAGCTGGCTAAGATAGCCTCGGGGTGGACAACGGTTCCTCCGGACGTCTTCTCCCGAGACCTACATCAACCCTCCGTCAAGACGGACGACACGCCCGAGCCCGAGAAGGCCTCGGCTCTGCCCGAGGCGCCCTCGGCTCAGCCCGAGGCGCCCTCAGCTTAGCCTGAGGCAGCCTCGGCCCCGCCCGAGGCACCCTCGGCCCCCAAGGGTGAGGCACTGCGCATCGAGGAAGAGCGGAATGGGGTCACGCCTAATCGAAACTAGCAGACCCCATACCTGCAATATCTCCACCGAGGAGAGCTACCCCTCGACAGAGCCGAAGCTCGGTGACTGGCGTGGCGTGCTAAGTCGTTCGTCTTGCTGGGTGACATAAAGGAGCTCTACCACCGCAGCCCCTCAGGCATCCTCCAGCGATGCATATCCATCGCCGAAGGTCAGGAGTTATTGTAAGAAATACACTCGGGGGCTTGCGGTCACCACGCAGCACCTCGAGCCTCGTGGGAAACGCCTTCCGACAGGGTTTCTACTGGCCAACCATGGTGGCCGACGCCACTAGGATTGTACACACCTGCCAAGGGTGTCAATTCTACGCAAGGCAGACCCACCTGCCCGCTCAGGCTCTGCAAACAATACCCATCACCTGGTCGTTTGCTGTGTGGGGTCTGGACCTCGTCGGTCCCTTGCAGAAGGCACCTGGGGCTTCACGCACCTGCTGGTCACCATCGACAAATTCTCCAAGTGGATCGAGGTCCGACCCCTAAACAGCATTAGGTCCGAACAGGCGGTGGCGTTCTTCACCAACATCGTCCATCGCTTCGGGGTCCCGAACTCCATCATCACTGACAACGGCACCCAGTTCACCGGCAGGAAGTTCCTGGACTTCTGCGAGGACCACCACATCCGGGTGGACTGGGCCGTCGTAGCTCACCCCATGACGAATGGGCAGGTAGAGCGTGCCAACGGCATGATTCTACAGGGACTCAAGCCGAGGATCTACAACGACCTCAACAAGTTCGGCAGGCGATGGATGAAGGAACTCCCCTCGGTGGTCTGGAGTCTGAGGACGACGCCAAGCCGAGCCGCGGGCTTCACGCCGTTTTTTTCTAGTCTATGGGGCCGAGGCTATCTTGCCCACAGACTTAGAATACGGCTCCCCGAGGACGAGGGCATACGACGACCGGAGCAACCGGACCAGCCGAGAAGACTCACTGGACCAGCTAGAGGAGGCTCGAGACATGGCCCTACTACACTCGGCAAGGTATCAGCAGTCTCTGCGATGCTACCACGCCCGAGGGGTTCAGTCCCGAGACCTCCAGGTGGGCGACTTGGTGCTTTGGCTACGACAAGACGCCCGAGGACGCCACAAGCTCACGCCTCCCTGGGAAGGGCCGTTCATTATCGCCAAGATTCTGAAGCCCGGAACATACAAGCTGGCCAACAGTCAAGGCAAGGTCTACAGCAACGCTTGGAACATCCGACAGCTACGTTGCTTCTACCCTTAAGATGTTTTCAAGTCGTTCATATACCTCGTTTACATACCCAAGCAAAGTCTAACCATCAAGGAAGGGTCAGCCTTGCCTCGGCAAAGCCCGACCCTCCCTCGGGGGCTAGAAGGGGGGAACCCCCTCTGCGTCAAAATTTTCCTCGGAAAAAGTCTTTCGCCAAAACGACTTTTGTGTTTCCCGGCTATATCAGTAACAGAACCCCGAGAAACGAATAAGAGTGCATGTAAGCGGCAAGGCCGACCGAGCCGAGGGACTCCTACGCCTTCGGGATACGGATACCTCACTCGTCACCTACCGCAAAAAATAACTCTTACTTGGGTAAGCGATCCTGCTACTGACGAACAAGTCCGAATACACGAAACAGGAGGGAAAGAGACACAACTTTATATCACGATGACAAAGTGTTCAGGCCTCGGCGGCCGCGAAGGACACATACATATTCAGAATAAACTGCTCCAGCAAAATCAGGCATCGCCCGGGGGAGGAGCCGCGCCCTCGACTTCGTTTCCACCCTCGGCGAGATCCGTCCCGCCCTCGAACGGCGGCGCAAGCGGAAGGATCTCCACCTAGAAGGTGGACGCCAGCACCGCGCTTGGGCCAGCAGCGGCCGCGTCAAGCCTCTGAACTTCGGCCAGGGCAGCTTCGTCTTCATCGGGAAGGCAGTACCCCTCGCTGACCCGCTCCAGATCCACATCATAGTGGGAAGCGAGCACAGCGAAGGCCCGCCTAACGCCGTGATGCAGCGCCTCACGGAGTCTGCTGCGCGCGTGGTCACCCAAGGCCCGCAGGCGACTCTGAGGGGAGCTTCCTGAGGGGACGTCGTCAAGACCAAAGATCTGGCAGAAGGCCGAGATAGCCTCGGACATGGCCACATGGTCGGCCTCCTTCTGCTCAGTCGCCTGGGCAAGTGCCTTGGCGGACTCGTTGAGGGCAGACTCGAGCTCTGCAAACAGCCAAAGTAGAAGTCTTCAAACGCAAGTTGAAGAATGAAGCAGCAACAAAATCTCAAAACAGCCAAGACATACCTTCAGCCCAGGCACACTACTCCGAGGCTGCGGCTTGGGTGGACTGAGCAGACCCGACGGCCACGGCCAGGTCCGCCGCAAGGGCTCCAGCCCGAGCGGACGCCTCGGCTAGCTGGCCCCCAAGGGCCTTAGCCCAGCTTTCAGCCTCGGTGGCCCGGTCCCGAGATTGGTCCCGCTCACCAATGACCTGGCCAAGCCCCAACTGTCGCCGCTGCGCCTCCGCGCGTGCCTCCACTGCCTCTGCCGCTAGCTCGTCGCAGAGCAACCGAAGGTCCGCCGCCTCGGCGCTCTATTTTGAGAGGCACTCGGTAGCCTCGGCAAGCGTGGTCCTCAGAAACCGCAGCGAACCCCAGACGTCGGCCTTGCGGTGGATGAACGACGACTTGGCGGTGCTCAGATCCGTCAGATCCTGAGGAAGGGAAGCAGGGCGTCACAAAGAATGCCTTCATCACGTGAAAGGTATGCTTGAAATCCTTACCTGGAGGATCCTGGGAATGTCCCTAGAAAGGACCTCCAGGGTCGACCAAAGCGACCCCACCGTTGCCTCGGCACACTCACCAAGCTCGTCCCAAGACTGCTCCTCTCGCTCATCGTCAAGAACGAAAAGGGGTTTCGAAGCACCACGGGCCCAGAACCGGAGCGACCAATGCCTCTCGTTGGGACTGCGTCGCGCGAGGACGAGGTCACCGCTCCCCAGAACGGGTCATGGTTCTGCGCCCCACTCCTCCAAGGCATCGGCACCCCCTGCAGTCGGTGCATTGGGAACCTCCTCGGCTAAGGGGGTAGGTTTCCGATCGCCGGCCTCGAGTAGCGGCGCCTCGGCCATCTCAGCATTGGCGGCGACGGGTGGATCCATGGCCAGAGCGGCAACAGCCTCGGCAGAAGCCGGTGCCAGCGCCGACAACACGTTAGGTGGACTCGAGGCCGCGGCCGCGCCATCAGTCCCCCTCGACACGACGGCCGCCTCGACGGAGGGGTCGGCCTCGGGAGCTTGCTCCACAGCAACTTGTGCCGCCTGAACCCCCTACTCGGGGGCACCTTGTGTAGAGGCCAGCCGACCGGCGAGGCCTGGTGCGGCACCGGCTGAAGAAGCTGGCGCCATCTTAAGGGCCTTCCGGGGAGTCAGACCGGTCGAACCGTGCCTCCGTTTGCTGGCAAGAAAGAGAAGAGCAGGATTAGGACACACAAAGAAGGAGCCGGGACAGAGGTATCCTCAAATACTTACCCACTCCGGGCCACGACCAATCATGCCTGCGGGGAGGCCCCTCGAGCCTCAGTCCCCGCGGGCACCACCAAGGTTCGCCCTGCTGCCGGCTTCGGCACCATCCCTGCTTTGGGCGCCCGGGGCGCAGACGGAACGGTCCGCCCAGGCGCGGACACGGAGACCTGAGGATTAGCCTCCTCTGCTGCTGGCACGGGCAACGGCTCTTGGGGAACAGGTGAGACGACCTGACTCCCCAGGGTCACCTCAACTACCTTGGCCAAGGGGTCAAGTACCCCCTCGGCCTGCCCCTGTTCTTCGGATCGGGACCCTGATTAACCGGCCCCGAATACCGACGGCGCCGGCCCACTCGGGGGCTGGCTCGACGACCCCTGGCCCAGCCTCAGATCCGGGCTGAGGCCAAGGCGGGCGGCCATGTCGTCGTCTTCATCATCGTCGTCGTCGTCGTCATCGTCAGGCGTCTCCGGCGATGGCTCCCTCGGGAGCCCGTCCCTCTCCTGCCACCGACGACGCTTCTCCAAGGCGTCCCGAGCCCACATCCGCTCGTGGGCCCGAGCCTTCTTCGCGTCCTTCTTCTCCTTCTTCTTCTCTGCAGCAACCCTCCGCGCGGCTCGGTCCACCGCGTCCTCTAGGACCGGTGGCAGGGAAGGCTTGTGAGACCCCAGCTCCTGGAGACGGACGAAAGGTCTCGACTGTGAGAACCAAGGGCAATTTGACACAAGAAAGAAGGAGTGGACACTCACCAGGGACATGCACCCGCGCTCGGGACGCATCGGGAGCTGGGTGAGGGCGCCGGCGTCTAGCCTCCCTGCCGTGCCGGCTACCCGCCTGTGGAGGTCATCGGTAGGGAGGGGGACCGAGGACACCTGCGAACCCCCCAAGTCGACCCCCAGCGTCATCTCCGAAAGCAGCAGCAGCCGCCGCTCCGTCAAGGGGAGCACCCTTCGGCGATGGATGGCGGCAACCACCCCTGCGGTGGTAAGCCCTCCATCCCGCAGCTCCTGCAAGGCCTCCAGAAGGGGTTGGAGGTTCTTCTGTCTCTCATGCGGAGCCCCATAGCGCTAGTTGCTGCCGGCGGCGGTCACCACTCGTTGAGAAAACGACGGGAGCCTCCCATCGTCATTCCGAAGGTAAAACCACCGGCGCTGCCACCCCTTGTTCGAAGACACAAGGATGGCGGGGATGTACTGTTGCACGCGCGCCTGCCTCAACTGGAGGATGCAGCCACCGGCCCGCACCGCCTTGCGGACTCTCTTCTCCCCCGTCGTCGAGGCAAAAGGCTCCACGGAGAAGAGGTGGGTCCACAGATCCCAGTGGGGGTTAAACCCCAAAAATCCTTCGCAAACCGCCGCAAAGATGGCTGCTTGCGCGATGGAGTTGGGGTTGAGATTGTGCAGCTCCACCCCGTAGAAATGCAGAATCGCCCGCATGAAACGACTTGCTGGCACTCCGAACCCCCGCTCATGGAAAGAGATGAAACTCAGCACATACCCCGACGGCGGGGACGGGGCGGCTCCGCTTGGAGGAGCCATCCACTCCGGCTGCGGGTCACTGGAGAGGGGACAAAGCAAGCCGTCGGCAACAAGGGCCTCCAGATCGTTCGCCATGACGGTGGAGAAAGGCCATGGGTCGCGCGGCGGAACGACGGTTACCCGGTCGGCCATCACCAAGCAAAGAAGGTGGCGGCGAAGCGGACAAGGTGCGAGGTTTTCTTTCTCTGGCTATTCCCTCAGGTTGTGGAAACCTAAGCAGAGGCGAGTAGCAGAGCAAAGAACCACCACCAGACCCTCTTCCGAATATATAAAGGCCCGGGCAAGACCCGTTCAACACTCCGCCCGAACCCACCGCGAAATCCAAAACTCGAGGGCGAAACGCCCGTTCCTCGAACGGCTCGCGCATGCACAACGACTGCCCCGCGAACCACTCGTCCCGTCGCATTAACTATGCGGCAGGGCAGGCGACACCTTTGACAGGCGAAGCGGGCGACGTTTCACCTCCGCCATAATGACCGCGTCAAAAAAGGTACGCCACGTCGTTCAATTTCGTATCCTTTTCTTCTTCCCCTTTCTCTCTCTTGCTACAGGGACCGGGAAAGGGGGATACTCCGAAAGGGATCCTTCTCCGCGAAGGAAGCGGGCCCCGAGCCCTCCTACTGATCAGAGGTTCGAAGGCTGGCCCTCCGGAAGGGTTCGACAGTCGCCTCAGAGCACTCGGGCTCCGCGCCCACTATTGGTCAGAGGTTCGAAGGCTGGCCCCTCGGAAGGGTTCAACAGCCGCCTCAGGCCACTCGGGCTCCGCGCCCACTACTGATCAGGGTTTCGTAGGCTGGCCCCCCGACGGGTTCGACAGTCGCCCCAGAGCACGCAGAGCGAGGGATGACTCTAGGTACATTCGATACATAACCAAAGCTCGGGCTACGCTCCCGAGGTACCCTAGGACATTTCTGAGACCAGCAGGAGCGATTCTGTAACGAAATCCCATCAGAGGGAGGCATCGAGCCCTCGGACCCCATCAAACGGGACCGGGTCCGGCAAATCACCTGCAGATACTTTTGGAGCGCGCCTCTAGGCCACTAGCCTGTGACGGAACCTCCCAAGTCATTAGGCCCATCTACAGTTGTCCTTGTCCAACAGACATCAGACAACCCTATAGATGTTCCTGAAGCACTCGACAAGTTCGGTATCTTTTCTCTTACCTTTCCAGGAACGTTTCACCTGTCTGACAGACAGTATGTTCATCGGAGATGCGGAAATGCGGAAGTGATTACATAAACTTACATTTATTTAAAAAGTAAGAGTAAGTTATTTAGTACAGACCAGAGTGTAAAGCGAGTGCTGAAAAGTATTATTACAACACTTGGGAGGCAAAAACTCCTCCCATTAAGTTCTTTACATAAAAGTTTTTAAGGAGGACTCGGTCCTCCAGCAGCTTCATTCTTGATTGTCCTCATTTTTCACCACCTTGGTACAAAAACAACAAAAGTTTGTTGTCTCCTCACCTAAAAACAACGGGGGAATAAACCCTGAGTATGGAATTACTCAGCAAGTCTTACCCGACTAAAGAAAAGATTCTCAAGGGTATGCTGGTTATATGGGAGTCAAGGTAAGGTCTTTCAATAATCAAAGACTCTGTTTGCAGAATTGCTTACTAAAGTGGATCCTTAAAATCCAATTTTATTGTTAGGTTAAGTAAAATTACCTGCAGCTAGTGTTCTTTCTACCCTAGTTCAATCACTTGACCTGCACTAGCCAATTTCTTATCAACCCTTCATCTTCACTGGATTGCTACGTGTAAGTCAGTGGCCAAGTCTCCATAACCGCGGAGGTACGGCAATCTGAATCGATTATACTCAGCTGAGGATCTCCGATCACACGACATATGTAGCACTTAACCCTTGCATATGTCAACCCGCCACTGAGTTTCTTAAGACCAGATCAGGTTCACGCAAACCGAGAGCACAGATACACCACCGTCCAGCCTCTTGCCACGGAGGGTACACGCTACTCTCGCCACCGCTCCACGCCCATTTCGTGTTATCTTATTCTGGCCTTAGTCCGCCCGAGGCAAAGCTTACCCATGACGAGCCATGTGACCAATTAAAGGGTCCTCGGTCAGCAGGCCTACATCGACAAGGTCCTTAATCGACTCAGACGGAGACACTACACCGAGACTTTCTTTCTCGTGCAAGTCACCCGCCCGGTCTCAGCTTAATCATTTAACCCCAAAGGTTGGTACCTGGCAGAGGTACATCTTTTCCGATGTTGGACCCATCATGGCCATGATGGATCCACCATCAAGTTTTGTTTTCAAAAACATCCCTCCCACTTTGCCAATAATATTTTGTAAACCAAATCTTTTGTTTTGCTAGAGCAATACTAAGCATAAAATCCTTTTTGTAAAAAATAACAAAGGAAGGTAATTGAATCCAAGGAAGGTAGTGCAGGAATTGTTTAACATTCAACTCCTATACTTAATGCAGCAAGCAAGTGAGAAAGAGTTTAAAATCAAGGAAGGTGGCAAATGCACCGGGGCTTGCCTTTGTTTACGGGTGAGTCAGGCAAAGATCCACAAATATCGAAGTAGAAACAATTCTCAGCCTGAGTGTCCAAAGGTGGTGGTACTTGCTCTTCAGTGGCTTCCACTTCTTCCTCGTGTTCTAATCATAACCACATATATGTATAAGAATGAATGCCATGTAATGCTCATGAGGGTGCAAAGATGATATAAACTTATTATCTAAGTCTTGAATACAACTTTCCTTCACGGAACTCCGAGAACTTAGGGTTTTCGGAGTCGGTAAAGGAGTTCATAGGGCAGGGGGTTTGGGGTTTAGGTGTCAAACAAGGTCCAAATCAACCCAAATTCTACCCAAGGCTTCTAACTAATGTAAGGAACTCATATAAAAAGTTTGAGCATTTTTGGGGATTACCATTTATCTTTTAAAAATCCAGAACTATTACTTTAAACTACTTAAAATACCTTAAAATTCCTTATTTCCTCTAAAAATCATAAAACTATTTTTATTAAATTCTAGGGAAAATAAGAAGTTTAGGAAAATTGGTTTCACAATTTTAGGATTTTTCTACCATTTTCTATAATTGTTTTGGCTCTGGAATAAAAAGAAAAGGAAAAACTGGTGAATAGTACTGGGCTGATTTCAGCCCAGCGGCCCAGCTCAGAGGGGAAAGGTGCCCGCGCGCGCGCCCGCGCTAGCGGTCTTGCGGAAAGGCCCACGGTGTTTTCACTAACTGGGGATGGGTCCTTCCACTGTTTAACATAGTCGCTGACATATTGCAGAAATACCCTCAGGTTTCTATTTCTTCACCGTGTCCGGTCCTCGACGAAGCTCCGCGCAGGAAGCCGAAATCCGGCGAGCTATACTGGCCGGAGAGGGCGAAGACCGACGCTAATCTTTGGTTCACACCTGATTCTACCCTAAGGAGTATTTCCCCTCACTCAATTTCTAAATTGGAGCTCTATCGTAATCTGTCCACGGGGACAGCAGAAAAACTTAAAGGAACCGCATGTTCCAAGCGATTCACGGTGGTATAATCCAATTGGATAGGTTGGGGAGCATCACGGTTACCTAGGAATACTTAAACGGGGAAGTAGAAGACATGAGCTAACTCGAATCGCGCTGGTCACGGAAGGATTCTTGCGGCGGAGCTAAGAACAGGGAGGAAAGGACTCGTGGGTTCTTCAGTGGAATTAAGCCAATTGAGTGATCGCTTGAGCGCGTGATGCAACGACGAAGCAACGCCAGGGCCCAATTTATAGTCGGCCGGCCGAGGATGGATGAGATCCCCGAGCTGTGACTGCGCTGGCGAGCACACCCGCGCGGCGGATCCCAGTGACAGCGCGGTGACCGCCGTTTAACCAGAGCCTGCCACCTCAGTGACACTCTGACACGTCACCGGTAACTTTTGCCGTGGCCGCTGACGTCTTACCCGAGCCACGGCGACATCCTTATCACCGGCGAGCCGATCCTTATCCACGGCACGATGTTACTGAAAACCGATGAACAGTGCACCGGATTCAGTAGAAAGCTTAACTGACAGATCAAGTTGGAGCCCTATTTTCTCCAATTTTTATGTGGAACCTAAGCCTACTTTCTGCAGCAAAGTTGTAGAGCTATAAACCAGCAATAATTCGGCTATAGGGCTTGAACTCATTTGAGCGCTAAATCAAGGTTGAATTCATACTCAAAGTTGGCTCTGTTACACTGAACATCTGAATTTCAGACTGAATCAGCCTGACAGCCAAACTTGAGGCTTAATTATCTCTGACTTTTTCTTAATAACTATGCTCACAACCTTAAGCAAAGTTGTTCTCCTTTGTTTGCTCTATAACTTTGATGTGGTGACCTAGGGCAACAACCCTTTTGTTTAGAAGTTACAAGGTCACAAAGATGAGCACAATACACTAAAATTCAGACTTAGTCAAAAGAGTTCAAATGTGGCTCTTTTGCATATAAGTCCAAAACTCAGGGTTTAGCTTGCACATTCATATATGAGTGACCCAAATGACTTAAAATACTTATTTGACTTGGTTTTTGCACTTTAGTCCAAAAGTGGACTAATTTTGCACATAGGTCCCTAGGATTTGGTTTTAGGGTTTTCCAGGGTTCCAATTAGGGTTGCTGGTATCCCAGGGGTCTAAGTGTAATTCCACTTAAGTCTTGGGATCATTTTGTGACCCTTCCCTTAAAGCTTTTAGGTTTTCTTCATTTGGGTTAAGTTTTGCCCCTTTGAGCCTTATTTAGGGTCAGGTTCTCTATCCAGGGTCCTATTTGTAAAACACTAAAAACAATACACTTGTTTGAAATTTTTACCTTGTGAATGCACTCTAAGTGTGTCAAACATATGCAATGCCAATGTTTATGATGCCATGCTCAAGTTTTAGTTACAGTAACACCAGGGGTGTTACATCCTTCCCCCCATAAAAGAATCTTGTCCCGAGATTAAAAGTCCCAGGGTGAGTAATGGAAAAGGAAATGTGTCACATTTTAATTTCCTTATTTCTGGTACAAGGCAGGGGGTGGTGTGGGGGTTCACTCCTTTATTACAACAGCTATACACACTCTACAAATTACATGAGGCTAGAAAGCCTGGGAAATTCTTATTCAAAAAGTCTTGAGTTTCCCATGTAGCCTCTTCTTCAGAATGTTGGTTCCACTGTATCTTATAGAACTTGAGAGTTTTTCTCCGGGTAACCCTGTCCTGTTGATCCAGAACTCGAATAGGATGTTCCGAGTATGTTAAATCTGGTTCCAGGACAACATCTGTCACTTCAATGGTTCGATCGGGAACCCGAAGACACTTCTTCAATTGCGACACATGGAACACATTATGGATAGCAGACAGAACTTCGGGGAGCTGCAGTCGATAAGCCACTGGTTCACATTGCTCAAGTACCGGGAATGGACCAATGTACCTGGGTGCAAGTTTCCCTTTAACCCCGAAACGCGATACTCCCTTCATGGGTGAAACTTTCAGGTAGACATAGTCCTCTTCATGAAAATACAAGGGCATTCGCCGTTTGTCTGCATAACCCTTCTGACGGGCTTGTGCTTTCTTCATATTATGAATAATTTTCTGAACCTTTTCCTCGGCCTCCTTCACTATATCAGGCCTAAAGAAGTACCTTTCTCCAGGTTCAGACCAATTTAGCGGAGTTCAACATCGTCGCCCATATAAAGCTTCAAAAGGTGCCATCTTGATACTTTCTTGATAGCTATTATTATATGAAAACTCCGCCAAAGGCAAACATTCATCCCATTTTGGTGAGAAGTCCAGAACACATGCTCGCAACATATCTTCGAGTACTTGATTAATCCTCTCAGTCTGTCCATTGGTTTGTGGATGATATGCCGAACTATGGAGCAACTTAGTACCCAAGGATTTGTGAAGTGCTTCCCAAAACTTGGCTACAAATTGAGGTCCACGATCCGACACTATGGTCTTTGGAACACCATGCAGACTAAGGATACGAGCAATTTACAATTGGGCATAGACAGTAACCGGGTGATCTGTCTTGACCGGCAGAAAGTGAGCAATCTTCGTAAGCCGATCAATTATAACCCAGATAGAATCATACCCTTTTGCAGTCCTAGGCAATCCCACGATAAAGTCCATACTTATGTCTTCCCATTTCCATGTTGGGATCGGCAAAGATTGTAATGGACCAGCAGTTTTCATGTGTATGGCCTTGACACGTCTACAAGTGTCACACTTAGCCACATAGCGTGCAGTTTCAATTTTCATCTTCATCCACCAGTAGTGCTGCTTTAGATCATGATACATCTTAGTGCTTCCCAGATGAATAGAATAGCGACTAAGATGCGCTTCATCTAAAATTTGCTGGCGGAGTTCTTCATTCTTTGGCACTACTATGCGGTTATTGAACCATATCACACCTTGATCGTCTTCTTTGAAACATTTGGCTGTTCCAGCCCTTATCTTCTCTCGTATGTGCTTCATACCCGCATTATCCTTTTGAGCATCAATTATTCTTTGCAAGATGATTGACTCAAGCTTTAGCTGATTCAGGGTTCCTTGTTGGACCATCCCCAGGTTTAGCTTTTCCATCTCTTGACATAAAGTGTTGTCAGAGGTCTTTATCGTAAGACAGTGGCAGGAAACCTTACGGCTTAGTGCATCTGCCACAACATTGGCTTTGCTTGGGTGATAATGAATTTCTAGTTCATAGTCCTTAATAAGCTCAAGCCATCGTCTTTGTCTCATATTCAATTCTGACTGGGTGAAGATATACTTCAAGCTTTTATGATCTGTATATATGGGACAGATATTTCCCAGCAGATAGTGACGCCAAATTTTCAGGGCATGAACCACAGCAGCTAGCTCCAGATCATGAGTTGGGTAATGCTCCTCATGTCGGCGCAACTGCCTTGAAGCATATGCAATTACTCGGCCCTCTTGCATTAATACACAGCCGAGTCCACTGCCTGACGCATCACAATATACATCAAAAGGCTTGGTGATGTCCGGTTGAGCCAATACCGGAGCAGTGGTTAATAATGTCTTCAATTGTTCAAAAGCTTCATTACACTTAGAAGACCAATTGAATTTAATATCATTCTTCAATAAACTTGTGATTGGCTTCACAAGCTTAGAAAAATCTGGTATGAATCTGCGATAATATCCAGCTAGTCCAAGAAAACTCCGGACTTGGTGAACAGTGGTTGGGGGTTTCCACTCCAGAATATCCTTGACTTTGCTAAGATCTACCGTAATTCCCTTGGCAGATAACACATGCCCCAAAAATTAAATTTCCTCCAGCCAGAACGCGCACTTGCTAAACTTGGCATACAATTGATGTTCCCTCAAGCGTGTCAATACAATCCGCAAATGTTGAGCATGCTCCTCTTCATTTTTAGAATATATCAAGATATCGTCGATGAAGACCACCACGAACTTGTCCAACTCGGGCATGAACACCGAGTTCATCAAATAAGTGAAATGGGCAGGAGCATTTGTTAGTCCGAAGGACATTACCAAATATTCAAATAAACCATACCGCGTAGTAAACGCGGTCTTCGGTATATCCTCGGGCCGAATACGGATTTGGTGATAGCCCGACCTGAGATCAATCTTGGAGAATACCCTCGCTCCAGTTAGTTGATCAAATAAGATGTCGATCCTCGGAAGAGGATACTTGTTCTTGATGGTGACCTCATTCAGGGGTCGATAATCCACGCACATTCGTAAGGTTTGATCCTTCTTCTTAACAAAAATGGCGGGGCAACCCCATGGAGACGAGCTTGGCCAGATGAATCCTTTATTCAGTAGATCTTGTAATTGAATCTTCAATTTTTCCAACTCATTAGGAGGCATGCGGTACGATCTTCGAGAAATGGGAGTCGTACCAGGCTTTAACTCAATTACAAATTCTACATCTCTCTCAGGTGGCAGTCCAGGCAAATCTTCTGGAAATACATCTGGAAACTCACATACTACCGGAATATCCTTGATCTCGGGTACAATGGCTTCATATATTCTACCAGAAGCTTTGGGTGGATTGGTTACGGGGATGGACAAAAGAATCTCTTCTTGATTATAGCTCAACCTGACGGTTCTCAGTTCAGTGTTGAGAATTGCCTTATGTTGGGTTAACCAATTCATACCCAAAAACACATCTATATCCTGGCCTTTCAGAACAATCATGTTAGCAGGAAAGTTCCGTCCGACCATTGTTACTGGCACTTGATAGGCCACTTCTCTAGTAAAAATGTGTCCCCCAGGTGAATGAATTTTAAACCCTTCTTTTGATTCATGACATGAAATGTGATGTTGCTCCACAAAATTCTTGCTAATAAATGTATGTGAAGCACCAGAATCAAAAAGAATAATTGCAGGGTGACTGGCCACGAGAAACGTACCCATCATCACCGGTTCACCTTCCAGTGTAGTGGCCACTTGAGTATAGTATATCCGCCCCGTCTTCTTTGTATTCTTCCCCACATTATTTCCCTTGGGTTGAGCTGATTTCCCAGATCCTTGCTGAGTATTTGATTGATTCTGCTTGGGATATGGGCAATCCTTGATGAAATGTCCAGACTTGCCACAATTGAAACACCCGGTTGAAGAGCTGGGCAAAGCAGGGAATCGAGTGCCTGGGGCACCCGGCTGACTTGGGGTAGTGGGGGTATTATTGGGACGAATGATTATTGGCTGCTTGAAAGGGAATGAGGGTGGTCGAGAAAAAGAGCGATTTTGGCTAGAAGGCCGGATCACAAACCGTTGCCTTTTTGCCTGGCCCTGGTTAGGCTTCTCACCTCCAAATCCCTTGTTCTTCTCGGAACCTGCATATTTTGCTTCAACAGATAGGGCTGTGCTGACAGCCTTTCCATACGTGAGATCTACGCAGGTGGCCATTTTTCTCTGCAATCGATCATTTAGACCCCTCATAAAGCAATTCTTCTTCTTTAAATCAGTGTTCACCTGATCAATTGCATATTGTGACATGTGATTGAACTTATTGAGATACTGATTGATAGTATCTCCTCCTTGTTTTAGCTTCATGAACTCTTCTTGCTTCATATGCAGAACACCTTCGGGTTTATAGTGCTCGCGGAAGGCCACTTTAAATTCTTCTCATGTTACTTGATGATTAGCAGGTTGAATAGCCACGAAATTTCCCCACCAGGTGCTGGTAGGGCCGCGCAGTTGTTGCGCTGCGAATAAAGGCTTCTGTGTCTCTGAACAGCGCAGAAGACCAAATTTTTGCTCAATAACCCGTATCCATTCATCTGCTTCCAACGGGTCCTCAGCCTTGACAAATAGTGGTGGACGGGTTTCAGAGAAATCCAAATATGTGGTTTCACGGGGGCCCTGTTGATAACCCCTTCCACCCTGCTGCTGGAATTGTTGGCCCGCCATTTCTCTCAGAAAGCGGGTATTGTCTGCAGTTGCGTTCACCAAGGCGGCAATCGCCTCGGCCAATGTGGGAGGAACCGGAGGTGGATTTGGGGTAACCTCCCTCCCCCAGAAGTTCCTGCTGCATCCTGTCCTCGAGTCCTGGTAGGCATCTGAGGCAAAGAACATTTGAAATAAATATAATATGCTAGAGAAACCTTCCATTTTACATTACTATCAAAAGTAATGATACAGACTCGATGTTATACAACAGGATACATTACCCATAATACAATAGTTCAACCTATTATACAGCATACTACTTCTATTTCTACAACTATACTACTACTCCTGCTTCTGGTTACTCTTGGCAGCTTCATCGTCAGGCGTGGGAGACCATTCATCGACCAGCCTCATAGAAGGAGGGGGTCTAAAAAGGTCTAACTCACCACCAAGCGCTTCTCCCGCATCATGCGAGGGTCCGGCTTCCGACCTAACAGGATCCGCAGGGACATGTGGGTGTAATTGCGAATACAGTACATGAACTTCCTCATGTAAAGTATTGCAATATGCCTGCAAGTTGTCAATAGCAGTGCTAAGTTCTTTGACTCGGGCTCGAGCCTTCGCTTCCTTAGCCCAGGCTACTGAACGAGACTGTACCGCCCAATCAAGCGCCAAATCCCGATCAGCAAGTTGATCTTGCAGGCTGTGGATGTAACTTCTTAATTCATTTATTCGGTCACCATCCGCAACCCATAAATTGGTCCTGAGTTGTAATTCTGTTTGAAGTTGATTCACGCGGGCTTCGAGATCCCCAATTGGATCGTTGCTTCCGCTACTGCTATCTTGCTCCCGTGGGGCATGTTGGTGTCGAGGTACACCGATAGGCCCAGTATGCTTTCGCGCAGTTTTCCTTGTACGCGGCGGCATTTTCTAAGGGGGGGAAATGTATTAGTACAATTCTTAGCATGATGCATGAATAATTACAGAATCAACCTTGGTTGATTCAACCTTCTATACATTGCACTCTTCCTATCTGGTCTTTGAAATAAACTCTTCAGAGATACTTAGGTAAGGAGAGAAGAAATTTTCTAGATAAGTTTAAGAAAATCTTTTTGAAGATACTACATAATATCTGCCAAGAAGGGCTACGCTCTGATACCAGCTGTGACGGAACCTCCCAAGTCATTAGGCCCACCTACAGTTGTCCTTGTCCAACAGACATCAGACAACCCTGTAGATGTTCCTGAAGCACTCGACAAGTTCGGTATCTTTTCTCTTACCTTTCCAGGAACGTTTCACCCGTCTGACAGACAGTATGTTCATCGGAGATGCGGAAATGCAGAAGTGATTACATAAACTTACATTTATTTAAAAAGTAAGAGTAAGTTATTTAGTACAGACCAGAGTGTAAAGCGAGTGCTGAAAAGTATTATTACAATACCTGGGAGGCAAAAACTCCTCCCATTAAGTTCTTTACATAAAAGTTTTTAAGGAGGACTCGGTCCTCCAGCAACTCCATTCTTGATTGTCCTCATTTTTCACCACCTTGGTACAAAAACAACAAAAGTTTGGTGTCTCCTCACCTAAAAACAACGGGGGAATAAACCCTGAGTATGGAATTACTCAGCAAGTCTTACCCGACTAAAGAAAAGACTCTCAAGGGTATGCTGGTTATATGGGAGTCAAGGTAAGGTCTTTCAATAATCAAAGACTCTGTTTGCAGAATTGCTTACTAAAGTGGATCCTTAAAATCCAATTTTATTGTCAGGTTAAGTAAAATTACCTGCAGCTAGTGTTCTTTCTACCCTAGTTCAATCACTTGACCTGCACTAGCCAATTTCTTATCAACCCTTCACCTTCACTGGATTGCTACGTGTAAGTCAGTGGCCAAGTCTCCATAACCGCGGAGGTACAGCGATCCGAATCGATTATACTCAGCTGAGGATCTCCAATCACACGACATATGTAGCACTTAACCCTTGCATATGTCAACCCGCCACCGAGTTTCTTAAGACCAGATCAGGTTCACGCAAACCGAGAGCACAGATACACCACCGTCCAGCCTCTTGCCACGGAGGGTACACGCTACTCTCGCCACCGCTCCACGCCCATTTCGTGTTATCTTATTCTGGCCTTAGTCCGCCCGAGGCAAAGCTTACCCATGACGAGGCATGTGACCAGTTAAAGGGTCCTCGGTCAGCAGGCCTACATCGACAAGGTCCTTAATCGACTCAGACGGAGACACTACACCGAGACTTTCTTTCTCGTGCAAGTCACCCGCCCGGTCTCAGCTTAATCATTTAACCCCCAAAGGTTGGTACCTGGCAGAGGTACATCTTTTCCGATGTTGGACCCATCATGGCCATGATGGATCCACCATCAAGTTTTGTTTTCAAAAACATCCCTCCCACTTTGCCAATCATATTTTGTAAACCAAATCTTTTGTTTTGCTAGAGCAATACTAAGCATAAAATCCTTTTTGTAAAAAAATAACAAAGGAAGGTAATTGAATCCAAGGAAGGTAGTGCAGGAATTGTTTAACATTCAACTCCTATACTTAATGGAGCAAGCAAGTGAGAAAGAGTTTAAAATCAAGGAAGGTGGCAAATGCACCGGGGCTTGCCTTTGTTTACGGGTGAGTCAGGCAAAGATCCACAAATATCGAAGTAGAAACAATTCTCAGCCTGAGTGTCCAAAGGTGGTGGTACTTGCTCTTCAGTGGCTTCCACTTCTTCCTCGTGTTCTAATCATAACCACATATATGTATAAGAATGAATGCCATGTAATGCTCATGAGGGTGCAAAGATGATATAAACTTATTATCTAAGTCTTGAATACAACTTTCCTTCACGGAACTCCGAGAACTTAGGGTTTTCGGAGTCGGTAAAGGAGTTCACAGGGTAGGGGGGTTTGGGGTTTAGGTGTCAAACAAGGTCCAAATCAACCCAAATTCTACCCAAGGCTTCTAACTAATGTAAGGAACTCATATAAAAAGTTTGAGCATTTTTGGGGATTACCATTTATCTTTTAAAAATCCAGAACTATTACTTTAAACTACTTAAAATGCCTTAAAATTCCTTATTTCCTCTAAAATCATAAAACTATTTTTATTAAATTCTAGGGAAAATAAGAAGTTTAGGAAAATTGGTTTCACAATTTTAGGATTTTTCTACCATTTTCTATAATTGTTTTGGCTTTGGAATAAAAAGAAAAGGAAAAACTGGTGAATAGTACTGGGCTGATTTCAGCCCAGCCGCCCAGTTCAGAGGGGAAAGGCGCCCGCGCGCGCGCCCGCGCTGGCGGTCTTACGGAAAGGCCCACGGTGTTTTCACTAACTGGGGATGGGTCCTTCCACTGTTTAACATAGTCGCTGACATATTGCAGAAATACCCTTAGGTTTCTATTTCTTCACCGTGTCTGGTCCTCGACGAAGCTCCGCGCAGGAAGCCGAAATCCGGCGAGCTATACCGGCCGGAGAGGGCGAAGACCGACGCTAATCTTTGGTTCACACCTGATTCTACCCCTAAGGAGTATTTCCCCTCACTCAATTTCTAAATTGAAGCTCTATCGTAATCTGTCCACGGGGACAGCGGAAAAACTTAAAGGAACCGCATGTTCCAAGCGATTCACGGTGGTATAATCCAATTGGATAGGTTGGGGAGCATCACGGTTACCAGGGAATACTTAAACGGGGAAGTAGAAGACGTGAGCTAACTCGAATCGCGCTGGTCACGGAAGGATTCTTGCGGCGGAGCTAAGAACAGGGAGGAAAGGACTCGTGGGTTCTTCAGTGGAATTGAGCCAATTGAGTGATCGCTTGAGCGCGTGATGCAACGACGAAGCAACGCCAGGGCCCAATTTATAGTCGGCCGGCCGAGGATGGATGAGATCCCCGAGCTGTGACTGCGCTGGCGAGCACACCCGCGCGGCGGATCCTGGTGACAGCACGATGACCGCCGTTTAACCGGAGCCTGCCACCTCAGTGACACTCTGACACGTCGCCGGTAACTTTTGCCGTGGCCGCCGACGTCTTACCCAAGCCACGGCGACATCCTTATCGCCGGCGAGCCGATCCTTATCCACGGCGCGATGTTACTGAAAACTGATGAACAGTGCACCGGATTCAGTAGAAAGCTTAACTGACAGATCAAGTTGGAGCCCTATTTTCTCTAATTTTTATGTGGAACCTAAGCCTACTTTCTGCAGCAAAGTTGTAGAGCTATAAACCAGCAATAATTTGGCTATAGGGCTTGAACTCATTTGAGCGCTAAATCAAGGTTGAATTCATACTCAAAGTTGGCTCTGTTACACTGAACATCTGAATTTCAGACTGAATCATCCTGACAGCCAAACTTGAGGCTTAATTATCTCTGACTTTTTCTTAATAACTATGCTCACAACCTTAAGCAAAGTTGTTCTCCTTTGTTTGCTCTATAACTTTGATGTGGTGACCTAGGGCAACAACCCTTTTGTTTAGAAGTTACAAGGTCACAAAGATGAGCACAATACACTGAAATTCAGACTTAGTCAAAAGAGTTCAAATGTGGCTCTTTTGCAAATAAGTCCAAAACTCAGGGTTTAGCTTGCGCATTCATATATGAGTGACCCAAATGACTTAAAATACTTATTTGACTTGGTTTTTGCACTTTAGTCCAAAAGTGGACTAATTTTGCACATAGGTCCCTAGGATTTGGTTTTAGGGTTTTCCAGGGTTCCAATTAGGGTTGCTGGTATCCCAGGGGTCTAAGTGTAATTCCACTTAAGTCTTGGGATCATTTTGTGACCCTTCCCTTAAAACTTTTAGGTTTTCTTCATTTGGGTTAAGTTTTGCCCCTTTGAGCCTTATTTAGGGTCAGGTTCTCTATCCAGGGTCCTATTTGTAAAACACTAAAAACAATACACCTGTTTGAAATTTTTACCTAGTGAATGCACTTTAAGTGTGTCAAACATATGCAATGCCAATGTTTATGATGCCATGCTCAAGTTTTAGTTACAGTAACACCAGGGGTGTTACATAGCCGACCCTTATCAAACGGGGCACGGGCGTCCACTCGGATCACCCGTTAGCAACTCACTGGAGACACTATGTTCGGCGCCCTCCGAGGGCAACATGGCGCTTTCCCCCTCCTCCTTGCGGAAAGGCGACGAAGGGGCGTATGAAAAAAGAGCCGAGTCAGTCCTTGACCGTCCTCTCGCCCTGTGTAGAGGCTCGGGGGCTGCTCTCGCAAACCCGGCTCTGGCCAAACCGTTGACAGCGTCAACATACCAGCCCAAGAACTCGGAACCTAACTATGCACCCGGGCAACGACCAGTTCGCATGAGGGAACAACCAGGCCGGCCGAGGCATCATGAAAGGCATTAAGACCTCGAAGGAGTCAAACCACTCCTCCGAGGCCTCGGGGGCTACACCCGGCGGGTGCGCTCGCGCGCACCCACTGGAACAAAATGCAACCGAGAAAGGTCGGTCCCCTTGCAAAAAAGTGTGACGAAGCCTCCAAGCGAGTACCCACACTCCCTTTGAGGCTCGGGGGCTACTGTCGGGGACCGTAATTAGGGGTACCCCCAAGACTCCTAATCTCAGCTGGTAACCCCCATCAGCACAAAGCTGCAAAGGCCTGATGGGCGCAATTCCGGTCAAGGCTCCGTCCACTCAAGGGACACGATCTCGCCTCGCCCGAGCCCAGCCTCGGGCAGGAATGGTAGACCAAGGCAGATTCACGCCTCGCCCAAGGGTCTCCTCAAGCAACGGGTGCACCTTCGACTCGCTCGAGGCCCAGCTCGGGCAGACTTCGCGGAGAAGCAACCTTGGCCAGATTGCCTCGCCAGCCGACCGGATTGTAGGAGCATTTAATGCAAGGATCGCCTGACACCTTATCCTGACGCGCGTTCTCCAGTCGACAAGGCCGAAGTGACTGTAGTCATTTCGCCCCTCCACCGACTGACCTGACAGGAAAACAGCGCCGCCTGCGCTGCTCCGACTGTTGTGCCACCCGCCAGGGTGAGGCTGACAGCAGCCAAGTCCAGCCTCGGGCGCCATAGGAATCTCCGCCTCGCCCGACCCCAGGGCTCGGACTCAACCTCGACTTCGGACGACAGTCTCTGCCTTGCCCGACCCCCGGGCTCGGACTCAACCTCGACTCCAAAAGATGGTCTCCGCCTCGCCCGACCCCAGGGCTCGGGCTCTACCTCGACCTCGGAAGACGGTCTCCGCCTCGCCCGACCCCAGGGCTCGGACTCTACCTCGACCTCGGAAGACGGTCTCTGCCTCGCCCGACCCCAGGGCTCGGGCTCTACCTCGACCTCGGAAGACGGTCTCCGCCTCGCCCGACCCCAGGGCTCGGACTCTACCTCGACCTCGGAATACGGTCTCCGCCTCACCGGACCCCAGGGCTCGGGCTCTACCTCGACCTCGGAAGATGGTCTCCGCCTCGCCCGACCCCATGGCTCGGACTCAACCTCGACCTCGGACGACGGTCTCCGCCTCGCCTGACCCCCAGGCTCGGACTCAGCCTCGACCTCGGAGGAATCACCGCCTCTCCTGACCTTGGGCTCGGACCGACCATGCCACAAGGGGGGCCATCATTACCCTACCCCTAGCTAGCTCAGGCTATGGGGAACAAGACCGGCGTCCCATCTGGCTCGCCCCGGTAAAACAAGTAATGATGGCACCCCGCGTGCTCCATGACGATGGCGGTTCTCAGCCCCCTACGGAAGCAAGGATACGTCAGCAAGGATCCGACAGCCCTGACAGCTGTGCTTCTACAGGGCTCAAGCGCTCCTCCGACGGCCACGACGCCACATGAACAGGGCTCCAACACCTCTCCGACAGCCACGTCGGCATGTACATGGGGCTCTGGCTCCCCTCTGCTAGACACGTTAGCACACTGCTACACCCCCCGTTGTACACCTGGACCCTCTCCTTACGTCTATAAAAGGAAGGTCCAGGGCCCTCGTACAAAAAGGTGGTCGCGCGGGAGAACGGGCTGACGCGCAGTCTCACGCCCTCTCTCTCTCTCTCTCTCTCCCTCGCGAACGCTTGTAACCCCCTACTGCAAGCGCATCCGCCCTGGGCGCAGGACAACACGAGGTCACGGTTCCCCTTACTGTTTTCCCCCCTTGTGTCTCCGTCTCGCGCCGACCCATCTAGGCTGGGACACGCAACGACAATTTACTTGTCGGTCCAGGGACCCCCCAGGGTCGAAACGCCGACACATGCTCATGTTAACTTGATGGGACCTAATAGGTTACCCTAGTGTTGTTCACTCTGCACCTTGCAAACAAATGAACTATTGGGTAGTCTAGCTATTGCTCTACTTGGTTTTGGGATTAATATTATATATGAATTACGACCATGTTCCATTATTATTGTTGTTTAATTAATGTTCATGATAAGATTATTGTGTTAATTGGAACATGGAGCGACCACCCGGGAAAATAGTGCTACCACAAGGGTGGAATGGGACGTCTTTGCCTGATTAATTAGAAAAGCTAGTGTGAGTTAATCCTTTCTCGAAAGGGGAAAGAAGGGTGTGGGGAGCTGCTCGTATAGGGAGGTTCTCGAGTCGATTTGTCTGTGATAGCTTTTCGAATGAGTGATTTCTATATCGCCCGCTCTGCTCGAAACCGTAGCGGGTTCTCTCATGCTAGTGGAACTTTGGAAAGGCCTCATAGTGCTACCCTGCCTCGCCTCCTTGGTAGAGGTGTATGGGGTCTGTTGGGGGCGTTCCCCTTCCGAAGGTCCTAAAAAACATGACTAACCATATGTTTTCAGCATGGCATGGTTATTACAGGGAGCTTCGTCTTCAAAATGGAAGCCTTTCCCCCATGATGAAGGCGTACGAGATGAAGATATGATCTTGGGATGATAAGGATAAACGCGGAAGCTATTGCCAGAGTGACAGCTTCGGCTCATAATGGTGATGAAAATTGATGATGATGTTGACCGAAAGGGAAAAATACTACTTAGTCCTTAATGATTTATGTTATGATCATAAGTAAATGTCAAGGACATAAATATACTTTTACCCGGGCTACGTCATGTGTCTATAAATAGATGAACAGCAACACCGTACTGTTCACACTGATTTGAATCCTTCTCGCGTCAACACCTTCGAGCAAGCCGAATCAATGTATTATGAATCCTATTGACATTCATACATGTTTAATGGAATGCAAATATGAATGAATCAATGGGTTATACTTGTTGTTTTCATACCTTTGCATTTTCGTTCATAAGATGATGAAGGCATGTCCTTCATGACCTTTGTCTGATGATCATTATGTCCATGGGGAGATAATGCTTCGGAAGACGAAGGTCCTTAATAATTAACAATTGTGTTATCTTGTTCTTGATTCACAGCATTTGAAAACAAGTGACCAACATTGGCGCCCACCGTGGGTGAACTCACTTCCACAACTTTCGGCAAGCGTTCGCCTTCGTCTTGCCGCCGAAGAAGGTAACGGCGCCAGGGGCTGCCCTGCAGCCACTGGACACAAATCAGGAGACACTCACACTAAGAGAAGCTAGGAGCCAGAAAAGAAAAGGCTACCAGCCCAACACCTCAGGAGGAGGAGTTAGACCAGGAAATCAAAGACCTGGAAGCTATACATCAGCACGTACAGAGGAAAAGGGAGAAGATGCTTTGGCTAGCCGAACTTCAAAGGAAGATCGACGAAGCCACTGAAGAAATGCGCCACATCACGCAGGATGATCAAGGACGAGGGCCTCAACACAGAGAGCTTCGTCAAGAAACTCCAATCAACGATGATGGATGGTATGATGACCTTTACCATGGTAACTTTGCTTTTGATGATGCTTCTCTCCTAGCAGCAGAACTGTAGGCTACCCCATGGCCACCTTCGTACAAACCACCACAACTCCCCATGTATGACGGGCATTCCGACCTGAAGCAATTCCTCATGAGCTACGAAGCAACCATATCATCATATGGTGGAAACACTGTTGTCATGGCAAAGTCCTTTGTCATGGCAGTCAGAAGTGTGGTTCAAACTTGGTATTCTTCTTTTCGGTCGGGAACAATCACATCGTGGCAGAAGTTGAAGGATATGCTAGTCACAAGCTTCCAGGGCTTTCAAACGAAACCAGTGACTGCTCAGGCTCTATTCCAATGCACGCAAGACCATGAGGAATACTTGTAGGCATACGTTTGAAGATTCTTGCGACTTAGAGCCTAGGTGCCAATGGTGCCTAATGAGATCGTCATTGAAGCCATGATCAAGGGGCTCTGACCAGGACCGATAGCATAATATTTTGCAAGGAACCAACCACAAACCCTGGAGAAGCTTCTCTAGAAGATGGATGAGTACATCCAAGCTGACAATGATTTTTGCCAAAGATGAGAGGAAGCTTACAGGTATTCTGAGAGACCAGGGGCTTTGGAGGAAGATTCCACCCCAGGCATGTCAGAACAATCCACAATCCCAACACAAATGATGATAGGGCAAATCACACCCAGAGCAGCTAGCAAAGCTCACAGTCTTTGGGAATGCAGCAAACTTCCTACAAGCCACCAGCCCCAAGAGGTAGAGGAGGGAGAAGCTTCGGAGGAAGGTTTGGCACACGACCCTGGAGATTATTCTGCTTATTCTGTGGAGAGGATATGGGACACACAACAAGGACGTGCCAAGTCATGATCCAAAAGCAGAAGGAAATCGCTGAAGCCAAAGCACGACAGAATCAATCGAAGCAGGTCTTACACACAGCTTCATGCTATTCACCATATATCCCTGAATATGTGGGCAACCAGCAGCCCACGACATCAGTTGCTTTGGCAAGTCTTTCATAAGCTGCATGGGCCCAATTACCACCACCACCACCACCACTGGTGCCTACTTTGGTTCATGATCAGTAGCCAGAAGGGCATCACCAGGCTCAACACACAGCGTGATACTCGGGAGGAGTCCGAAGTTCGCACAGTCAATAGCATTGTGCCCGAGTCAAGGCATATCTGCTGAAAGAAGCGCAGGGCTTTGATCAGAAAGTTTCCTAATTCAATGTATTTTTACTTTTTGCCTTTATATTTCCCTCTCAAAAGACAACATAAGGAGGTTTAACCTTCAGCCTGATGTAATAAATCTGTGGTTACACCATCGAGTGTAACAAAAAAGGGTGAAGAAGCTCCAAAGTCATTCCTAAGGGAATACAGAGCTAAAATACCACCTAAGTAAAGGGTGAAGAAGCTCCAAAGTCATTACTAAGGGAATTGAGAGCTAAAATACCACCTAAGTAAAGGGTGAAGAAGCTCAAATCGTTCCTAAGTGGATGCAGAGCTTAGCTCCAAAGTTGTTCCTAAGGGAACGCAGAGCTGAAATACCACCTAAGTAAAAGGTGAAGAGACTCCAAAGTCGTTCCTAAGGGGATGCAGAGTCTTACCTTTTATGTTTCGTGCGTCAACATCATTTGCATTATACCATCACATCATATTGCATCATGACATCGAATCGTACATCATTTTGCATCGACAAAAGCAGTGAAAAACATGGAAAATTCCTCTTTCAGATTCAGCAAAGACTCATGAAAGAGTATTGAAAAAGGCATGGTCCATGCTTACGACAGTATTGTCATATGAAGTTAACGCTTTCGATAATGCTATTCCTACACAACATCTACTGCAAGAATCAAACATCATGTAGTTGCTTCGGCAAAGAAGGGGGATTTCTTTCTGAAGCGTGAAAAAGAATGGAAGATGTTTTTCGCTGCCAGCTCAAAATGGTATGTACGAAGGTTCCATGCTTCACAAAGAAATATATTACATCAACATACATGCAAATTGTTTGTAAGTGTTTCTTACAAAACTAGGAGTTATGTACAAGGACATTAAACTATCGAAAATACAAAGCTTCAGTCTTCCTTTAGGATTTTGTCAGCAGCTTCGTTTAGCAGCTTGTCGACAGCTTCGTTAATAGCTTCATTAGCAATCTTGAATATATCGAGCGCCTCCTTGACAGTTGGGTTAGCTTTAGGATTATATGGCTCGGGGAGGGGGAGAAAGCTCAGCTGCATTAAAGCACAAATATCAGTGTCGAAGCTGAAAAACTTACGAAGCTGAGTTATAAAGGGCATACCTATAAGTCTGGCCCGCTCGGCAGCTTCCTCAACTCTTTCAGCCTCTTCTAAGGTGTCATGAGATTCTTTCTCATTCCTTTTAATGGCTTCATCGGCAATTTCTCATCCACCCTTCAGCCATACTTCATAATAAAAATTTCCCACCCAAGGTAGTAGCTTTAGCTGAAGGGTTTTTAACATCATCAACTCATAAGGCAAAATCTGGCTGAGCTACAGCCTTGGCATGATCACAACCAACCTTCTCCAAAATGGACGTAGCCCCACGGTCACCGACAAAGGCACAGAAGTCCCCTCTGTCACTAAGAATTTCCTCAAAAGTTTCGACCTCGTCATTTATCCATTGAATAACTTCATCAAGATTTCCATGAATGAATTTCTGCTTGGAAGAAAATGCTCCAACTTTAGAAAAACCGTTCTTCAGATTTTTAGCACATTCCATAACTGTTTCATAGCATTTTTCCTTAGCAGCACGAAGCTCATCAACATTTTTCTGTGCCCTTGATCTTTCAATTTCACATATCTCATGATTTACTACTTCAACATTAAAATTCTTAGTTGCTTCGACAACTTTCTTCTTTAGCTCTTGCATCTCGGCTTCATGAGTTTCAGCTTGAGCAAAAAGCCTGGCTTCGCTAGATTTTAATCTTTCCACCAAAGAGAGTAGGATCTTATCCTTCTCAAGAGCTTCATTTCTCAATGTTATGACTTCCGAACGAAGGTTTCCAAGTGCTATTTGATAGCTCTCATCCTCTGCATCCTTTTGGGCTTTCAGAGCCTTGCTTAGAATCAAGCCCTAGCAAACAAAGAGTGAGCACATAACAACAATAAGAATCACCACAAAAATAGTTCATCGTAACAAAAACTACAAAATGACAAGCCAAAGTATACAAACCTTCAAGGTGTTGTAGGCAAGACTATCTGCAAGCTGATCTTTCGTCATCACAGATAAACCAAGTTCAAGCTTCGGATACCCCATGTTATCCATCATTTCACAGCAAACATTGACCTCCTTACTGTCTGGTAGGCAGTAGAGGAAGTCATCTTCGTCATCTCCTTCGTATACCAAGGACCCCTAGGTATTTCAACTCTTTAGCATAATGTTGAGTTTCGGCAACTTGCTCTGTCGATAGTTGCTTTCCCAAAGCATGTCGAACAATAAAATTCAAATCACTCTGGGGAGGTGCTTCGGGAGCAGGTGTTGTGGGTTTTTCTGGAAGGCTCTCTTCCACAAGTTATTCTGGCGCAACTTCTGAAGGTCCCGCTTTACCATGAGCAGAAGAAATGCTTGCAGTAACCATTTCTCTAGCATCTTCAATTTTCCCACTAGAAGCTTCAGTAGAAGTAGGAGGTGGTGTTTTCATAGATTCCAAAACAGCATCCAAAACACTAGCCATCCTCCTCTTTCTCGGAGTTGCTGTTGTAGTAGCTGGTAGCTTCGGCAACACTGTCACTAGCATCTTCGATTGCTCTGCTACCTTCTCCGATTTTGGCTCTTTGGCCGGGTCTGCAAATAGCTTCAATCGGCATCTAGGAGCCGTCTCTGTGGCTTGGGGGCAGTTTCTGTTCTTTCAATTAACTTCGACACATCGGCCGTCCCAATGGGCTTCGGTCTACGTGTCAAGTCCTTTACTTTCTTTGCCTTTGATGCACCAGAAGATGTTGAAGCAACGACTTTCCTTTTTCCCCTTGCTTTTGGACAGGAAAGCAATAATCTGGGTAAACAAACCCAATAACATCGAACACCCTATTCAACCTGTTTTTCCCACGAGCGCTGAAGGCAGCTGTCATAGCTTCGTCTTTTGCCCTCGAGTACGCTCCAAGTAGTTCATCACTCATCGCCTCTATAGCGTCCAGCCAATCATCATTTGGCTCATTAAATTGGCTTCTGTGCCGAAAGGTATACTTGAGATAAACCAAGCCACTCTAGTTGGAGCCAGCGGCGACTTCCTTCGACATTTCCCACTCGTTTGCAAGAGGCCATGCTTTATAAGCAATGTGCTCTTGAACTAAATCTCTCGTGCCAATGTAGGTGCATATGGTGTTGAAAGCAATTTGGCACGCCTGCACTTCATTCCCAAGTGCGATGGATGGCCTTCTAATGCCAAAGCGTGACCATATAGGACGTTGGATAACGCCTTTCACATCCTCCCTCTGATTCAGGTCATTCATCACGTAAAACCATTCCTTCATCCAAGAACCTGGCCACTTCTTCTGAAATGTAGGCACAGGGTAATTCGACTTAGAGCGAGGCACGAAGCCGTAGTAGCCAAAGTTGTTATGATATTGTTCTTTTCCGGTCGCCTTCGTCTGGTAAGATAGCTCATGAATATTGCAGAAGCATCTCGCATCTAGCTCCAGTCCTTGGCTCTTCATGGCCCATATAAAAAAACCCCACTTTGATAAGAGCTTCGGGGGTAAGCTGATGAAGGTATATCTCGAATGTCTTCAAAACTTTGGCCATCATTTTATGGAGTGGAAAGTGAAGCCTAGCTTTCATGAAGTTCCTGAAGACCACCACTTCATCACTTTCAGGGAGGGGAACAATATCTTCTCCCCCAGCCCTCACTATGGACACATCATGAAAATATTTGCTTTTCATCGCTTCAATCTACCCTTGTTTAATAGTTGACTTCCCAAAAACAACGTGGCTTGGCCTCCACGGTCGATCTTCGGCATCTTTGTTCTCATTCTCAACATCAAAACTCCCGCTGTCGCTTGAATCACCAGATGGCCCAGCTAACATTTCATTGGTGATTTTTCTACATTGGTCCTTTCCATTGCTTCATAGAAGCCAGCGAGTGTGGGATCCACGCTTTTCTTATCCTTAGCCATTTTGGTGATGATCACTATAGAAAGCCGAAGCTCAAGAACAGTTGCACTCATAGAACAGGAAAGCTAAAACGACAATTGTAGCACGAAAGATGGATGGCGCAAAAAATATCTGCAACACAGCCTTCTATATATATACTCAGAGCCCCACAGTTCGGCGGGTCCCACGGCTCAGAATGATTTGCTATTCTAGCGAAGGGAAGGTGTTTTTTCGGACCTTCGACGAAAGGCCTTCGTTCACGCCACAGTCTAAATTTGTTACAAAGGAACAAATTAACACTGCAAGGGGCTACTGTTGGGGGCCTTCCTCTTTCGAAGGTCCTCAAAAACATGACTAACCATATGTTTTCAGCATGACATGGATTATTACAGGGAGCTTCGTCTTCAGAATGGAAGTCTTTCCCCCATGATGAAGGCGTACGAGATGAAGATATGATCTAGGGATGACAAGGATAAACGCCGAAGCTATTGCCAGAGTGACAGTTTCGGCTCATAATGGTGATGAAGATAGATAATGATGTTGACCGAAAGGGAAAAATAATAGTTAGTCCTTAATGATTTATGTTATGATCATAAGTAAATGTCAAGGACATAAATGTACTTTTACCCGGGATGCGTCCTGTGCCTATAAAAGTATAAATAGATGAACAGTAGCACCATACTGTTCACACTAATTTATAATCCTTCTCGCGTCAACACCTTCGAGCAAGCCGAAGGTATAAATGTATTATGAACCATGTTGACATTCATACATGTTTTATGGAATGCAAATATGAATGAATCAATGGGTTATACTTGCTGTTTTCATCTCTTTGCATTTTCGTTCATAATATGATGAAGGCATGTCATTCATGACCTTCGTCTGATGATCATTATGTCCATGAGGAGATAATGCTTCGGAAGACGAAGGTCCTTAATACTTAACAATTGTGTTGCCTTGTTCTTGATTCACAACATTTGAGAACAAGTGACCAACAGTGTTGGGGACTTGTTCTCAAATGCTTTGGATTAAGAACAAGGCAACATAAAAAGTGTTAAATGATAAAGCCCTTCGTCCTTTGAAACATTATTTCCCTTCGGGATATAATGTGCTTCGGACGAAGGTCACAAACAACATATCTTCGTAAGCACAATAAACTATGACGAAGAACTTACATGCAATATAAAAAGTAATATAAACATTTAAATATTATCACAACGTCATTTCTATTTTATTATCATATAAAAATAGAAATGACTTCAAATTACAAGTGTACCTTCGGATTGCAGGAAGGCAAAAGCACAAGGATGACGGAAAGCAAATGCCAAGTCAGCGTGAACAGTACGGGGGTACTGTTCATCTATTTATAGACACAGGACACAGCCTGTGAAGAATTACAATTATGTCCCTCATAAAAGTTTACAACATTGACCCAGACCTTTATGGATTAAAAGGTCATTCTATCTCTAAGTGGGTTTGTAATACCGAAGCTTCATGAAGAGGAACCTTCGGTCATCTCCTGGGGACAACTTCAGCCGAAGCTGCTTCTTCTTACAAGACCTTCGGCGCAACGAAGCATGACCCCAACATTAGCCCCTTTCGCGGCGCTAGATCGTTTTTCGTAACGAGCTTGATCCGTGAAAAAGCCTCTTAAGCTTCGGGAAGCCGAAGGTCCAAAAAACACCTTCCCTGAGCTCGTTGCCGAGAAACGATTCAGTTTCCAAGCGCGTGTCAGGCCCACCTTGCAGAGTTACTGTTTGGTCTCTGCGGTCCACCGCGTAGCGAGTGCAAGTGACTGCCCGCCTGGTGTAAAAATCCTGGCGCTTCGCCTTCTTACCTGCAGCACTATATAAACAGACGGGTAGGTGTGAAGTTACCACAGCATTCATTGCTATTTGCACTGTTTTGCTGCCAAAATTTTTAACCATAGCCGAAGCTTGACTCTCAGAATCGAACGAAGGTCCAACTCGAAGTCTGCTTCGTCAGAAAGAAAGGCTTCGGGAGAGAAAAGTATTCAATTTCCCCAAACTCAGAATTAAATGGCCAGAGTGCGATCTACCGCCAGGGTTGAGCGTGAAGGAGACGAAGCTGAAGGTTCGGAGACTGTTCCCATCTCCGAAGCAATGCAACGATCCGGACTGGTAACCTCGGAGAAAACCCCCACTGTTGAAGCAGTACAAGCAACTGCCGAAGCAGAAGATGAGAACATTGAAGAAACTGATCCCGAAGATGATTATCGCATTGCCATGCCAAGTAAGCCCAGCCACTTGGACTTCGGAAAGTCAACCGTTTCGAAGGCTGATCTCTCCAAGATGGTAAAATCAGGTTATTTCAGTGAAAGTCAGAAGAAGCTACTTCGCTTCGGGGGAGAAGAAACTACCCCGAAACCAGAGAAGGATGAGATAGTCATTTTCAAGAGCTTTCTAAAGGCTGGGTTAAGATTCCCCCTTCATGGGATTATTGCAGATGTATTGAAGAAGTTTGGTATATACTTTCACCAGTTGACTCCTAACACTATCGTTAGGCTTAGTGTTTACATCTGGGCCCTCCGAAGCCAGGCGGTGGAACCGTTTGCCGACAGTTTTTGTCGAGTTCATGAGCTACATTACCAGACGAAGGCCAGAAAGGATGGATTACATGATAACTTTGGTTGCTACAATTTTGCCTATCGAAAAACCACAAAGTTTCCTGTTATTAGCTACCGAAGCAAATGGCCGGCAGGCTGGAAGTCAGAGTGGTTTTATGTGAAAGTTGACGAAGACAAAGAGAAGTTGGTACAAAGCCCACTTGAATTAATCTTTGGAGAAACAAGACCACGATGCCACATGACATTAGAAGGTCCCACCTGGGCTGCACTGGGAGAGTTTAAAATTATTTCAGAGCATATCAGTACTAGGGACCTGGTGCAAGAGTTCTTGGCCTTCAGGGTTTTCCCTACTTTAAAAGAATGGAAAATGCCGAAGATAGAAGGGGAGAAGAAGGAAGGGGAACTTGTCCGGCTTCCTTACCATTTCAAGTTCAAGAAATACTTTAAAAAACCTTGCCAAGAGTGGCTGGATACAGTTGAAGTAATGTGTAATGAAATACTTGGTAATTACTCCAAGAAAGAAGATCAGCTAATGACTGCGGCCTTCGGCACCCGCCCGAAGCGAAGACTAAACCGAGTGTTTGATGCCGTGGGTTTCGAGTACCCTGACTATGAACGGCTGAATAAGGGTGCTGAGGGCCAAAAGAGGAAAAGGGTGGCCGAAACTTTGAACAAAGATGAGGAAGAACCACCAAAAGAGAAGAATATTCCAAAAAAGAGAAGAATATCATCTCCGAAGCGAAAATTATCCGATGAAGAGGGGACTCCTGCATCACCCTCTACCACCGATGTGGAGGAAATTTTAAAGGTAATGACTGAAACCCTGCCCGCAAAGCTAAGTCCATTAGGGCCTCAACTGACGAAGCTTTTTCGAAAGGTGGAGGATCCCGAAAAAACGAAGAAGATAACCAAAACAAAGAGACAAAGAATTATTGCAGTGACCGAAGTCATTGACAAGACGCCGCCGCGAGCTTCAGCTCGGAAAGCGCCAGCGGTTGAGGGCACAACAAATGTTGAAGTCGCACCTTCAGAGGTCGCGGCTACCGAAGCCGCTTCGGCCGAAGATTTGAACTTGGAAACTACAATTGAAGACATCGACAAAATACTGTTAGACATGGCCGCAGAAGAAGCTACCACTGCTGCCGAAGAAACCATGGTCACAGTGCCTGAGAAGGGAAAGGAAAAAGCCGAAGATACTTCGGAGGACGAAGCCTTCATATTTCAAAATTTAGTTGGGCAAGAACTGTCGAAGGCCGAAATAAAAGAGCTTAAAGAATATGCCAAATCTTGCGGATATAAGCCAGGAGCTCTGCTTTTCGGAGGTATTGACGATGAGAAATTGGACTGCATCCGGGATCAAACTGGAGCTAAGGTCATCGGTACTCTATCGAAGAGTATCGGTTTTCCGAAGCTGGAAACGGATATCAGCCGCTACCGACGACAACATATCATTGGTAGCTTATTTTATTCCAATTTCAAGGTAAACAACTTTTCTCTGACTTTTATTGTTTTTAATAATGAAAATGCTCTTAACGAAGGTTGTTTATGTGCAGAGCATGCTACTGAGCAAAGCTTTGAAGATGCAGCAAGATTTAGAGGATAAGAAACACGAAATTATAATTGAAAATTTAGAGAGCAGAATAAAAGAGCAAACAGCTATTATTGAAAAGAAAGACTTCGAACTCCAAACAACTGAAGGCTTATTGGCAGAAACTGAAGCTAAAGTAGCAGAATTGAATTCGAAGCTTCTCTGCCAATCAAAACAATTTGAACAAGAGAAGCTAGAGCTTAATTCAAAATTTGAGGCCGAAGTCCAAACAAACTCAGATTTGAAGAAATCATTGACAAGCCTTCAAGACAAATGTTTGAAATTTAGTGACAACTGTATTCAACAATTAAAAAAGATCTTTTATTCAGTTGGAGCCAGCAGTGGAAAGTTCACCCCTTCAGCTGAAAATTTGCCAAGATCCTTCGAACATATTGAAGCTGAAATTGATGAGCTTGACGAAGTTATAGCCGGGCACGGTGACTTCTATGCCTGGGTAGCTTCTCGGGGCACTGCTGCAGCATTTCTGAAGGCCGGCTGTGATCATGGAAAAATCGTCAACAGGCCCAATTTCACTCTATCTTCATCAATGCTAGACGATATTCCTGACCTCGCCCGAAGCATTTCAAACAGATTTATAAAAATGATATGGACCAAAGGCGGGCGAGAAAAAGCTGGAGACGAAGCTCGAAGTCATCTTGAACCAGTAAGAAATCATACCTTATGCTTACCTTCTCCCTCAAACTTGATTTTTACTCACAATACCTTGATTCATGTAGGATGACGAAGCTGAAACTGATGCTTAAAGAATATGCCGCCGAAGCTGAAGCCCGATGAAGATTAGTAGGAGTAGACTAGAAAAACTCAAGAGACTTTTGTAATAACTTTTGTAAATACAGCTAAACTGTTCTTAATGAACTTTGTTCATACCTTGTAATATATCCTTACCCTTCCATTGAGGCGCTTTGATGTGGACGAAATTAGTATTTTGAGCCGAAGGCGAAAAAACACCTTCCCTTCTTTTCGTACACAACGAAGCATAAAAGACCGCTTCTTCTTTTTTGCCGAAACCTCTCTTTTTTATACACAACGAAGCATAAAAGACCGCTTCTTCTTTTTTTTTTGCCGAAACCTCTCTTTTTTATACACAACGAAGCATAAAAGACCGCTTCTTCTTTTTTGCCGAAACAACCACTTATGTCATGAATGAATGTTTATGAATGCAAATGCAATGATGTAATGTGATGTGCGAATGAATGTCCAAACACATATCCGAAGCCATACCCTCAGCCATTATTTCCTTAGAAACAATCACACATTAGCTCTGCATTCCCTTAGGAACGCCTTTGGAGCTTCTTCGCCTTTTACTTTCGGCGGAATCAGCGTTGGCTTTTCGCTGTAAGCTCTGCATCCCCTTAGGAACGACTTTGGAGCTTCTTCGCCTTTTACTTTCGGCGGAATCAGCGTTGACTTTTCGCTGTAAGCTCTGCATTCCCTTAGGAACGGCTTTGGAGCTTCTTCGCTTTTTCAGTTTTCGGCACTCGATGGTGCGTTCTCAGCTTTTACATTTACATTTCTTGGGGGATTTTGCTCTTATAGAACTAAAAAGAAAATTACATATAATGGCCCCATTAAAAACCTTTCTCCCCCTTTAGAAAGAAAAAGGGTGCCATGAAAAAAAAAGAAAAAACATAAAAAGGTTACATCAAATTATAGATAATATCGCCGAAGCTCATCCGCATTCCAAGATCTTGGAATGTCGTTGTCGTCCATGTCCTTCAATCTGTATGAACCAGGCCTTGACGAAGACGCTACCAAGAAAGGTCCCTCCCATTTCAACTGTAACTTGCCCACTGTGTCTGGGTTGGCCACTCTTCGAAGCACCAAGTGTCCCGGCTCAATATTTTTTAGCCAAACTTTTCTATCTCGCCATTTGACTGTTTCAGCTTGGTATTTATTGATATTCTCCACAGCCTGAAGCCTGATCCCTTCTAAGGCATCTTTTTCCACAAAACAAGCATCTTCAGGGCCTGATTCTGCCGAAGCTACTACTCTTATTGATCCAGTTTTAGCTTCTTCCGGAGTTATTGCTTCGTCACCGAATAATAACTTGAATGGAGTAAAGCCTGTAGACCTTGATGTTGTTGTATTGTGGCTCCACACCACTTTAGTTAACTGATCTGGCCACTTTCCCCTGGGTTGATTGAAGATTAACTTCATTATTCCTATCATTATAATGTCGTTGGCTCTTTCAACGAGCCCATTTGACTCCGGATGCCTGACTGATGCAAAATGGATCTTCGTACCAATTTGATCACAGAAATTTCTGAAGGCTTCGGAGTCGAATTGTGTTCCATTATCTACAGTGATGGCCTTCGGTACCCCGAAACGACAAACAATATTCTGCCAGAAAAACTTTTGGACAGTGGCCGAAGTTATTGTGGCTAGTGGCTTTGCCTCAATCCATTTAGAAAAATACTCCACAGCCACTATAACATATCTTAGATTCCCTTGAGCCGGTGGCAATGGACCTAACAAATCAAGGCCCCACCTCTGCAATGGCCAGATGGGTTGTATGAGCTGTGTTAAAGACGAAGGTTGTTTCTGATCTTTTGCACATTTCTGACAGCCTTCGCACTTTTGAACTAATTCCGCTGCATCCGAAGCTGCCTTCGGCCAATAAAACCCTTGGCGAAAAACTTTTCCAAGTAACGGCCTAGATCCAATGTGAGATCCACACAGGCCTGCATGTATTTCTTTCATCAACTCTATACCTTCGGCTCTAGATAAACACTTGAGCAGCGGAGCGCAAACTCCATGCTTGTACAACTCCCCTTCTATCATGACATATGGACGAGCTCTTGCCTCTATCCTCCTGTTATAAGCTTCGTCATCTGAAAGGAACTTACCCTGAAGGTAAGAGATGATCTCAGTTCTCCAATCTTCGCTATAAACAGGAGATATGTTGAGGACTGCTCTTTCAAGGAGTTCCACTGAAGGTGCCTTTATTGTTTCGAAAAACACATCCGAAGGTAGAGGCAGCCCCTGTGCTGCTGACTTAGCTAGCAAATCAGCATGCTCATTCTGTCCTCGAGGGATATTTTTGACAGAAAATCCTTCGAAGGAAGCTTCGATTCTTCGGACCGTGTCCAGATATTTTTCAAGCTTCGGATCTTTAGCCTTGCAACTCTTGTCGATATGACCTGAAACAACCTAGGAATCAGTTTTAAGGATGGCCCTTCTGATTCCCATTGCTTTTAATTTCCGAAGGCCCAAAAGCAGAGCTTCGTACTCAGTAACATTGTTTGTACAGCTAAAATCAAGTCTTGCTGCATAACAAGTTTTAACTTTGGATGGTGAGACTAGCACAGCGGCTGCTCCTGCTCTGAAGGTTCCCCAAGAGCCATCACAAAACACTGTCCACACTTCGGCATCCTTATTTGTTTCTTCATCCTGAGCCCCTGGCGTCCAGTCGGCAATGAAATCTGCCAACGCTTGAGACTGGATCGAGGATCTATGCACATAATCAATGCAAAATTCATTGAGCTCTGCAGCCCATTTTCCAATCCGTCCAGTAGCTTCTCTATTTCTCATAATATCCTTCAACGGCTGCGAAGAAGGAACAACAATATTGTATGCCTGAAAATAATGCCGAAGCTTCCTGGATGCCATCAAAACGGCATATAATACCTTCTCCAGTTCTGTATAGTTTTTCTTTGATACACTAAGGACTTCAGATACAAAATACACTGGAACCTGCTTCTTGACTTGGCCATCAAGCTTCTCCTGGACAAGTGTCGCACTTACTGCTGAGTGCGAAGCTGCCACGTATAACAACAAAGGAGCCCCTGGCGTTGGTGGAGTTAATGTTGTTAGATCTTTCAAATATTGCTTCAGCTCTTCGAAGGCTTTTTGTTGGCTTGGTCCCCATTGGAAGACTTCAGCTGACTTCAGCACCTCGAAGAATGGTAAATTTCTTTCTGCTGATCTGGATATGAATCTATTGAGAGATGCCAGCCTCCCTGTCAATCTTTGGGCCCCCTTTCTTGTAGTTGGTGGCTCCATTCGAAGTATAGCTTCAATTTTATTTGGATTAGCTTCAATTCCCTTTGTTGAAACCAAGCATCCAAGAAATTTCCCCTTCTTTACTCCGAAGACACATTTTTCTAGGTTCAGCTTTAAGCCAGCTTGTCTGAAACTGGCGAAGGTCTCCTGCAAATCAGCAATATGATTTTCCTGTTTCGTGCTTTTTACAATGATGTCATCAACATAAGTTAGCACATTTCTGCCTATCTGAGACTGGAGGACCTTCGCAGTCATTCTGCTAAAACTTCCTCCAGCATTTTTGAGTCCCTCAGGCATCCGAAGATAGCAATATGTGCCACTTGGGGTTATGAAGCTAGTCTTCGGCTCATCTTCCTTCTTCATCCAGATTTGGTGATAACCTGAGTAACAGTCTAGTAGACTCATGAGCTCTGAAGAAGCTGCTGCATCAACTAAAGAGTCTATTCTTGGCAATGGGAATTCGTCCTTCGGACAGGCCTTATTGAGATCTGTAAAGTCTATACACATTCTCCACTTGCCATTGGCCTTCTTCACCATACCAGTGTTAGCTAGCCACTCTGGGTATTTTACTTCTCTGATAACTCCTGCACTGAGGAGTCTTTTTACTTCATTGCGAGCCCCTTCGGCCTTATCATCAGACATTTTCCGAAGCCTCTGCTTTCGGGGTCTGAAGGATGGGTCAACATTGAGCGAGTGTTCAATAACATCCCGATTTACTCCGCAGAGGTCATTAGCTGACCATGCAAAAACATCTTTGTTGTTGAACAAAAACCTTATCAAGGTTTTCTCCTGCTCTTCGGATAATTGAGAGCCCAACAGCACCTTCTGCTCTGCTATGTCCGCACATAAGAGCATGGGCTTTGGCTGATCTGCTGAAGCTGCTTTCTCCCTTCTGAATTTGTACTGTTCACAAGCTTCGGCTCCATCTATGTTATGGATTGCTTTGGAGTCAGTCCAGCTTCCTTCGGCCCTTCTAGCAGCTTCCTGGCTTCCATGAATAGCAATAGGCCCTTGGTCCGAAGGTATCTTCATGCAGAGGTAAGCTGGGTGAAGAATTGCTTCGAAGGCATTGAGAGTACCGCGACCAATGATAGCATTGTAAGGATACTCCATGTCAACAATATCAAACACAATTTGCTCAGTCCTTGTGTTGTTAACAAATCCGAAGGTTACTGGCATGGTAATCTTCCCAAGTGCTATAATCTGCCGCCCTCCGAAGCCACAAAGAGGGTGCGTGGCATCATGGATCTTGTCTTCGGGTTCTTGCATTTGTCTGAAGGCCTTAGCAAATATGATATCAGCTGTGCTGCCTGTATCAACTAAGACATTGTGGACCAAAAATCCTTTGATCACACAAGAGATAACCATAGCATCATTGTGTGGGTAATCCTTGAGTTGAAGGTCCTCTTGGGAGAAGGTGATAGGAATGTGAGACCATCTCGACTTGATGAAGGGTCCTTGCACCCCAACATGTTGTACTCTTCTCTGTGCTTCCTTCTTCTGCTTCTTGTTGGCTGGCTCTGAACATGAACCGCCTGTTATCGGGAACAGCAGCTTAGGAGCCGAAGCAGCTCTAGCTTGATCGTTGAACGAAGCCATCAGCTCAAAAAAGTGGAAGTGAGTTCACCGGAGGTGGGCACCAATGTTGGGGACTTGTTCTCAAATGCTTTGGATTAAGAACAAGGCAACATAAAAAGTGTTAAATGATAAAGCCCTTCGTCCTTTGAAACATTATTTCCCTTCGGGATATAATGTGCTTCGGACGAAGGTCACAAACAACATATCTTCGTAAGCACAATAAACTATGACGAAGAACTTACATGCAATATAAAAAGTAATATAAACATTTAAATATTATCACAACGTCATTTCTATTTTATTATCATATAAAAATAGAAATGACTTCAAATTACAAGTGTACCTTCGGATTGCAGGAAGGCAAAAGCACAAGGATGACGGAAAGCAAATGCCAAGTCAGCGTGAACAGTACGGGGGTACTGTTCATCTATTTATAGACACAGGACACAGCCTGTGAAGAATTACAATTATGTCCCTCATAAAAGTTTACAACATTGACCCAGACCTTTATGGATTAAAAGGTCATTCTATCTCTAAGTCGGTTTGTAATACCGAAGCTTCATGAAGAGGAACCTTCGGTCATCTCCTGGGGACAACTTCAGCCGAAGCTGCTTCTTCTTACAAGACCTTCGGCGCAACGAAGCATGACCCCAACAAACAGGTTCTGTAAAACCCCATGACAGATGGATATCACAACTTGTGGGTAAAGATGTGCAACCTATGCAGAGTGTAAAACTGATATATCATTCGTGCTCATGGTCATGAGCGGCTCGAACCCTCACATGAGTAATTTATGGAATTAAACTTAATCTGTCATTTGCATTGCATTGTGGGATTTATTATTAATGGTGATAAATTATCTAACTGGGTTGGTATCTACTTACATTTAGTAATTGCTAATAAAAATTTGACCAACCTATTAAAAGGAATACTCAGCCTTAACCACTTTCTCTTTGGTAAGCCTTATACTTCACATGAGAGATCATGCACATTATTCCCCACAACATGTTGAGCGATGATCGTATGTGAGCTCACCCTTGTTGTACTCACACCTAGATCAAGAACATGTACCGCAAGATGAGGAGCATGAAGGATGCCGTGATGAGTTCGTGAGAGGTCTAGACCGTCACTCCTAGTCAATTATGGTAGCGGAGGATTGTTGTCATCATATGATGTAATTATTTAGCTATTTTGTACAAAACCCTATAATATAATAAAGATGTGACATTGATTTTTGTACCATGAGTCATCATATGTGTGAGACTTGAATCCAACACACATTTGATTCCCACTCGGGTTTGCCCTTAAATCCGGGTGTGACATCAGCCATATGGCACATGACTAGCACCCCGCCGGGTAAGACAACATCATGGTCTCTCCCTCTGAGGCCTAGTAGCAAGAGGCAAAGCACCTCTAGGCCCTGCAGGACATCTTTGAACAGGCTGAGCATGAACACCATGAGAAGGGTGGTTCATGTTCTTCCTACTCGACTCAGAAACCCATCGCTCTTCTCTCTTCCTCCTAAAGCAAACATCAGCCAGATGTCCATCCCTCTCACAATACTCACAATGGAACCTCACTTCTCTCTTAGGTGGATTTTTGTCACACCCAGATTTAAGGGCCAAACCCGGGCGTGAAACAAATGTGTGCTAGGATCAAGTCTCACACATATGATGACTCATGGTACAAAAACAAATGTCACATCTTTAATATATAACGGAGTTCTATACAAAATAGTTAAATAATTACATCATACGAAGACAACGATCTAGCAACCATAGTTGACTGGGAGACGACGGCCTAGACCTCTCATGAACTCATCGCGACATCCTTCATGCTCCTCATCTTCTCGGTACCTATTCTTGACCTAGGGGATGTGAGTACAGCAAGGGTGAGCTCACATACATTCATCGCTCAACAAGTTGTGGGGAATAATGTGCATGAGATCACTTATAGTGGGGCTCATGTGAGGTGTGGCTTACCAAAAGAGATGGTTAAAGGTAAGCATTGCTTTTTAAAGTTGGTCAAAGTTTTATTAGCAGTTACTAAGTATAAGTAGATACCAACCCAATCAAATAAGAGATCACAATTAATAATAAACCCACAATGCAATGCAAATGACAGATTAAGTTTAATTCCATAAATTAATCATGTGAGTGTCCGAGCCGCTCATGACCGTGAGCACGACTAATATACCGGTTTTACACTTTGTAGAGGTTGTGCGTCTTAACCCACAAGTCATGTTACCCATTTTCCACGGGGTCATGAATCACATACATCTCTACCGAGGAGACGAGGCAGGGTAGCACTATGAGGCCTTTCCAAAGTTCCACTAGTTCGAGAAAACCCACTATGGATTAAGGAAGAAGGAAGCATAGGAATCCCTCGTCCGAAATGCCATCGCAGCAGTTCGACCCGAGGACCTCCCTATACTCTGCAACGACGTCTTCCCGCTTGCCTCTTTCAGGTAAGGTAATCTCTCCCTAGATTTCCTAATTACTTGGCCAAGGGCGTCCCATTCCACTCTTGTGGTAGCACTGTTTTCCCGGGTGGTTCTCCATGTTCTAATTAACATAATGATCTTATCATGAACAATAATTAAAACAACAGCAAAATTACAACATGATCATAATATAACATCAATTTCCCGAAACCAGGTAGAGCAATAGCAAATCTACCCAATAGTTCATTTGTTTGCAAGGTGTGCGATAAACAATACTAGGAAAACCTATTAGGTCCCATCAAATTGACCTGAGCATGTCACAGTGATTAACAGGAACATTATTAGGTAAAGAAGAGTGATCAAGGGCATAACTTGCCTTAAACTTGAGATCCTATAACTTCACCAAACTGGTCTTCGGGTGACTCGTAACCTCGCTGCTACTCGTAACAACACATACAGATAGACAAGGAGTACATAAACATAACAGTACACCAAACATAAGAACAAATAGAGTAAGAATATTCTACACGATGCTACGAGAGCGAAGGTTCAAGAATGACTAAATTCTGAGTTAGAGTGGAAAAGATATGGATTTCTAGAGTTTTAGGTGATTAAGTAATAAACTATTATTATAAATTATGTGAGGGAGATTAAAGAATATAAATAATTCAACCTTAATCTAAATCATAACTCAATTTAAATATCATACTTTGGTCAGTTTATAATTATGGACATATCACCTTTGATTAGAAAGGTTAGTTTACTATACAGGTAAATAAATATCTAATTATGAAGGTGTGTGATATAACAAAATAAGGTTCGCTATTGTGTAGGCAATTTTATTACAAAGCCAACACAACTGGAATGGGCTCATTCAGAGTTACGATGTGAAGGATATGAATTTCCGAAGTTTATCGAATCACTTTTATACTTAAAATCAACTTTGGTCCTAATTTATATAAATCAAATAATATTTTGGACCTCATGTGATATTTTTCGGATCACTACGGCTAAAATCATAAAGGTAAGGATCCATATCTAATGACTCTTCTTCTTGCATGGATGGCGGGTTGAATAAACAAAAGCACCGGCGGTTTTTAACAAAACCGTGTGCCCGAAGGGGTATGATGACATCTAGGCCATGTGATCCAACCTGGAAACTCCCGATTAGAGCGCACAGGGCGCGAACCGGTACACTGTTACGCCCGCAGGATCAAACATCCACGACTCAGACTCAATTGAGGCACGATATGATCTCCACCACTGGTTAGCAGATCTACAGCTACCGGTTAATAAAGCGAAGAGGTATGTGTGTTTTAATCACATCCATTCATTCTGTCTCCAATGGCCAAGTGTAACACCCGGTTTTAAAGAACAAAGCCGGGTGCATCTCATACATGCGCCAAGAAGACAACATATATAATAACAGAGTGTATAGAGATAAATGTCATAAAACATCAGAGTACTTATTACATAGCGGAAGTCTTATTACAAAATAAAGATAAATATAAAACGAACTAAGGATCGATGGCGCCAATGTCGACTGAGAAACGCCACCTAGATCAGATCGAACTCCTCAGTGTTAGGCGGCTCCTCTTCAACCACCTGTTCTTCTCCTGTGGGGGGGTGTGAGACAGCAAGAGTGAGCTCACATACGTTCATAGCTCAACAAGTCGTGGGGAATAATGTGGCATGAACTCACCAAAGGTGGGAGTTCATGTAGTGTAAGGCTGATCAATGAAATAAAGGCTAAGGCTGAGCATTGCTTTTATAAGTTGGTCAAAATTTTATTAGCAATTACTAAGTGTAAGTAAATACCAAACCTTAATAATAATAAAGAACAGTAATAATAAAATAATCCCAAATGCGATGCAAATGTCAAATTAAACTTAAGTTCCATAATTAATCATGTGAGGGTCCGAGCCGCTCTTGACCGTGAGCACGGCTAGTATACTAGTTTTACACTCTGCAGAGGTTGCGCATCTTTACCCACAAGTCGTGCATCCCATGTCGCCAGGGTTTGCAAGGCCCTTAGACACTACCGAGGTGAATGGCTAGGGATCCACTACGAGGCCTTTACAAAGTTCCACTAGCTTCCGAAAACCCGCTACAGTTTATAGGAAGATCCAGTGCAGGGTTCCTGGCTGACCGCCATCGCAGCAAAATCAACCAGGGACCTCCCTACACTGACCTCTCCCCTACTGCCCTTGCCCCTTTCGGGTAAGGTAGTCTTCCACTAGCTTTCCTAATTAGTCAGCCAAGGGCGTCCCATTAAACCCTTGTGGTAGCACTGTTTTCCCGGGTGGTCGCTCCATGTTCCCATTAATTTAATGATCTTAACATGAACAATAATAATAACAAGATAATAACAGAATAATCATGAATAATGAATCTCCATACCCAATCCACATAAAGCAATAGCAAGTACTACCCAAAAATATTTCAGGGGTGAACAAGGTATAGAGGTAATCAAAACTGGAGTAACATAAAGGCTCCCATCAAAATTAACCTATGCAGATCATTAAAATTAATAAGAACATGGCTGGGAAAAGTAAGTGATCAAGGGCACAACTTGCCTGTAATGAGCTCCTGCTCAGCTACTTCTACTTGTTGAACCTCAGTTTCCACAGTGGCTTGCTCGTCTACTCGCATCAACACAATACATACATAGTATAGCCAAAATCAACATCACACCAAACAGATGAATGAAATATACAGTAAAAATCTACACATTAAAATGAAACCATAGGAACTGGAATCACTAAATTTGGAGTTATATATTTCAAGTTATGAATTTCTGTAGCTTTTATGTATTTAATACATGATTAAGTATTAGATAAATTTAAATGAGCCTTTCATGCCAAAACAGAGGCACTAAAGCGTAGACAATATTATTACAAAAATTTAGGAACTGGAATGGACCAATTTGGAGCTAAAATGAATTTTCTATGAATTAACTAAGTTCTAGGAATTATTTTTGTATTAAAAATACATTTACTAATTCATTTATACGTTTTAAACGTGCTCTGGACTGGGCCTCGAATTCCAGAAAACACAGGGGTCTCTGCGCAAGATATCCTAGACACAGAGAATAGTAACACATGGACTGCGGGTTGATTTCCAGAGAGGTGAGGGTCTCTTTAGAAAAATTGACCCGCGAAGGGGTACGGGGTGATATAGGCCGTCGGATCTGAGATCAAGGGTCCTGATTAGATGGCGCTATAAATGAACCGGTGCGCGCTCCGAACCGTTTGATCCAAGATCGACGATTCGGATTTAATGAATCGCAGATTTGATTCTGCACCACTGGATCTCACATCTACGGTCGCAGTTCGATCGGACGAAGGGGTACGTTTGGTCTAATCTCGACCGCACGCCAACAGATCAACGGCCAGAGTCGTTTGTGGCGAAAGGGTACGCGAGATCTAATCCGAGCCGCACACGCGGGATCCAACGGTCTGCAGCCGTCTCCCCCAAATCACCGCTGTCGACGGCGGCGCCGCCCACCTTCACGGCGAACCTCGCCGGGGAAATCCCAATCAAGCGTTCCAGTGCCCTAAAGCTCAATTAAAGACTGCTACACGATGCCTAGGGGATGGCGAATACGCTGGAGTAGGTCTTACCGACAGTCTCGGCGCGAAGAGGGTCCGGCCACGGCGAAGGTGGATCCGCGGCGGAGATTCGAAGTCCGATGAAGAATTGCGCCACGCCCAGTGGCCGTCTCCGCCCGCGAACGACGCGACACCCCTCCAATATACTTGGAGACGCTCCAAGGCCGATCACCGGGGACCCGACGTCGACGACTACGCGATTGGGTCACGGCGGCTAGCTTGGTCCTCACGGCGGAGAGGAATTCTCGGCGACGAGATGGCAATAGTGGATTGGACGGCGGGGCACGGTCAAAGGGTCTCGAGGAGTTGGGTTATATACCCAGGGCGAGGTGGTTGAACGGAGTCCGTCGTTACCAGCGAAGGAATCGGTCCGCACGGTCATGGCGAGGTGGAGGGAGAGAGACTGACACGGGGGTCCCGCGGAGCAGAGAGACCGAGCGCACGCGAATGCGACTGGACGGTGGGACCCGCGCGGCAGTGAGGGAGCGCGAGCAGCGTCTCTGGGTTGCGGGGCCCGCAGAGTCAGTGATAGGGAAATCGGCCGCGCGCGTTAGGTGTGGGCTGCGCGGGTGGAAAGCTGGAGCGGGCCGAATTCCAGTTTGGCGGCCCAGGTAAGGTTTTAGTCTTTTTCTTTTTATTTTTCCTTTCTATTTTCTTCATTTTCAAACCCAATTTGAATTAGTTCAAACTTTTGTGGATCTTCATTTATAAACTCTATTTTTGCAATTAAAAATACTAAGCCTGAAGATATTTATTTATACATTTTATTTATATTTTCATATCTCTTCTCTTTTCCTTATTTTCAAAACCCTAATTTCAAATTTAGGGTTTAATCAAGCTTCAAATAATTATTACCTTATTATTTTTATCCTCATGGTTTTATTTAATGCACAACACATAAAACTCCAACAAATGCACTTTTTCTTTATTTTAGAATAATTGTTTTATTTAGTCACTCTCAATTACATAGGTGCTCTTTTTATGATGCAAATAAGACACACAAAATGAGGAGCTCTCTCTATTACTCTTGGTATACAACTTTGAGTATTACAAATCCTACCCCCCTTAAAAATAATCTCGTCCTCGAGATTTAAGAAGATCTAGGGAAAAGGTGGGGAAAATCTATACGAAGCTCTTCTTCTCTTTCCCAAGTTGCTTCATCTTCACCGTGGTGACTCCATTGAACTTTGCACATCCTTATAACCTTATTCCTCGTAACTCGAGTCAAAGTATCCAGAATCTTGATGGGGTACTCAGCATAAGTCAGATCATCTTGAACACTAAGGTCTTCCAGTGGTAATTGTTCTTCAGGTACCCTGAGACATTTCTTCAGCTGAGATACATGGAATACATCATGAACATCCGCAAGATGATCCAGTAACTCCAATTGGTATGCAACTTCTCCCACTCGCTTTAAGATTAAGAAGGGTCCAATAAAGCGAGGGGACAACTTTCCTTTGACCTTGAATCTCCTCATACCCCGGAGTGGTGACACCTTCAAATAGACATAATCACCCTCCTTAAACTCAAGTAGTCTTCTCCGGGTATCAGCATAGCTTTTCTGCCTGGACTGTGCAGTTCTCAAATTCTCCCTTATTTGCTGAACTTGTTCCTCTGCTTCTTGTATAATCTCAGGTCCAAACAACTGTCTTTCACCAGTTTGATTCCAATACAAGGGAGTCCTGCACTTTCTGCCATACAAAGCCTCAAACGGTGACATCTTCAAGCTGGCCTGATAGCTATTATTATAAGAGAACTCCGCATAAGGTAAACTCTTATCCCAACTTCCACCATGTTTAAGAGCACAAGCTCTTAACATATCCTCCAGTACTTGGTTAGTCCTCTCGGTTTGCCCATCAGTCTGGGGATGGTAAGCCGAGCTAAAATTCAATCTCGTATCCAATGACTCGTGCAACTTCTTCCAATACCGAGAAGTAAACTGTGATCCTCGATCAGACACGATCTTCTTTGGCACACCATGTAGGCAGACAATCCGTGCCATGTACAACTCTGCTAACTTGGCTCCTGAATATGTGGTCTTCACTGGAATAAAGTGGGCTACCTTGGTTAGCCTGTCCACAATCACCCATATAGAATCATATCCAGCAGACGTGCGGGGTAATCCAATAATGAAGTCCATGCCAATCTCTTCCCATTTCCACTCAGGTATCTTCAGTGGGTGCAATAGTCCGGCTGGCCTCTGGTGTTCCGCCTTAACTCTTTGGCATACATCGCACATAGCCACATGTGCAGCCACATCTCTCTTTAAACCGTACCACCAATACTTTTGCTTCAAATCCTGATACATCTTAGTACTTCCAGGGTGGATAGAATAAACTGAATCATGTGCCTCCTTCAATATGGTTTCCCGAAGACTATCAATATCGGGAACACAGATCCGATTCTTGAACCATATCGTGCCTTGCTCATCCTCCGTGAACTCCGGGCCTCTACCCTCTGTTATCAGATCCTTGATCTCCTGAATCTTAGCATCACCAATCTGACCCTTACGAATTTCTTGCTCCAAGGTAGGTTCCAATTCAATAGTCACTCCTTCCGTATGTGTAACAATTCCCAGGTTGAGTCTCTCAAAATCCTTTGCTAATTCATCAGGTAGCTGGACAACGAAAGCGGAGTGAACATGCTCCTTCCGACTCAAGGCATCTGCAACCAAATTCGCCTTGCCTGGGTGATAGTGAATCTCCAAGTCATAATCCTTAATGAGCTCCAACCAACGGCGTTGCCTTAGATTGAGATCCTTCTGAGTGAATATATACTTCAAACTCTTATGATCCGTGTATACTTGGCACTTAGTTCCCATAATATAGTGTCTCCAAATCTTAAGTGCATGCACAACGGCAGCCAATTCCAAATCATGAGTGGGGTAGTTCAATTCATGTTTCCTCAACTGACGAGATGCATAGGCAATCACATGACCTTCTTGCATAAGCACACATCCAAGTCCTTGGCCACATGCATCACAATAAATGTCAAATCCCTTCTGCAGATCTGGCATAATCAATACTGGTGGTGACATCAATCTCTCCTTCAATTGATCAAAGCTCTCTTGGCATTTCTCATCCCACTTGAATTCTCTTCCTTTCTCCAAAAGTGATGTCATGGGCTTAGCAATCTTAGAAAATCCTTCAATAAATCTCCGATAATATCCTGCGAGTCCCAAGAAACTCCGAATCTCCGTAACTGTAGTGGGCACTCTCCACTCCATAATCTCCTTCACTTTAGCAGGATCCACGGCTATTCCTCCATTAGAAATAATATGACCAAGGAATGGCACCTTGTCAATCCAAAACTCGCACTTGCTGAACTTAGCGTAGAGTTGATTATCTCGTAACTTCTGTAGCACCAACCTTAGATGTTGTTCATGATCACCTTCATTCTTAGAATAGATAAGAATATCGTCGATGAATACCACGACGAATCTGTCCAAATACTCCATAAACACCTTATTCATCAAATTCATGAAGTAAGCTGGTGCATTGGTTAGTCCAAATGACATAACAGTAAACTCATATAATCCATATCGAGTCGAGAAAGCCGTCTTGGGAATATCCGATGGTCTAATCCTCATCTGATGGTAACCTGATCGGAGATCAATCTTCGAAAATACTCTTGCACCTCGCATCTGATCAAATAAATCCTCAATACGGGGCAACGGATACTTGTTCTTCACCGTAACATCATTAAGAGATCTATAATCCACACACATCCGTTGCGAACCATCCTTCTTCTGCACAAATAACACCGGTGCTCCCCAAGGTGAGGAACTTGGACGAATGTAACCAGCCTCTTGTAACTCCGTCAGCTGCTTCTTCAGTTCCTTCAACTCTTCTACGGACATTCTATATGGCCGTTTAGAAATAGGGGCGGTTCCAGGTAAGAGATCAATAACAAACTCAACTTCTCTATCAGGTGGCATCCCTGGTAACTCCTCTGGAAAGACATCCGGAAAATCTCTAACCACCCGGATGTTGTCACCAACAAACTCCTCAGGCATAAAGAACATTGCACGCATGGATGAGGAGGTTACTGCAATATTAACTTGAAATCTTTCTCCTTTAGTGGTAGTGAGTTCTATGGTACCTCTACCACATGCTATAACGGCTTTTGCCTTTCTTAGCCATGACATACCAAGGATCAGATCTATACTGCTTGACTCTAATATTATAGCAGTAGCTCCAAATTCTCTACCCATAATGGTTAATGTTAATCTACGTGTCATTTGATTCGCCTCAACAGGCCCTTTAGGTGTAATCACTATCAGGGGTTTTCTCATATTTAGCAGTGGTATTTCATTTGTGTTGGCATAACGAGCAGACATGAATGAATGTGTAGCACCAGAATCAAATAATATTGTTGCAGGAATTGTATTAACATAAAACATACCAATTACGAGATCCCCTCCATCCGGAGTATCATCAACGCTGACTTGATTCACCCTGGCTATAGAATATCCCTTGCCAGGGGTCTGTTGCTTGTTCTGAACTGGAGTAGTCGCAATCCTCTGTGGGCAGACATTTGCATAATGACCAATCTTCCCACACTTGAAACATTGAGTGCCCGGACTCTGTCCTGCAAACTTCGTCGGGGTGCCCGTGGGAGTAGCCTGTCGAGGAGGTGGAGTCCTCAGTGGGGATTGCTGAACTGGGCGTGCATATCAGCCATAGTGTCTGCCATTTGCTGCATCACCGCCATCTGAGCAGCAACCAATGGGTCAACTCCGCCTGGTGGAGGATTAGGAGGATTCATCTCTGCAGGCTGTGGCTGAGGTTGTCTATATATCCTTCGAGTGTGTCGGTTAGGAGGCAAATCAATTCCACCACCCCTCCTGGTATTGACCATCTGAGTTAGATACATATGGTAAGAAAGAGCAGTAGACAAGGCAGTAATTACAATCATGTTACTTTGGGGGATTTATTAGCTAAGCAGATTAATATTTCACCTACTATAGCTAATTCAATACCTTATGTTGGTACATGCTAAGATGTCCATCTATAATAATTCAATCAATCAAAGAAGCAAATCAGACATTTAGCATCAGCACAATCAACCAACATTTTTTTAAGAAAATAGTTTTAACTTTTGTTTTGGGTTCCCTAACTCTTAAGAATGTCATAGGGGTAGGGATTCCAAGGTGTGAAATCCATCTTGTCTCAGAGTAGAAAAGGTAAGAATGATCAGAGTAGAACAGTAGAAGGTGAGACAGGATCAAGATAAGTGTAGAAAGAATCAGAGTAAGGTAAGTGTAGAATGAATCAGAATAAGATAAGTAGGTAAGGGTTTGTCCAGTCTATCTAGGTTTCGTCCTACAGTCAACATTTGCTCTGATACCACTTCTGTAACACCCGGTTTTAAAGAACAAAGCCGGGTGCATCTCATACATGCGCCAAGAAGACAACATATATAATAACAGAGTGTATAGAGATAAATGTCATAAAACATCAGAGTACTTATTACATAGCGGAAGTCTTATTACAAAATAAAGATAAATATAAAACGAACTAAGGATCGATGGCGCCAATGTCGACTGAGAAACGCCACCTAGATCAGATCGAACTCCTCAGTGTTAGGCGGCTCCTCTTCAACCACCTGTTCTTCTCCTGTGGGAGGGTGTGAGACAGCAAGAGTGAGCTCACATACGTTCATAGCTCAACAAGTCGTGGGGAATAATGTGGCATGAACTCACCAAAGGTGGGAGTTCATGTAGTGTAAGGCTGATCAATGAAATAAAGGCTAAGGCTGAGCATTGCTTTTATAAGTTGGTCAAAATTTTATTAGCAATTACTAAGTGTAAGTAAATACCAAACCTTAATAATAATAAAGAACAGTAATAATAAAATAATCCCAAATGCGATGCAAATGTCAAATTAAACTTAAGTTCCATAATTAATCATGTGAGGGTCCGAGCCGCTCTTGACCGTGAGCACGGCTAGTATACTAGTTTTACACTCTGCAGAGGTTGCGCATCTTTACCCACAAGTCGTGCATCCCATGTCACCAGGGTTTGCAAGGCCCTTAGACACTACCGAGGTGAATGGCTAGGGATCCACTACGAGGCCTTTACAAAGTTCCACTAGCTTCCGAAAACCCGCTACAGTTTATAGGAAGATCCAGTGCAGGGTTCCTGGCTGACCGCCATCGCAGCAAAATCAACCAGGGACCTCCCTACACTGACCTCTCCCCTACTGCCCTTGCCCCTTTCGGGTAAGGTAGTCTTCCACTAGCTTTCCTAATTAGTCAGCCAAGGGCGTCCCATTAAACCCTTGTGGTAGCACTGTTTTCCCGGGTGGTCGCTCCATGTTCCCATTAATTTAATGATCTTAACATGAACAATAATAATAACAAGATAATAACAGAATAATCATGAATAATGAATCTCCATACCCAATCCACATAAAGCAATAGCAAGTACTACCCAAAAATATTTCAGGGGTGAACAAGGTATAGAGGTAATCAAAACTGGAGTAACATAAAGGCTCCCATCAAAATTAACCTATGCAGATCATTAAAATTAATAAGAACATGGCTGGGAAAAGTAAGTGATCAAGGGCACAACTTGCCTGTAATGAGCTCCTGCTCAGCTACTTCTACTTGTTGAACCTCAGTTTCCACAGTGGCTTGCTCGTCTACTCGCATCAACACAATACATACATAGTATAGCCAAAATCAACATCACACCAAACAGATGAATGAAATATACAGTAAAAATCTACACATTAAAATGAAACCATAGGAACTGGAATCACTAAATTTGGAGTTACATATTTCAAGTTATGAATTTCTGTAGCTTTTATGTATTTAATACATGATTAAGTATTAGATAAATTTAAATGAGCCTTTCATGCCAAAACAGAGGCACTAAAGCGTAGACAATATTATTACAAAAATTTAGGAACTGGAATGGACCAATTTGGAGCTAAAATGAATTTTCTATGAATTAACTAAGTTCTAGGAATTATTTTTGTATTAAAAATACATTTACTAATTCATTTATACGTTTTAAACGTGCTCTGGACTGGGCCTCGAATTCCAGAAAACACAGGGGTCTCTGCGCAAGATATCCTAGACACAGAGAATAGTAACACATGGACTGCGGGTTGATTTCCAGAGAGGTGAGGGTCTCTTTAGAAAAATTGACCCGCGAAGGGGTACGGGGTGATATAGGCCGTCGGATCTGAGATCAAGGGTCCTGATTAGATGGCGCTATAAATGAACCGGTGCGCGCTCCGAACCGTTCGATCCAAGATCGACGATTCGGATTTAATGAATCGCAGATTTGATTCTGCACCACTGGATCTCACATCTACGGTCGCAGTTCGATCGGACGAAGGGGTACGTTTGGTCTAATCTCGACCGCACGCCAACAGATCAACGGCCAGAGTCGTTTGTGGCAAAAGGGTACGCGAGATCTAATCCGAGCCGCACACGCGGGATCCAACGGTCCGCAGCCGTCTCCCCCAAATCACCGCTGTCGACGGCGGCGCCGCCCACCTTCACGGCGAACCTCGCCGGGGAAATCCCAATCAAGCGTTCCAGTGCCCTAAAGCTCAATTAAAGACTGCTACACGATGCCTAGGGGATGGCGAATACGCTGGAGTAGGTCTTACCGACAGTCTCGGCGCAAAGAGGGTCCGGCCACGGCGAAGGCGGATCCGCGGCGGAGATTCGAAGTCCGATGAAGAATTGCGCCACGCCCAGTGGCCGTCTCCGCCCGCGAACGACGCGACACCCCTCCAATAGACTTGGAGACGCTCCAAGGCCGATCACCGGGGACCCGACGTCGACGACTACGCGATTGGGTCACGGCGGCTAGCTTGGTCCTCACGGCGGAGAGGAATTCTCGGCGACGAGATGGCAATAGTGGATTGGACGGCGGGGCACGGTCAAAGGGTCTCGAGGAGTTGGGTTATATACCCAGGGCGAGGTGGTTGAACGGAGTCCGTCGTTACCAGCGAAGGAATCGGTCCGCACGGTCATGGCGAGGTGGAGGGAGAGAGACTGACACGGGGTCCCGCGGAGCAGAGAGACCGAGCGCACGCGAATGCGACTGGACGGTGGGACCCGCGCGGCAGTGAGGGAGCGCGAGCAGCGTCTCTGGGTTGCGGGGCCCGCAGAGTCAGTGATAGGGAAATCGGCCGCGCGCGTTAGGTGTGGGCTGCGCGGGTGGAAAGCTGGAGCGGGCCGAATTCCAGTTTGGCGGCCCAGGTAAGGTTTTAGTCTTTTTCTTTTTATTTTTCCTTTCTATTTTCTTCATTTTCAAACCCAATTTGAATTAGTTCAAACTTTTGTGGATCTTCATTTATAAACTCTATTTTTGCAATTAAAAATACTAAGCCTGAAGATATTTATTTATACATTTTATTTATATTTTCATATCTCTTCTCTTTTCCTTATTTTCAAAACCCTAATTTCAAATTTAGGGTTTAATCAAGCTTCAAATAATTATTACCTTATTATTTTTATCCTCATGGTTTTATTTAATGCACAACACATAAAACTCCAACAAATGCACTTTTTCTTTATTTTAGAATAATTGTTTTATTTAGTCACTCTCAATTACATAGGTGCTCTTTTTATGATACAAATAAGACACACAAAATGAGGAGCTCTCTCTATTACTCTTGGTATACAACTTTGAGTATTACACCAAGGCTAGTCCTTCTCCCCTATTCTCTCCCTCCCCGACGAACATCCCAACGATGCTGGACTCCGTGGTAGAGCACCACCGACGACCGGCGAACAAGGTGCTCCCAACCCCATAACATCACCGAAAATGTGCTACACAGAGAGTGATTGAGGTGGACTCAGACGTAGGTTCCATACCCACAGCGATGGTGTGGCAAAGCCAGTTCCCAGCAAGGTGCGGTTAGCGGCAGTAGAGAAAGTATGGTGAGGAATCGCCGCCTCCCAGAGAGCATTTCCCGCACGCTGAAGCCTTGATGAGCATCCACACGCACTGGCGAACGATCTTGACCCTTCTGTGGGCTCCGGGTGACGTCCTAGGCACGGGGCGTTGGTGATGGCCATCACGTTCTCCTCCATGGCTTTGCGATGGCGCACGGCTCCGCCCACAACAATGGTGATGGTTCGTGTTAATCATGCAGGGTGGAAGTGGGGTCTCTGGGTCCCAAATATATGGCTAGACGATGATTGAATCGGCCTGAGATGCCTGGCGGGGTTATAGGAGCTCCGTTGCCTATAACAGACTCAGGAGAGGAATCTGGTGTCCCAGCATGATGTTTGGTTGGGGTGGCTCCCATCATGGGCACACACGCAATCAGCCAGAATGCATGTGTGGTGAAGCATCATATGCGAGAGGGAAGATGGCCGATGTGGGGAATACCGAGCGGATCTTGGCGCCAGGTCAAGGCAGACTCCAGGTGGAGGATGACTCCTAAAAAGAGTGGCCCATCCATCAACGACACATGTAATTTACTAGAAAAAGAAAAGAAGGGGAGGATAGTGGGCCACAAGACTGGTGGCGGGGAAAGAGTGCGGGTGAAATGGGCCGCGGGGTGAGTTTTGGCCCGCGCAGGTAAAGCTTCTCCTTTTCTGTTTATATTATTTTTTTCTTATTTCTTTTGTCTTCTTTCAAATAAAATTCAAATCTATTTTCGTTTTAAACCCTAAATTTAAATGCAAAATTCAAAGAACCGGCATGAAATGCAACAAAATTTTATATGAATTACTTTATTTACCTATTTAGACTAATATTTCCAATATGCATCACACACCCTATTATTTTGGATTTGTCAAAAATAAATCCATATAAGTCATTAATTAATTATTCTGGATTGTTTATAATCATGTGATTTATGGAGTGAATACTCCATTTTGGTAGATATATTGAAAGTCTTTCTTTCTATTTATTTGTTAAGAGAAAAATAGTTTTGAGAGAAAGAAAATCCTTATTTAAAGGTCGTTTAGTATTACATTTTTTGGAGAAGTTTTCCCAATTTCCTTGAATAGAAATTTGAGGTGTTACAATTTTTTTTGTTGGAGAGGGCTTTCTTTTAGGATGCCTTAGGGGCTCTAGGAAGGGGATCACTAGAGATGCCGGGAAGGGTATGAAGTGTGTTCCTGAAATGGTTAGGTTTTGGAATCCACACTTGTTTCTAAGGAGGGGCTCTCATAGACTCCTCAATCACACTATCTCTCATAGGGTTGATAGGCTTAGGTGGATTGATTTTGATAACCTTGGGATTGGCAGAAGGTTTCTCTGATGGTTTCATTCCACACCACTCACCAACCTTTCCAAAGCAAGCGACACTCCCATCCTTAGCAGCAAAGCCTAATCCTGGTTCGCCAGTTCCCCTCTTGAACTCACTGACCACCTTGCCCAACTAGGGCTCATTGCTTGACACCCAACTCAAGACCGACCAAAGGTATGTGTTTTCTTCCTCGATTCGAGTCTTGTCATGTCGACAGGTCTCAAGAGCAGACTGCAAACCCTCACAAAGTGCACACTACGCAGGTGCAGAAGCACTCACTAAGCTAGCCTTCTCAAGTAAGGTTATCATATCGTCTCTCATTGCTAGCTCAGTCTGCAAGCCAGGACAAGCGATACATGCACCTAACAAACTAGATCTAGATCTTAATTCATTGTGCTCATCTAGCAAGGTGGCGTACTTGGTCTACAAAGTTGTGAAGTTCGACATGAGTAGAGCGCACTCATCACATTCAGTCTCGTCAGATACCACATCTGAAGCTCTAGCAGACTCAAGCTCCTTAAGCATGCTCTCATACTTGAATTTAAAATCTTTCCTCTCACGAGCAGCAAGCCTAAGCAATTTCTCCTGACTAGCCAAAGTAGCTATCAGCTCTTCTACCTCAACGGCGAGATCATCGGCGGAGTGTGATACCTCAGAAGCAGAGCTGTCGTCGATGTCCTGGCCATCGTCACCCACTGCATCATCACCAAGGGCCATGGTGTGGTGCAAAGGACACATGTGGTGTTAACGAGGAAGCAGAATTCGTTTAGCTTGTCCTCGACTCGCCTGTCGGTCTCCTCATCGCTCGAGAAAGACGTTGTGTTGTGGAATTATGGTCGAGGTCGTTGAGGGAGGCGAGGAAGGCACACTCCTTGATCTTGGCCTTCTAGAGGCACTTCTTCTTGAGCGCCTCCTTGTCGAATCGTCCCTTGAAATTGTGCTTGCCGAAGGTGTATTCCTGCTTGCGCTTGCGCCGACCAGAGTGGTGGTCACGCATACCATCCTCCTGCTTGCCCTTCTTGGGACAACTGTCGACAAAGTGGTCGGGGTTGCCATAGTTGTAGCATCCATCCTTTGATCAGCCACGTCGGCGGCTCATACGGTTGTTGTGGAACCGCGTGAACTGACTAGCCAAAAGCGCCAACTCCTCATCTTTAGGGCTCTCCACCTCCTCCTTTGTGATGGTCAACAAAGAAGACAAAACAAACATAGCAGATGAGGGGTTAGAGGAAGCACCACCTCCAGAGACTAGGGTCATGGTGGGTGCATGTAACGCTCCAAAATCGAATTAAGCAAATTCCCTAAAGATTTAAAATTTCAAGCGTATTATAACAAAGTCATGAATTGAGATAATCTGCCCTAAAATTTAATAAATAGTAAATATAAAATGTTGGCTATATACTTAAACTATACTAAATAGGATAGTGAGTTATTCTATATAAATTACTCCTAGTGTGATGTGAATTCCATGCTTATTAAATTTCATGCATACAAATACTTATTTGATCAAAGTAAATAAGAGTATATAAATGTAAAATATTTGTATTCATGTTGGTGTTTTGATTGTGCATAAATATGGTTTCAAAATTTAAAATCAGATTTGAATAGGAATAATTAAAACTAAAAATAAAAAAAACATGAAAAAGAATAGCAAATAAAAGGCTTACCTATTCGACCACTTAAGGAACATAACCCATGTGAGTTTTTCCTCCTATTTTTTATTCCACTTGCTGGATCTTGCATCACCATTACATCATCCATGACATCAGCCATCCCTTGTTGTTTGTAATAAACTAACCACCATAGTTGTTGTAACCGCCTGACCAAACTTCTCACCTGCGCAACTGAAGGGAAATGTGCTCTTGGGCCATTTCTATATTGTTTTGGTGATTAGATGCACAACACATTGTGTTTGACCTAACATGGTGTATAAGCAAAGGTATTTGAAGCAAATATGAGCTCAGAGTTAAAGAGAGGCAAAGTGGAGAAACAAAGGTATGATTCTAGCATTTAGTAAATTGTTTCTGGTACTAACCTTGTTTTGTTAAGTGCTAGGGATCTTCTTAAAACGAGATAAATTAAATTGGAGAAGTTTGGCTAAGTTTAACCAAACTTGCACCAGCCTGTGGCTCACCAGACTATCCGGTGTACACCAGACATTGTCTGGTGCCCATGCTGGTGCCCCGGCGAACTAGCCGCTCTCGGTAAAAGCTAAGGGCGTTGTAGCTAAAATTCATCGGACTGTCCGGTGTGCCAGCTGAGCGCCCAGCCAACAATCGATCACGCGATTAGCAACCTGTAGGAAACGGGTGACGCCTAAGAGGGGGGGTGAATTAGGACTTCTAAAACTTTTACTAAACTAGGCCACAATTAAATCCCTAGAGCAAAACCTATGCAAATAATCACAACTAGAATGTGCAAACTAGGTTTTGTCTAAGTGTTGCTATCTCTACCGCAAAGGCTAAGTTTCAATCTACGCTAAATAGGTAGAACAACAAGATTGAAACTTAAATGCTTAATGTAAATGCGGAATGTAAAGAGCTAAGTAGAGAAGCAAACTCTCGTGGATGACGCCCATATTTTTACCGAGGTATCCGGAACCACGCAAGGTCCCGACTAATCCTCGTTGGTGCCCCTACGCAAAGGGAAGCCCACGCGAGGGCCAAGCACCACGGTCGAGTAACTCCGTAGAGAGCCGCGGGCCTTCTCCACGCGCAAGTGGTGCTCCGCTTCCGGCTCCTCTCGGACGCTCCCCGCCGTCTCCACTATCGAGCTTCCGGCCGAAACGCCGCGGGCCTCGTTCCCTCCGGTACACGGTGGCGGCCATGACACAAACGCGGTTGTCACGGTCTCGCAAGACTCTCGCCCCACTCGGTACAAATTACAACGACTCACGCAAGAGCCGAGGGGTTGTGTGGTTTTTCTAAACTCACTCAACTAACTAGGATTCACCTAGAGCAAGCGCTAAAGCGGTCTAACTAACCTAAGCACTTCGCAAAGCACCTACGCTAATCACCGAGTGATTCTATTAAGCACTTGGGTGTTTGAGCTCTTGGAAATATGCACTATGTGTATTGGTATGTTGCTTGGGCTCTCACACTTGAGAATGGCCGGTTGGGGTGGTATTTATAGCCTCCACACCCCAAACTAGCCGTTGGACAGAAAGCAGCAGCTTTCTGTCGTTGGGTGCACCGGACAGTCCGATGCACACCGGACATCTACTGTTCAGTGTCCGGTGCTCGCCACGTCAGCCGACCGTTGGATTCGACCGTTGCCTTCTGCCCATTGGCACACCGGACAGTCCGGTGCACACCGGACACCAATGTCCGGTGCGCCACCAGGCGCTGGCTGACAGCCCTTTTCTTGGATTTCTTCGCTGATTTCTTCGGGCTTCTTTGTTCTTGAGTATTGGACTCCTATGCATCTTTTTATGTCTTCTTTTGAGGTGTTGCATCCTCATTGCCTTGGTCCAATTCTCTTCGCATCCTGTGAACTACAAACACAATCACTAGAAAACTTATTAGTTCAGTGATTGTGTTGTTCATCAAACACCAAAACTCAATTAGCCAAAAGGCCCGGGGTCCATTTTCCTTACAATCTCCCCCTTTTTGGTGATTGATGACAACACAACCAAAGCAAGCAAATAATACAAGTATTTGAGTGAAAATATGCAATCTACTTGCTAAGATGCATGATTGTCCCCATAATGTGAAGTTATGGACTTAAGCCTCCCCCTAACTCCATAATTCACTTACTTCCTATTTTTGGACCAAATAACCAAAACCACTTGAAAAGCCATTTGTAGATATAAAATTTTGAATTGGTGGTGTTTGGTGTTTGATATAGTTTTCATTGCTTTGGTCCCTAAACTTCTCCCCCTTTGGCATCAACCACCGAAAAGGAAGACATTTAAAAGCATGTAGGAAGTAAATAAAAGCTTGCCCTCATCAAGAATTGTATCAAATGATATCACTAGAAGGATATTAAATTAAACCATGAATGATACCATATGTAGGAGTCCTCAAAAGATTACTCCCCCTAAATGAGTATTCTCCTTTAGAAAGAGTTTTTCTCCCCCTTTAGAGATGAAGAAATACTCCCCCTGAAGAGATCCTCTACTTAGGAAAAAGCATGTGAAAATTAGAGGTGCAAGACATGATTTGAAAAGACTAGCTTCCCTTATGCATAGGTAACAGAATATGAGTTAACTACTTATGCATTTTTAGCAACATGGAAGCATATGATATGAATTATAGTCTAATCAAATATTGGAGAAGACATGTAAATGATACTGAATGTAGTCTCAAAAGATACCAATTGAAGATCAATGGTGAGCTTGAGAGACATGAGAGTTCTTGGAGATTTTGCAGTGGAAGATTGTTGTCTTTCTCCGGGGACTTCATTTTCCTTACAATGAGACTATCACATGAAATAGACTAAAAAAGGTGTTAGTCTCAAAGTGTTAGATTATAGAGTAACCTCCCCCTAAAGGTGTGCATACAAGTTTTGAATACTTGTAGGAGACATGCACTTTGATTTGATATCAAGAGGGACAAATTATCCATAATCCTAACTTAGGCACATATAAGTTAAATGATACAACTTGTAGGAATTAAAGTTTTCAATTGATGCATCATTTACTATGGAGTGATATAGAAGCTATGTGCCGTGCTTAAATAAACACTTTAAATCATGTAGGTTTGCTTAAGCATATGAATTAAAAACAAGCAATCCTACCATATGATTTACCTAGTATGCATGATTTTGAACAAAAGTACACAACAAATGTAATACTAGGCAAGAAAGGTAAACTAGATAACAGATAAGTAGATACGCATATCTAAAAATGAAGAATACAATAAAACTAGTTACCTTAGTCATGGGTGGGAAATTTGGGTCCAAAGTTTTTACTAACCCACTTGGCAATAAACTTGATCCAATATGATGTACCCCATGATATACATCCCAACTTTGCCAAGTCTCCAAATTTCCCGAATACCTTCGATCCACTCACTTCCCTTTCGGGATCCAAACCTTCTTGGTGCTTTTCATGGTTGAAATTATCTCCTTTGGCACCCAGATGCGTTTGGCCCCTTTTCCTTTGTTGGCTTGCTTGTTGGCCTTGATTGCTATCACCTTTCCATTCTTTTTCTTCTTGATCAAATATGGTGTAGCATCCTTTTTGTCCACCTTTTTGATGTAGGTGTTGGAGATTTTGCTTGATGGCTTTTGCTTGAGCTTTTGCCTTTGTTTATCCCCGGTCATCGCCTTGCATTGGAAAGACTTGTGGCCTTCCTTGTGGCATAGCCTACAAATCACAGTTTCTCCCTCTACAGGCTTGTTCACTCCCGCAGTGGTGTTATCCTGTGGAGGTCGGATTTGTTTGGCTTTGCCTTTCTTGTCATACAGAGCCTTGCCAAGGCGAGCCACTTCTTGCTTTAATTGTTCATTTTCCTTTGCAACCTCATCCGTACATGTTTCTACAATAATATTCTCAACAACAACTTGGTTGCAGGGGTTAGAATCATCAATTAAATCAAAGCAGGAAGTAGAAGCATCTTTCTTAATTATTTCAGGTATTTCAACTAAAGATGCTGCTGGGGTGCTACCAATGTTTTCTAGCTTAGTAGTTAGCTCATTATTGTGTATGCTAAGAATTTCCATTTTCTCTAGCAAATTTTCAATAGCTTCTTGGGAGCTAGCTAACTTAGCCTTAAGTTTTTCATTCTTTTTAATAAGGCTATCATCGGTAGCAGTGGATGGAGCACTAGATTCTAATAGCTCAATTTTAGTTGATAGCTCACTATTTAAGTTTGCAAAAGTTTCAAATTTTTCTAGCAAACCTTTGTAATCATTTTGAGAGCTAACCAACTTATTTTTCAAAGTTTTAAGTTGAGCTTTTTGCTTAGTGCAAACATCCTGGAAAAAAATTAACGGCTTCCGCAAGTTCTTCTAGAGAGGCCTTTCCCTCACCTTCATCATCACTACTACTTTCATCACTAGAGGATGGAATGCTTTTGTTACCTCTTGCCATAAGGCATTTGTGTGATGACCGTGATGATCGTGACGAGGACCGGTGGCTGCGCATCCTTGGAGGTTCATCTTCACTTGAAGAATCATCCCAAGTTCTAACACTTGTTAGCGCTTGGCCTTTGCTCCTCTCCTTTTTGGGCTTGGCCATATTTGGACAGTTGTCCCTGAAGTGACCCTTCTCCCCACATGCGAAGCATCCTCTCTTCCTTTGCTTTTTCCTGTCAATGTTAAAGAGAAGATCCTCGACCTGCAGGGGCACACCCATTAGATTAATCTTGCGGATCATCCTCATTACCTTTCCGACGCGTCGGATTGTTTCTTCGTCCTCGGAGGATGATGAGCATGGTTGATTATCTTCATCATCATCACTTTCTTCTTCTTCTTCCTCTTCTTCGCTTGAGGAACTTGGAGTGGGAGCCTTCTTTTTGCCCTTCCTTTCATCACATGCAAAAGCATATGGTCTTGAGGAAGTTGGCTCCTCTCCTCGACTCATTTTTCGCGACATCTCAAAGGCCGCGATTTTCCCAATCACAATGGTCGGGGTCATGTTGCTCAAGTCCTCCATGTTGTGAAGGATGGTGATGATGCTCCCATATCTTTGTTGTGGTAGCAGGGAGATAATCTTCCTCACAATGTCCGCATCACCTAGCTTATTAATGCCAATAGAATTGAGCTCATTGATAATTAGATTCAAACGAGAATACATGTCTCTAACAAGCTCATCATCTTTCATGGCAAAAGAATTATACTCATTTAAGACTAGGCAATGTTTTTGCTCACGGACATTGGATGTGCCGTCATGGAGCTCATGCAATTTTAGCCAAATCTCATTAGCAGTTTTCAAGGTAAATACTTGATTAAAAATATCCATGCTAAGAGATTCATACAAGCAATTTTTGGCTCTAGCATTTAAATGAATTTCTTTTTCCTCACTCGTGGTGGGTTTCTCGGGATTCTTGAGGGGTTTCATCCCGTCACGAGTGACTCTCCAAACACCTAGATCAACGACCTCTAGGTAACAAGCCATTCTAGCACTATAATATGGGAAGTTAGTGCTGTCGAAGTGTGGTGGCCTATGGGTATCCATCCCTTCCTCTAAAAAGCGTCGGCTCTTTTAGCGGTGAAGCTAAAGCGTTTCAAATGAGCCAAACCGGGCTTTGATACCACTTGTAGGAAACGGGTGACGCCTAAGAGGGGGGTGAATTAGGACTTCTAAAACTTTTACTAAACTAGGCCACAATTAAATCCCTAGAGCAAAACCTATGCAAATAATCACAACTAGAATGTGCAAACTAGGTTTTGTCTAAGTGTTGCTATCTCTACCGCAAAGGCTAAGTTTCAATCTACGCTAAATAGGTAGAACAACAAGATTGAAACTTAAATGCTTAATGTAAATGCGGAATGTAAAGAGCTAAGTAGAGAAGCAAACTCTCGTGGATGACGCCCGTATTTTTACCAAGGTATCCGGAACCACGCAAGGTCCCGACTAATCCTCGTTGGTGCCCCTACGCAAAGGGAAGCCCACGCGAGGGCCAAGCACCACGGTCAAGTAACTCCGTAGAGAGCCGCGGGCCTTCTCCACGCGCAAGTGGTGCTCCGCTTCCGGCTCCTCTCGGACGCTCCCCGCCGTCTCCACTATCGAGCTTCTGGCCGAAACGCCGCGGGCCTCGTTCCCTCCGGTACACGGTGGCGGCCGTGACACAAACGCGGTTGTCACGGTCTCGCAAGACTCTCGCCCCACTCGGTATAAATTACAACGACTCACGCAAGAGCCGAGGGGTTGTGTGGTTTTTCTAAACTCACTCAACTAACTAGGATTCACCTAGAGCAAGCGCTAAAGCGGTCTAACTAACCTAAGCACTTCACAAAGCACCTACGCTAATCACCGAGTGATTCTATTAAGCACTTGGGTGTTTGAGCTCTTGGAAATATGCACTATGTGTATTGGTATGTTGCTTGGGCTCTTACACTTGAGAATGGCCGGTTGGGGTGGTATTTATAGCCTCCACACCCCAAACTAGCCGTTGGATAGAAAGCAGCAGCTTTCTGTCGTCGGGTGCACCGGACAGTCCGGTGCACACCGGACATCTACTGTTCAGTGTCCGGTGCTCGCCACGTCAGCCGACCGTTGGATTCGACCGTTGCCTTCTGCCCGTTGGCACACCGGACAGTCCGGTGCACACCGGACACCAATGTCCGGTGCGCCACCAGGCGCTGGCTGACAGCCCTTTTCTTGGATTTCTTCGCTGATTTCTTCGGGCTTCTTTGTTCTTGAGTATTGGACTCCTATGCATCTTTTTATGTCTTCTTTTGAGGTGTTGCATCCTCATTGCCTTGGTCCAATTCTCTTCGCATCCTGTGAACTACAAACACAATCACTAGAAAACTTATTAGTTCACTGATTGTGTTGTTCATCAAACACCAAAACTCAATTAGCCAAAAGGCCCGGGGTCCATTTTCCTTACACAACCGACATGTGGACCTCGCCAACGGTCACCAGGCCGCATCGAACTGTCCGGTGCGCCACCGGACTGTCCGGTGTGCCACGGGGCCGGTGGCTGCAACGGTCGGCTTCACCAAACAAGGAAGGGAATCGCACACTATTCACTGTCCGGTTGTGCACCAGACTGTCCGGTGCGCCCACAGACAGAAGGCAACCAGGGCCTTCCAAATGGAGCTCCAACGGCTCCTAGCTCCCTTGGGGCTATAAAAGGGACCCCTAGGCGCATGGAGGTCCACACCAAGCACCCATTGAACATTCTACAACACCAAGACTTCGCAAACACACATTTGATTCATTGTGATAGAGATTCGAACACTTCTTTGAGTTGTAACTCCGTTGTGCTGTTTTGTGAGCTCATTCTTGTCTTGTGTGCGTATTGTTGCTGCAACTCTCGCTCTTGTGTGTTTCTATTCCCCCTTACTCTTGTGTTCATCTGAGATAATTTGTGTAAGGAGTGAGAGACTCCAAATTGTGGAGATTCCTCACAAAGGGATATTGTTGAGATAAAGAGAACTGTGGTATTCAAGTTGATCTTTGGATCACTTGAAAGGGGTTGAGTGCAACCCTTGTCCGTTGGGACGCCACAACGTGGAGTAGACAAATATTCTACTTGACCGAACCACAGAATAAAAATCGTTGGGTCACGTGTCTTTATCTTACTGCGATTTTCTCTCTATCTACTTCACTTACACTATTACTCTAAGTTTAATACTCACTTAGTGAAGAGCAATTAAGTGAAGAAGTTTACTCCGCTCATACTCCTCATTCGAACTTGGCTCTTACTTCCACTAATATAATATTAGTACAAGTTTGTTTCGTTGAGCTGTTTTTTACAGGATCACCAATTCACCCCCCTCTAGGTGCTCTCAGCAATGGATTTGATTTCGAGTTTGTTAGAGTTCCTAATACATAGGATATGATTATAACAGATAAGTACCAGATTAGATCTGTCATGTAACGGATTTGGTTTCGAGTTTGTTAGAGTTCCTAAAAGATAGGATATGATAGTTACAGATAAGTACCAGATTAGATCTATCATGTAACAGATTTGATTTCAAGCTTGTTAGAGTTTCTAAAAGATAGGATATGATTATAACTGATAAGTACCAGATTAGATCTGTCATGTAACCACCCACCTCACAGCCTATATAAATACATGCCACCATAACACCTCAAGTCATCAATCATAGACTCGTCTCCTCTATAGCCTCACAACTACACCACCGACATCCAAGCCCAAAGCAGCCCGCCGCCAGCTAAGCTCGCAGCCATAAGCCACTATGACCAGCTCGTCGAAGTTCGAGTTCCTGCCCAACTCTAGCGACAACTTTGGCGAGTAATTTCTCACCATCCGTTCATCTTCTGGGGCAGCCCAGAACATCGTCGTGACCAGCATGCGAGAGCTTTGTCACCGCGCTTCCGGTTTGTCGATCGGATTTTTGGTTCATAATAAAAAATTGAGATGACCAGCAACAACGAGGGAGTGAAGAGCTTGATTGCAAGGTAAGTTAGTGGTAGGTTAGGGGTCTTTCCCGTTTGATAGGTTTGACGCTTCCCACCTAATAAATAACCACCACATACCTTTTACATGCAAGGGTGATATACAACACAAATTTAATAGTAGGTACAATCATGATAAGTTGGCAACATATAGGACATGCATTTGTAAACAAACCTTTCTCACCGTCATGTCACCTATTTCTGTGCAACCCTACTAATTTATTAAAAATGTGATATCTGCTAGGTCAAATAATTTGTTTTAATCTGTTCAAGTTGTGTTAGGTTCATATTAATTTTTGCGTACGTAGTAATAACATTGTTTTAATTATGCCACATGTTTTAATTAATTAATTAATTTATATTAATTACCTAGATAATCTAGTTAATCTAATTTATAGTTCTCACCTACACATTTTATAAATAATTGTTAATGATTAATACCAACTTAAATATTTTAATTGAATACCTGCTTAGTTTAAATGCAATATATGTTAGATCTCATCTATTAGATTCATTGCGCCTAAAATATCGTTTTAACCATAAATTCTTCGTTTTAGCTCCGATTTTAATTGTTCTTGAACCTACGATCTCGTAGCAGTAGGATATTTTTACGCTATTTGTTCATATACTTTGGTGTAATGTTACCATATCCATTAATTGCTTGATTGTATGTATTTTTACGAGTAGAGGTGAGGTGACGAGGAATTAGAAGCCCAATTTTTGGGTCAGCATTTGGATAACAGGTTATCACAAGTATAAGGCAAGTTGTACCCTTGATCACTTTTCTCTACCTAATAATGTTCTTGTTAATCATTATGATATCCTCAAGTTAATTTGATGGGATCTAATAGGTTACCCTAGTTTTGTTTATCCCACACCTTGCAAACAAATAAACTATTGGGTAGACTTGTTATTGCTCTACCTAGTTTTGGGATTAATGCTATACTGAATTATGATCATGTTCCACTATTATTGTTGGTTTATTATTGTTCATGATAAGATCATTGTGTTAATTAGAACATGGAGAACCACCCGGGAAAACAGTGCTACCACAAGGGTGGTATAGGACGCCCTTGGCTGACTAATTAGGAAAGCTAGTGGAGGACTATCTTACCCGAAAAGGGCAAGGGCGGTAGAGGAGCTGCTGGTATAGGGTGGTTCTCGGGTCGATCATGCTGCGATGACTTTTCGAACGAGGGATTCCTATATCGCCCTTCTCAGAAATCGTAGCGGGTTTTCTGAAGCTAGTGGAACTTTGTAAAGGCCTCGTAGTGCTACCCTGCCTCGTCTCCTCGGTAGAGATGTATAGGATTCATGACTCCGTGGCAAATGGGTAACACGACTTGTGGATAAAGATGTGCAACCTCTGCAGAGTGTAAAACTGGTATGTCAGCCGTGCTCATGGTCATGAGCGGCTCGAACACTCACATGATTAATTTATGCAATTAAATTTAACCTGTCATTTACATTGCATTGTGGGATTTATTATTAATTGTGATCTATTATTTATTTGGGTTGGTATCTACTTATACTTGGTAACTGCTAATAAAACTTTGACCAACTTTAAAAGCAATGCTCAGCTTTAACCATCTCCTTTGGTACGCCTTACACTTCACATGAGCCCCACCATAAGTGATCTCATGCATATTATTCCCCACAACTTGTTGAGCGATGAACGCATGTGAGCTCACCCTTGCTCTACTCACAGCCCCAGGTCAAGGATAGATATCACAAGATAAGGAGCATGAAGGATGTCACGATGAGTTCGTGAGAGGTCTAGGCCATTGTCTCCAAGTCGGCTATGGTTGTGGAGGATCGTTATCTTCGTATGATGTAAATATTTAGCTATTTTGTACATAACTCCTATTATATAGTAAAGATGTCACATTCATTTCTGTACCATGAGTCATCATATGTGTGAGACTTGATCCTAGCACATATTTGAGATGCGTCCGGGTTTGCTCCTTAAATCTGGGTGTGATAGTGCACTAGGGTTCTCAATCTTGGCTCGGGTCTAGTGGTCAATCTCAGTGAACTCGAGCTTGCTAAACAACTCATCCACGGTGAGAGTCTCAGTTAGACGACTCGATGATCGCCAAGACCTTCACCTCCTAAACCCTTAGACCTAGAGCATGAAGTAGCTTGAGCGCTCTCTCTTGATCATCATTGGGTAACTGTGCCTTGTTGGCACACATCTTGTTCATGATGGACTGGAATCGAGAAAATATAGTGTCTATGGTGTGTCTAGCCAATTGAACAAAGTTCTCGTATTCTCGCTGGTACATTTCAAAGAGTCTAGTTTTCACATGAGCATTGCTCTCATGGAATTTCTCGTGGGTGGACTAGATCTCATGAGCCATAGCCAGATGTCTAGCTCGCTCAAACTCACCCAATGAGAGGCATGAGAATAAAGCGTTGCGAGCTTTGTTATTCGAATCATGAAACTCCACTTGAATTGGAGTGATTCATTCACTTGCAGCATCGAACGCAACATCAATGCAAATCTCCCAAACTTTGTACCATATACTCTGAAGGTGTGCCGACATGCTGTAATACTCAAAATTGTATACCAAGAATAATAGAGAGTATCCTCAATTTTTATGTGCCTATTGCATCTTAAAAAGAGCATACACAAAATTTAGAGATTAATTCACACAAATGATAAAAAAATGCATCATGTTGGAGTTTTATATGTTTGTGCATTAAATAAAATAGCAAGGATAAAAATAATAGGATAATAATTACTAGAAGCTTGAATCCTAAATTGAGAATTTGGGTTTGAGATAAGAGGAAAGGGAATACTATGTGACAAAAAAATAGAATAGAAATATATATATTATTTCTATGTTAGGATTTGAATTTGTACATTTACTCAAAGGTGAAACTCACATTCAAATTCAAAATTAGATTCAAAATAATTATAAAGGAAAACAAAAAATAAAACATAAAAGAAAAAAAAGAAAAGGAAGCTTACCTGGGCCACTCTAGGCAATTTCGGCCCATCTCTCTCCAGATCTCGCGCGGCTCACCTCGCCTGCGCGCGCTCCACGTCTTACCCGTGGGGCCTGCCCGCAGCCTCACCACGTCGCTCGTCCCTTGTTCGCTGTGACATGCACACGTGGGCCCGGTTAGTCAGCACTGTTCATCTCCTCCACAGAAGCTGCAACTAACGCGCGAAAACGCAGCTATAGCCGGAATCATAGCGCAATCTCGTTCCCTCCTTCCTTTGACCCGGACTGCAGGAATAAAAGCGGGCCGAGGACCCTCCTCACTTTTCCCCTCGACTCTTCCCTCTGCACCGTCACCAGAAAGCTTGCGCGCGGCGAGAGAAATTGTCGCAGCGGTCGTCGTCGACAATCCCCACCTTGGTCACCGTGGTTGACCTCAGTGCCGACCGGAAAAGCTTCTGCGGGTCTCTACGGTGGTGGCCGAAGACCCAGATTGGAGGAGGGGCTTAGGGCGACACCGGAATTCCACGCCGACGCTCGGCGTCCGCCGCTGCTCGTGGTCGGCCACGACTACCTCACGATAGCCGGTAAGAAAACCCTAGATCAATTTGATGTCGCCTCTGAATCGTTTAGGGTCAATTGTATTAGAGTTTAGGGCCTCGTTTGGACCGCTTTGCTTGCGCCGACGATGGCGCTGCCGCATCACGGTAGGTGCGACGCCGCTCGGCGGGATTTGGGATGGGGGAAATCGCGCGGGCCATGGTGTCCGTTGATCCGACCGGGAGCGGCTAGGATTAGATCACACTTTACCCCTTCGCGAAAATTAAATCTGGCGCGTAGATTTGGCATCGGGCGGATCAGATCTATAGATGACGTGGCGCTCTGTGGATCATAGGATCGTGATCCGAATGCGTGCATAACGTGTTGTTCGCTGTAAAATCCGGGCCGTTGATTGTAATTTGGACGGTTGTGCGCATCCGATACCCCTTCGGGCTTCGGCCTGGAATTTTGCATAATTATCCCTGAGTCTATTAGGAATGAACCCGCGGTCCAGGGACTCTGTTCACTGAGTCTTGGCGATCTTGCGGGTTAGCCCCCTGCACTTCACAGAAATTGAGGCCCAGTCCAGTGCCACGGTAAATTGAATAAAGTAATTAGAAATAGATTTTAAGGGCAAAAATAATTGCTATAACTTGCATAAATCATAGAAAATTCATATGAATTCCAAATTACTCCATTCCAGTTCCTAAAATTTTGTAATTTTATTCTCCATCACATAGAGACTCTGCTTTGTCACGAAAATAGTAAGAAAATTTATTTCTCACTTAATCCTATTTCAATCACATTAAACCTTAGGAAATTCATAACTTGAAATCTATAACTCCAAATTTAATGATTCCAGTCCCAATGATCATATTTTAATGTGTAGATTTTTATTGTGTATTTTATTCACATGTTTGGTGCAATGTTAATTTTTGCTATACTATGTATGTATTGTGTTGATGCGAGTAGACGAGCAAGCCACTGTGGATTCTGAGGTACAACAAGTAGAAGTAGCTGAGCAGGAGCTCATTGAAGGCAAGTTGTGCCCTTGATCACTTACTTATTCTCAGCCATGTTCTTATTAATTATAATGATCTGCATAGGTTAATTGTGATGGGATCCTTTAGGTTACCCCAGTTTTGATTATCTTTATACCTTGTTCACCACTGAAATATTTTTGGGTAGTACCTGCTATTGTGAAGCGTCCCGATCCTTTGGGACTCAAATGTGACACAATTACTAGTCCCAGGAGGCTAGTAAACACATTCCTTACTTCAAATAGTACAGAGTTTAGATAAAGGTTATTACAATACCGGGGTACAAGCTCGAGAGAGCCAGAATAAGAAACGCAGTAGGAAAATATACTAGCCCAAGCCACAGGCAGAACTGGGTGTAGGCACAGCCCTCTCAATCAAGCATAGCAGAAAAGAAGTCTTCGGCTGCTGAAAAACATAAATAAATCTAGGTGAATACAATAGGTATTCCGCAAGCCCACCCCGCTCCCGTAAAGAGAAAGAGACCTATATCATACATGCTTTATTTGGTGGAGTTGAAGTCACTCTTCATTTTCTTAGAGAAAGGCAGTTGTTGTAAGGTTTTTCCCAAGGACTTAAAAGTAACAAAATACTTGATCACCACTGAGCTTCCCGCTCTCGTGGCCTTGTTTTCTTTCTCCCTACATACTTACACACACATTTCGCGGCTCATGCAACTTATAGAAAATCTCTAATTGTCATACCATACCAGACTCGTCCATACCAGTGGACACGGACTATTTGAATAGGTTTCAACTCTGCGCAGAGGTGTACACTTTACCCACTAGTCCGGCTCTGCGATCTCATGGCCAATGAGATCCGAATCCGAATCTCTTTCCTTCCTCGTACGTCCTAACCTTAACGGTTATCCGGAAGGAGTCAGGCCACCACCATGTCCAAACCAGACAAAACTTTCCCCCTCCTTATCCTCCCGGTGCTCCCCAGCCTTCATAACCCTGGGGTCGGACCGCACGAGTTCAGATTGAGTGACTGCCCACACAGTCTCGAGTGGTTGTACTACGAAAGAGTACAGGTAGTGAAGATGACAAACCGGTCCTTATGTGAGGGGACAATCCTTCTGCTCATGCCTAAACCAGCTGAGCCAACACCTTAGACCCTCCCCTAAGCCAGGGAGTCCCTGATCATCCCACTCCCAAGGTGATGAGGGTGAATACCCTTCATCGCACATCCCCCTTTTTTTAAAGAGACCTTATTTGAAGAAACATATTGCCCTTTCTCCCAATCCACATTTCATATCCATACGGTATATGTTAATGCGGGCCATCTCTCACTTACAATGCAAATATCCCACCCTGGAATCCCGGCCTAGGTAGTGGTAGAAAGAATAGGTAATTTATGCATCAAGGGAAGGATGGACTTGCCTTCGTCGAAGCTTTCCTGGCACAAAAGGTCTACTTCCAGGAGGTCGGGCTCTGGCCCTTCTTCCGGGGCTACGGGTTCCGAATCAACGGTCCCTGCTTCTTCTAGTAGAAACATTTAATAAAACAATACATCAACAGAGGTTCTTCAATTGCAGTGTGTCATATACTAACATTATTATTACTTGGGACTTTAGAAATTAGTTGGATAATTTTTGGTGCATAAAATATTAAGAAATACTAATTAAATGAGAAAAGGGTGAAGAAAAGAAAAAGAAAAGGAATTCCTTCGCAGGTGAGCCGGGGGGGATTTTCGGTCCAGCAAGGCACGGGGCACGCGCGCGCGAGGGCGCCGGCCCAGCTGCGGCCCAAGGGCGGGGAGACGACGCGGGCGCGCGGGAGCGACGGCGTCACCGCGGGGCCCACACGTCAGCGAGAGCGGAGGGGGGGAACGGCGCCGCGGGTCGACGGCGTGGGCGAACCGGCCGTCCGCGGGGAAAGAAAACCGGTCGCCGGTGGGCTCGGCGACGATTCGCCACCGGTGACCCGGTTCTTGGACCACGGGGAGGTGCCTTAGCACGGGCAGGGGCTGCCGAATCTAGGGGTAGGCTTGATTTGGCTATAGGGGGCGGGAGGGGGCTGTCCGCGGGGAGGTGGCGGAGCTCCACGGCGGGGATCGCTGCCGGTGAGCTTCGGCGAGGGATTGGGGTGGGGGAGTGGTGTGCTGTGTTCGCGGCAGTGTGAGGAAGCTGGTAGGCTAATTCAATCGCTCGCTGGACCATTAGAGAGGGGAGCAGAGGGGGAAGAACTCATCGGAGGGGGAGAAGACGGCGGCGCTTCGCGGAATTGAGCTTGGCGAGGGGAGAAAGGTGGTGGCCGAGGCCGGTGCGGGGAAGGAGGTGCCCGGGGTGACCTTTTTATAGGCGCCCGAGGGGAGGGGAGCGGCGGAGCTCGGTGGGCGCCGGTGAGGTGCACAGCGCCGACATTAATGTCGCACAGCGGCGACGACGAGACCTCACGACGGGGGGGGGGGGGGGGTACCAGCAAGGACGCGGTTAAGCGACGAGGACGGAGCGGTGCTGAACTCCCCTATGCGACGAGGGGATGGGCGAGGGGACGGCGGTGAGTCGTACGCGAGGAAGACGACGACGCGGCCGACCAGTGGGGCCGATCTGCCAACGAGAGGGAGCGCGCGAGAGAGAGGCTGGCAGGTGGGGCTGGCTCGTCAGAGAGAGAGAGAGAGAGAGGGAGGGGAGCACGCGAGCGGCTGCGCGCGCGGGAGCGGGCTGGCTAATGTGCCGAAAGGGGGAAGCGCGGGCGCGAGGGAGAGGGGAGGCGGCCACGGCTTGGGCCGAATTCGGCCTAGCAGGGGGGGAAGAGCTTTTTCTTTTTCTTTTTAATTTCTAAATCCCATTTCCATTTTTGTTTCTTTTCTTTTTGAACAAATTATTTAGTAGATAATCTAGGTGTTGGAAAATAAAATCTAAGTGAGGTGTTTATGATCAAACAAAGTGTATGCATATGATGGGAAAAAAATCTAAGGGAGTTTTGGGATAGATAATAAGAAAAAAGGGGGTAGATTAGGGTTTCAAACCTGGGTTAGAATTTTGGGATGTTACAAACCTACCCCACTTAAAGGAATCTCGCCCTCGAGATTTAGACGGGGCTCGAGAAAAGGTAAGGGTATTCCTTCCTCAGGGAGTCCTCACTTTCCCAGGTGGCTTCCTCTTCTCCATCTCTGCTCCACTGAACCTTACAGAGTCTCACTTCTAAGTTGCGGGTCCTTCGGACTGCTGAGTCGAGAATCTTCACTGGCTTTTCTCGGTACTGGAGATCCTTTTGAATCTGAATTACTTCTGCCTTGATGTGGTTTTCTGGTACTTGCAGGCATTTGCGGAGCCGGGACACATGAAACACGTTGTGAATGTCTGACATGGATTATGGTAGCTCAATGCGGTATGCTGTGGGTCCCACTCGGCTTATGACGGGGAAGGGGCCGACGAAACGCGGTGCTAGCTTCCCTTTCATTTGGAACCTTTTGACACTACGCATCAGGGAGACCTTGAGATAAACGAAATCTCCTTTCTCAAATCTGAGTTCTCTTCGTCTGTTGTCTGCGTAACTTTTCTGTCGACTCTGAGCTTCAAGTAACCTCTTGCGGATCAGGGCAACTTTCTCTTCGGTTTCTTTAACAAAGTCGGGTCCTTCAAGTGTCCTTTCCCCTACATTGGACCACATTAGGGGGGTCTGGCATTTTCTTCCATATAATGCTTCGAACGGTGACATTTTGATGTTGGCCTGATGGCTGTTGTTGTACGAGAATTCGGCGTACGGCAAACTGGACTCCCAATCCTTGTCAAATGTTAACACACAGGCTCTTAGTAAATCTTCGAGGATCTTGTTGACTCTTTCTGTTTGGCCATCCGACTAGGGGTGATAAGCGGTGCTGAAATCTAACTTGGTGCCCATTGCTTGCTGAAGGCCTTTCCAAAATTTTGAGGTGAACTGTGTTCCTCTGTCTGACACTATTTTCCGCGGAATGCCATGGAGCCTGACTATCTCCTTAAGATATATCCGGGCAAGGGCGACTCCTCCAAAAGTGGTTTTTACTGGAACGAAGTGGGCCACCTTGGTGAGACGATCGATTATTACCCAGATAGAATCATTCTCTTTCTGTGTTCGGGGCAGTCCGGTTACGAAATCCATGCCTATTTCTTCCCACTTCCATTCAGACACTGGGAGGGGTTGCAGTAGGCCTGCAGGCTTCTGGTGTTCGGCTTTTGTTCGCTGACAGGTGTCACACCGGGCCACATACTGTGCTATTTCCTTCTTCATCCCTTTCCACCAGTATCTAGTTTTGAGGTCCAGGTACATCTTGGTGGTTCTTGGGTGGATGGAGTAAGCTGAGTTGTGGGCTTCATCGAGCAAGACTTCCCGTGCCTCTCCCATTGGTACACACAGACGGTTCTTGAACCAAAGAACTCCTTGTTCGTCTGTCCTAAGTTCCGGAAGTTGCTCCTTGCAAGCTCTTTCCATAAGTCTGGCTGTCTCTGCGTCCAGGCGTTGTGCCTTGCATATGAGATCTTCTAGCATTGGCTTGACTTCTAGGCTACCGTTGTTTCCTAGACATGCATTTAGCTGAGCTGATTCCTTCTTCCAATCTTCTAAAAGGTTGGTCCCCTTTATCCCGAAAGGTTTTCGGCTGAGGGCGTCTGCTACCACGTTGGCCTTCCCGGGGTGGTAATGGATCTCGAGGTCATAATTCTTGATCAATTCAAGCCATCTTCTTTGACGGAGGTTCAGGTCTGGCTGAGTGAAGATGTACCTCAGACTCTTGTGATCGGTGAAGATGTGGCATTTGTTCCCAATCAGATAGTGCCTCCATATTTTCAGGGCGTGCACTATGGTTGCCAACTCCAAGTCGTGGGTGGGGTAGTTCTGCTCGTGTGGCTTGAGTAAGCGGGATGCATAGGCAATGACCTTCTCATTTTGCATCAAGACACACCCTAAGCCCTACCTTGAAGCATCACAGAAGATGACGAAGTCATGGTGTATATCTGGTAGTGTCAAAACGGGCGCGGTTGTAAGCTTTTCCTTGATGATCTGAAAACTTTCCTCACATTTCGGGGTCCATACAAACCTATTGTCCTTTTTGAGAAGTTTGGTCATAGGTTTCGCTATGATGGAGAATCCTTTGATAAAGCAGCGGTAATACCCTGCCATTCCCAGAAAGCTTCGCACTTCACTGACGTTGGATGGCTGTTTCCATTTTGAAACTGCTTCTACCTTGGATGGGTCTACTTCTATCCCTTCTGCAGTCAAGATATGCCCTAGGAAGGCTATCTTTTCTAACCAGAACTCACACTTGCTGAGCTTAGCATAAAGTTGATGCGCCCTAAGTCTTCCGAGGACGATTCGAAGGTGACGCTCATGGTCCTTGCGATTCTTGGAATAGATGAGGATGTTGTCGATGAAGACCACGACAAACTTATCCAATTCTTCCATAAATACCTTATTCATGAGGTTCATGAAAAAGGCGGGTGCGTTTGTTAGCCCAAACGGCATCACTGTGAATTCATATTGTCCGTATCTGGTGACGAATGTAGTCTTCTGAATATCTACTTCCTTGATCCTCAGTTGGTGATATCCTGACCTGAGGTCTATCTTGGAGAAATATTTGGCTCCTTGCAGCTGGTCGAAGAGGTCGTCGATCCGAGGGAGAGGGTACTTATTCTTGATTGTAACTTCATTCAAGGACTGGTAATCAATACACATTCTCATACTTGCATCCTTTTTGGTAACAAAAAGGACGGGTGCTCCCCAGGGAGACGAACTGGGATAGATGTACCCTTTTTGTTGTAGCTCTATAATCTAGAGTTTTAATTCTACTAACTCTGTGGGGGCCATGCGGTATGGTCGCTTTGCGATGGGCGTAGTGCCAGGAATGAGATCTATATAGAACTCCACTCCTCTTTCTGGTGGCATTCTCGGCAACTCTTTCGGGAATACATCCACGAATTCTTCTATTACGGACATGTTTTCTGCTGCCAGATTAAACATCATTGGATCATTGGTGGGCGGTTGGGCTTGACAGGAAACTGCTTTTCCTTGGTGGTCGGTGAGAAGGACGGTCTTACTTGCGCAGCTTATGATACCCTTATGCTTAGTTAGCCAATCCATTCCTAGGATCACATCAATCCCTTAGGATGGCAAGACGGTTAAGTCCGCCAGGAACACTACCCCACTTAAAAGAATTCTGACTAGGGAGCACCTGAGTTGGCATAGGAGGTCTGATCCTGGGGTTCGGGTGACCAAAGGGATTGCTAGGGGCGTAGAGGGGATGCCATGCTTTTCCACAAACTTAGTGGCTATAAATGAATGGGATGCTCCTGAATCAAAAAGCACAGTAGCAGGAGTAAATTCAACAAGGAACTCACCGAGCACTACTCCTGGAGCTTGCTGGGCTTCCTGAGCGTCGACGTGGTTGACTTGTGCTCTGCCCTAGTACTGGGTCCTGTTCTACTAACTGTTGGAGGGAGGTGCCTTGGAGGTAGGTGCCGAGGGAATCTTGGGGCCATTCACCGAGTTGGAGTAGGTGGGTCCGGGTGCCTTCAACTGGGGGCAGTTATTCTTGAAGTGACTGGGGTCTCCACAGTGCCAACAGGCATTTGCTGGCGGTTGGTTGCTTGCAACGGAGGGGGCCTGAAGGGAGCTCTGACTCTGCTGACTGTAGCGCGATGGAGTGGGTCCAGATGGTCTATTGAAGCTCGGTCCCCTAGGGGGGAGTCCAAAGGGTCGAGCTCTCTGGTGACGATCTTGCTGCTGAGCTCGGAAAACTTGGAATTTCCTCTTGAGGTGCCCTTTTTCTTCCTCTTTTGCCCTTTCCACTTGGATGGCTTTGTTGGAGAGGTAAGAGAAGTTGAGGAAGTCTTGGATGGCGAGGATGGTCTTAAGCTCAGGTCTTAGCCCTTTCAGAAAACGGGCCATCTTTCTAGACTCGGTGCTGACATCATCAGGCGCGTAACGTGCCAACTCTATGAACTTGTGCACATATTCGCTGACAGTTCTTCCACCTTGAGTTAGTTCCCGGAACTCATCTTCCTTGAGTTGAACTATCCCCTGGGGTACATGGTGCTCATGGAAGGCTGTTTCGAATTCTGCCCAGGTAGCATCTCTGACGGCCTCGCTGAAGGTGTCCCACCATGCTAGGGCCATCCCAGACAGTTGATGAGCAGCTAGTTGAACACGCTGATTTTCGAGGCATCCGATGGCTTCCAGTTTCCTCTTGATCGTGCGTAGCCAGTCATCTGCATCGAGGGGATTGCTGGACCCCGCGAACGTGGGAGGCTTGAGTCTCAAAAATTCTCCCATCCTGTCCTGCGGTCTTCCACCACCTGGGCGCTGGTTTTCCAGACTTCTAGTGAGGACTTCAATGAGTCGGGTTTGATTGGCTAGAACTTGGGCTAGGTCTAGTGGTAGTTCCGGAGGTGCGGGGAGGTGGGTCTCACTCCCTTCTCTGCCAGCCTCTCCTTCAGCTCTTAGGGAAAAACCTGCTCCAATCCCAGAGGCGGTAGGCGTGGTTTTATCCGAAGCCATCTGCCATGGGAAAAGAGTTACTACCATGCACATGCCAAATTTTTTTTACTAGTTACTTTATTCATTACATCAGGTCATTACAGCACACAACTACCACAAGCTCATTACACGCGAGTGCTATCGAGGGTACTCCCGAACTCCTTCTCTAAAGTGTCCCCAAATTCCTTGAGAAGGTCATCAAGGCTAGCTAGGGACATTTCCTCGGTGTCGGACGAGCTTCTTATCCCGGCAGGGGGTAGGGCTGGAGGGGCTTCTTCCTTCTGCTCAGTCTGACATCCTTGGCTTTTGGTCTTCTTGCAGATTTTTCTTGCGGGGGCGAGCTTCTTCAGTTTCTTGTCGTAATCCATCTTCAGAGTGCGGTAGGCCTCACAGGTATTGGTTTCCTCGCCTTCTGCTATTTCGAGGCTCTCTTGAAGGGACGCCTTTTCCCTTGCAAGTTCCCTGACTTTTTGCTCCAGGCTTTCCACCCGGGAGGTTAGGTGAGTGCAGTGGAGGGCAAGGTCATCGTATTGGTTATCGAGGGTGTGGAGGTATCCAGCCATGTAGACGATGGTGGGGTCATCCTCGACAGGGTCTCTACCTGATAGGGCCTGAAGTCTTTTCCTCTAAGTGGGGGTATTCTTGTTGCTGGGTGGGAAGTAGAGAAGGGGGGTTTCAAAGATTACTTTGCTATAGTTCTGCCATAGTTGTCGGAGGGCTGTTCGGGCAACATTCTAGCAAGTATCTGGGAAGTGGTATCTGGTAAAAGTGACTTGGAAAGAAGGATGGTTCGGATAGTTTCGGCTTTCTCCCAGGTAGACTGCCATAGAGCATTTTTCCATTCCGTTCTCGAGATACTCCTTCTAGACGTACTCTGGTTTCTTGTGGATTCCCATGCGAAGCGCACAACTTCGCAACAGGTGTGGGAACCCTTCCACCTCTAAGCAGTAGGACGTCCTAATGGCCAGAGTCTTCCATCTGGAATAGGAAAAGAAAGGCATGTTAACATCGGGGGGAGAGGAGAGAAGACTTTTCTTGGGGTAAGAGGTATTTTCTTTTTAGGGCAAGTTTTAGGGTCAGGGCTGCGACCTACGGCCAGTCCTATGGCTCTAATACCACCTGAAGCGTCCCGATCCTTTGGGACTCAAATGTGACACAATTACTAGTCTCATGAGGCTAGTAAACACATTCCTTACTTCAAATAGTACAGAGTTTAGATAAAGGTTATTACAATACTGGGGTACAAGCTCGAGAGAGCCAGAATAAGAAACGCAGTAGGAAAATATACTAGCCCAAGCCACAGGCAGAACTGGGTGCAAGCACAGCCCTCTCAATCAAGCATAGCAGAAAAGAAGTCTTCGGCTGCTGAAAAACATAAATAAATCTGGGTGAATACACTAGGTATTCCGCAAGCCCACCCCGCTCCTGTAAAGAGAAAGAGACCTATATCATACATGTTTTATTTGGTGGAGTTGAAGTCACTCTTTATTTTCTTAGAGAAAGGCAGTTGCTGTAAGGTTTTTCCCAAGGACTTAAAAGTAACAAAATACTTGACCACCACTGAGCTTCCCGCTCCCGTGGCCTTGTTTTATTTCTCCCTACATACTTACACACACATTTCGCGGCTCATGTAACTTATAGAAAATCTCTAATTGTCATACCATACCAGACTCGTCCATACCAGTGGACACGGACTATTCGAATAGGTTTCAACTCTGCGCAGAGGTGTACACTTTACCCACTAGTCTGGCTCTGCGATCTCATGGCCAATGAGATCCGAATCCGAATCTCTTTCCTTCCTCGTACGTCCTAACCTTAACGGTTATCCGGAAGGAGTCAGGCCACCACCATGTCCAAACCAGACAAAACTTTCCCCCTCCTTATCCTCCCGGTGCTCCCCAGCCTTCATAACCCTGGGGTCGGACCGCACAAGTTCAGATTGAGTGACTGCCCACACAGTCTCGAGTGGTTGTACTACGAAATAGTACAGGTAGTGAAGATGACAAATTGGTCCTTATGTGAGGGAACAATCCTTCTGCTCACGCCTAAACCAGCTGAGCCAACACCTTAGGCCCTCCCCTAAACCAGGGAGTCCCTGATCATCCCACTCCCAAGTTGATGAGGGTGAATACCCTTCATCGCACATCCCCCCTTTTTTTAAAGAGACCTTATTTGAAGAAACATATTGCCCTTTCTCCCAATCCACATTTCATATCCATATGGTATATGTTAATGCGGGCCATCTCTCACTTACAATGCAAATATCCCACCCTGGAATCCCGACCTAGGTAGTGGTAGAAAGAATAGGTAATTTATGCATCAAGGGAAGGATGGACTTGCCTTCGTCAAAGCTTTCCTGGCACAAAAGGTCTACTTCCGAGAGGTCGGGCTCTGGCCCTTCTTCCAGGGCTATGGGTTCCGGATCAACGGTCCCCGCTTCTTCTAGTAGAAACATTTAATAAAACAATACATCAACAGAGGTTCTTCAATTACAGTGTGTCATATACTAACATTATTATTACTTGGGACTTTAGAAATCATTTGGATATTTTTTGGTGCATAAAATATTAAGAAATACTAATTAAATGAGAAAAGGGTGAAGAAAAGAAAAAGAAAAGGAATTCCTTCGCAGGTGGGCCGGGGGGGGGGATTTCGGCCCAGCCAGGCGTGGGGCACGCGCGCGCGAGGGCGCCGGCCCAGCTGCGGCCCAAGGGCAGGGAGACGACGCGGGCGCGCGGGAGCGACGACGTCACCGCGGGGCCCACACGTCAGCGAGAGCGGAGGGGGGGAACGGCGCCGCGGGTCGACTGCGCGGGCGAACCGGCCGTCCGCGGGGAAAGAAAACCGGTCGCCGGTGGGCTCGGCGGCGATTCGCCGCCGGTGACCCGGTTCTTGGACCACAGGGAGGTGCCTTAGCACGGGCAGGGGCTGGTGAATCTAGAGGTAGGCTTGATTTGGCTAAGGGGGGCGGGAGGGGGCTGTCCGTGGGGAGGTGGCGGAGCTCCACGGTGGGGATCGCCGCCGGTGAGCTTCGGCGAGGGATTGGGGTGGGGGAGTGGTGTGCTGTGTTCGCGGCAGTGTGAGGAAGCTGGTAGGCTAATTCAATCGCTCGCTGAACCATCAGAGAGGGGAGCAGAGGGGGAAGAACTCATTGGAGGGGGAGAAGACGGCGGCGCTTCACGGAATTGAGCTCGGCGAGGGGAGAAAGGTGGTGGCCGAGGGCGGTGCGGGGAAGGAGGTGCCCGGGGCGACCTTTTTATAGGCGCCCGAGGGGAGGGGAGCGGCGGAGCTCGGCGGGCGCCGGTGAGGTGCACAGCGCCGGCATTAATGTCGCACAGCGGCGACGACGAGACCTCACGGCGGGGGGGGGGGGGGGGGGGGGGGGGGCGATACCGGCAAGGACGCGGTCAAGCGGCAAGGACGGGGCAGTGTCGAACTCCCCTGTGCAGCGAGGGGATGGGCGAGGGGACGACGGTGAGTCGTACGTGAGGAAGACGACGACGCGGCTGACCAGTGGGGCCGGTCTACCAGCGAGAGGGAGCGCGCACGAGAGAGAGAGGCTGGCAGGTGGGGCTGGCTCGTCAGAGAGAGAGGGAGGGGAGCGCGCGAGCGGCTGCGCGCGCGGGAGCGGGTCGGCTAATGGGCCGAAAGGGGGAAGCGCGGGCGCGAGGGAGAGGGGAGGCGGCCGCGGCTTGGGCCGAATTCAGCCCAGCAGGGGGGAAGAGCTTTTTCTTTTTCTTTTTAATTTCTAAATCCCATTTCCATTTTTGTTTCTTTTCTTTTTGAACAAATTATTTAGTAGATAATCTAGGTATTGGAAAATAAAATCTAAGTGAGGTGTTTATGATCAAACAAAGTGTATGCATATGATGGGAAAAAATCTAAGGGAGTTTTGGGATAGATAATAAGAAAAAAAGGGGGGTAGATTAGGGTTTCAAACCTGGGTTAGAATTTTGGGATGTTACATATTGCTTTATGTGGATTGGGTATGGAGATACAATATTCATGATTACTCTTTTATTATATTTTTATTATTACTGTTCATGTTAAGATCATTAAATTAATGGGAACATGGAGCGACCACCCGGGAAAACAGTGCTACCACAAGGGTTTAATGGGACGCCCTTGGCTGATTAACTAGGAAAGCTAGTGGAGGTCTTCCTTACCCGAAAGGGGCAAGGGCAGTAGGGGAGTGATCAGTATAGAGAGGTCCTTGGGTTGATTTTGCTGCAATGGCGGTCTGGCGAGGGATTCCTGCACTAGAGCTTCCTATAAACTGTAGCAGGATTTCTGAAGCTAGTGGAACTTTGTAAAGGCCTCGTAGTGTTACCCTGCCTCGCCTCCTCGGTAGCGGTGTATGGGATTGGCCGTCTCTTGGCAGATGGGTAACATGACTTGTGGGTAAAGATGCGCAACCTCTGCAGAGTGTAAAACTAGTATACTAGCCGTGCTCACGGTCATGAGCGGCTCGGACCCTCACATGATTAATTTATGGAACTTAAATTTAATTTGACATTTGCATCACATTGGGATTATTTTACTATTACTTTTTTTATTATTATTAAGGTTTGGTATTTATTTACACTTAGTAATTGCTAATAAAATTTTGACCAACTTATAAAAGCAATGCTCAACTTCAGCCTTTATTTCATTGATCAGCCTTACACTTCATGAACTCCCACCTTTGGTGAGTTCGTGCCACATTATTCCCCACGACTTGTTGAGCTATGAACGTATGTGAGCTCACTTTGCTGTCTCACACCCCCACAGGAGAAGAACAGGTGGTCGAAGAGGAGCCGCCTAACACTGAGGCATTCGACTTGATCTAGGTGGCGTCTCCCAGTCAGCTTTATGGCGCCAGGGATTAATATTTAGTTTGCTTTACTTTATCATTTATTTTTGTAAGTCTTTCGCTATGTAATAAGTACATTTATGATATTTATGATATTTATCTCTATGCACTCTGTTATTATATGTGTTGTCTTCTCTGGCGCATATATGAGATGCACCCGGATTTGTCCCTTGAATCCGGGTGTGACACATGCGAATCTTCCATTACGGGTAGTTTGTCCCATCCAAGAACAGTGGCTTGCCAACACCACATTTTATGTCGCCTTCATGGATTTCAAACCGATTAGGGAAGGGAAATCCTTAACCGATTCCGATACCAATCCAAGGACCGGTGAGGCAACCAGAGGGGCGGTGTGAATGGGAGACAATCAAATTTTAGCCGCCAAACACTGAAAATGAGCAGTTCACTTCAATTAAAATGAAGTAAGTGTTCAAACCAAAATCACATCAACAAACCAGTGATCTCATGATTTCTAAATGTTTCTAATACTCACACAAGTTCGGCAAAACAAACAGATCGCAAATCTGACACCGAAAAGTCTGAATCGGTCTAAAACCGTGTCGCGAACAAGTGTTGATTTCAGCGGCACGAAATTATGTTATTGGATGTGAAACTGAACCAAACAAGCTTTGATTGAGATAAAATTTTACATACCTGGACAAATATGTTTCCAAGGTTTCCATAAATTTTGAGCTCAATTGGAATTGTGAATCAACCGCGGATCTGAAAATACAAACAAGATTGAGGTTTTGTTAGGGTTTTCTAGAACAAGCTCAAAACGATATCAGCTAAGATCACAACCACAAACTGCACCAATAGAGCATAAGTAGTAATCCTAGGAGTATATCTCACCCACCAAGAAATCCCTAAACCAAATCCTCTCAAGAGATTCAAGAGTATTCCAAAAGCACACAAGAGAGGCCAAAGGAAGAACAAGAGACCGAAACAACTCCAAATTTCAGCAAGGATACAAAACTAAGATGGAGCAGTGAACGAACGCTATGAGCCGTACTAGCGACCCTTCCTCTAATTAAACTTGCAGATCAATAACACAGTCATCAATTACAATCGATGCGGATCCCTCGGTTCAACAGGTATCTACCTAGAGAGAAAACTATGAGCTCTAAAATGTGAGGTCTCAACAAAATGACAGCCAAGAGATGCCTGTAACAACAGCCTTCCCCTTTATTTATAGAGGGTTATTTCCATTTCCTAAGCCAACCCTATTTTCATAGAGTTTATCCACTCTACCGGGGCAAAATGGATCAACTCCTAGGTTTTTGATCCAATGGCCACGCGCTTCATACGAAGTTGCTTCGCCTTGATGCACCCTTCACTGTGATGCCATGTGACGCCACCGATTCCCACTAGAACTGCCACCACCGAGTTTTGAGGCCCAAGCCACCATTCGTAGCGCTGAGTGATTTTGAGGCCCAAACCACCAAATGTCGTGAGTATCACACCTTATGCGTGTCCCCCATGTCCTGGACACGTGTCCCGTTAGTCCTCGACCGTGCCGACAACACAACCTGCTCCACTAAGTTCTCGCACGAGTGCGTGTCCTATGTGTCAGCCACCACGGCTGGTCACCTGGCTGTTTCGGTCTGTCAGCCAAGACCCAACACTCGCCTTTCAACACTCCCGGTACATCAACATGAGCCCATATGACCTTCATGTCAGTCGTCGACCATGTCCCTGTGCTACACACCTGCACACCACAAGTCGAACGACATGATTGGACATACATAATCTCACACTCTGGTCAGTCCACTGACTACCCCAGAGTGCTATCCGTTGACAATCACTCATCATCAACCCGAACCATAAGGGACAAGTCAACCTTGTGTTCGCAGTTTGTCGTTTTAAATTTGTCTTAAATCAATTACTATTAACTTTAACCGGTTATATACATAAAATTAAAATTACTTGATTTATAAAATAATTTAACCTTATATATTGTTGATCAAAGTTTAAATAATTTGATTTAGAATAAATATAGAAAGATAAACTCATGTGGATTGAGGGGTATCCACACAAACTGAGGCATACAAGCCGGTAAGTGGCGGTCGGCACAAAATAGTAGAACCGGGCATTCGACCACGCGGTCACGTCTAGAGATGACAATGGGGACCCGATCTTCGATTATTCGAGGAATTCCTTTATTAGAGGACGTGAATGATAAAATTTCTTCCCTACGAGGATGTAAACAAGAAAATCCTTCCTCAATGGGTAAACAGAGACGTAAATGGGACGGAGAAATATTCTCTATCTCTATTCCCCGCGGGAATAATTAAACTTGCACGTGACGATATTTTCGTGCTATAGTTAATAATAAAATAAATAATTACCCTAAAAGATCATTTATTATATAAATATGTTTATTTTGTTGTATATATAATAATTTTTTACATTTAACCATGTGTATACATTTAACAATGTGTATACATATATTTTACTTTAAGGGCTAGTTTGGCAACACTATTTTTTAATGGAATTTCTAATTTTCTAAAGAAAAATGAACTAATTTCTCTTGAGAAAACAAAAAGAAAATATGGTTTTCAAACTAATCCTAATAATAAAAAACATATGTATTAGTTATAATTTAGGGCTAGTTTGAAAACCATATTTTTCCAAAAGATTTTCATTTTCCAAGAGAAAATGAATCATGGTTTCCAAACTAACCCCTAAGGACTTGTTCGATTATTTTCAATCCATATGGGTTGGAGAAGAGTGATACGGATTGGAAGAGATTTTACCTTATTGGGGATTGAAACCTTCTCAATCCTCGGCTTGTTCGGTTCTACCTAATCTATATGAATTAAGTGGATTGAGGAGGTTTTAATCCCTATTAAATCAAAATCCGCTTCAATCCGTATGAATCTCCTCCAATTCATACGATTGAATATAACCGAACAAGCGTCTCTGGTCACACCCCTTCGGATCCTTGTTCGCTTCCGGCTTCCCTCGTTCTCTGCGTCCGCCTCTGCCGGGCCTTGTCTTCTCCCCCAAATCAATCCCTCGCCCACGGACCCAACCAAATCATCCTCCACCTCCTCCATCTCCAGCCCCGTCCCTACCCAGCTCGTGTAACCTCCCGATGTCCGGGGGCGGAGGCGTCGCAGGCGCGGGCTCGTCGTCCGGCGGCGGCGGCGGCGGAGGTGGAGGGCGCGGCAGGGAGGGCGACTGGGACTGCGGCAGCTGCGGCAACCGGAACTACGCCTTCCGCTCGCTCTGCAACCGCTGCAAGCAGCCGCGCCTCCTCGTCGACCCTAACACCCCGCGCGACTCCAAGTGGCTACCCCGTGCCGGGGACTGGATCTGCACCGGTAACACCTCTTCTGCCGCGCTACCCTTCATTATTACCGCAGCTCTGAATCACCTACACTTCTCATGTTTCTACGCCGTCTCTTCATGTAGATGCAGCCCTCATCCATTCCCTATGTATCGCATTGATAGTTTAGTGAAACTAGCATTTCTTCTCCTCCTTGTTCATCTTTTGTGTTGGTTTTAGCCTTCTTACTTGAATCTAGTACGTTGGTGTTACAGGCCTGGTAAATACTGTAGCCTTCTTAGCTAGACTTTTTTCTCTATTAATGCAGAGAAGATGTTAATAAGGAAAGTTAGACTCGAGTGTAAATAAAGGAAGTAGAAACTTCATTTAAACTGATAGAGGGGAGTCTAAAAATTATTTTGACCACTCCTTGAGCATGTGTAAATAAAATAGAAACTTCATTTGACCACCCCTCCTTGAGCTTCTATGCAAGCCAGGATAGTCATGCTCTTCGATCTAGAATTTTTTTTTAATTTTTTTGCACTGCATGTTCTGACTCCTGTCCTGGAAGTATCTTTTGGATGATTTTTGTTTGTGCTTCAATCTTGCTACTATCTGCTAGAAATATTTTGACGATTCCTTTTGTTTATTTTGTTCATTGAATACTGCTATATGTAGATAAGATTAGAAAAAAATTACCAATGAGTGTGCTGAGTAATGACTAGTGTGCGTGGTGTCTATTCCTCTCTATGGGTTTGTCCGGGATGGCTGGTCATCGTGGTGGTGGGTGTGCGTGTCCTTCGGTGCGTTTTGCTGCCTGCTGTGCTGGTTGGTTTATGCGGCAAATGGATGAATAGGTTGCAGTAACAATAATTATGCATCCAGAAAGAACTGCAAAAAGTGTGGCCTATCCAAGGAGGAAGCAGCAATGCCAGCATTGCAAATGGCAGGGATGGCTATGCCAGCTTATGCAACTTATATCGCAAGACTACAGAGCCTTGCTGCTTCTGCTTCTGCATATAAGATGAACTTTGGGATGGCTGCCAACTCACCTTTGCAGCAGCAACTACTTGCAAATGCAAATTGGTCCTATGGGATGGCTGGTAGATATGGGATGCAGTCTTCTGGTTGGCCATTTGGCAACAGCAGCCCAAATCAGTTTCCAGGTGTTCCAAAGGATTGGCGTAATGGAGACTGGCTCTGCAGCTGTGGATTTCATAATTATTCATCTCGTACTCAGGTAATTGTAAATACGCTAATCTGGTTCATTCCATATCATAGTTAGCCTTAACAAATGTTTCTCAATTTTGGCTGTTCGTTTTCAACTTTAATGTGTTTTTTATTATACTTTTCCTACTTGCATTAATGCTCTCCTTAATCTCTCTTTTCCAGTGCAAAGAGTGTGGTGCACCTATACCATCAAGCATTCCCTCCACAACAATGAAAGCTACGACATCTGATGCCTCTTCCAGTAAGAAAACCGGTTCCTCAGTTCTCACAATGTTATTTTTATTGAACCCATGCAAAATACCTACTCTGTTGGAGACTTGGAGTAACTGTTCCATGCTTACCATTGCAATAGGGTGCATGCTGTGATTGCTTGCCAGGTCTGTTTTAGTCATTCTAATTGTCAATGCTAATAAATGAGTACTGCTATCACAAATGTTGGGTTGGGTTTTTCAATGCCAAATTCTTCCGAGTTACACTGGTTGGACTGTTGAAATCTGTGGGTTGACGAAACTCCCATCACCAGTCTAGGTTCCAAAATTGGCACAACTTCTTAAAAACAAAATCAGGGATCAGCTACCCCCTGGTTGAGGTTTGCGTGGGTATTGGGTGTTTTTGTGGTGGTGGGCAGGGGCGAAGCTATGTTGTGCACTGTGGATGCATATGCACCCCCAAAAATTCAAAAAACAGTGATAACAGTCAAATTTCCACCATATATGCATCACCCAAATTTTGTTCCTATGCACCCACAAGAGACGTGCACCCCCTTATATTTTGCTCTAGCTTCGCCACTGGTGGTGGGTGAGTCCGTGAGTGCTTGTGTCTTGTGTGGGTTGGGGGGGGGGGGGGGAGGTTGCATATAGCTTATTGTCTGGTGAGCATTATTCGTTTTTGTGATCAGCATAAGGTGATTGTAAATTTAGATCAATGTTTCATTCAGGTCCTGTTCATTCTCTGTTTTTATCTTTGTTATGTTTGATGCCTTCATGTACCATGACAGCTACTGCTCCTGTTAATTTTAGGATTGATGAACAGATTGTTTCTTCTTTCTTCTCAATCTCTGCTTATTTCAGCATTAGGAACTAAGCGGTTGGCCTCAGAGGAGCTGGCAAACGACTGTGATAATAAAAGGCTAAATCCAGGAAATGACAATTATCCACTTTCAGTATGTATTTGTAGCCCTCTTTAACTGTTGTGACTAATTGCCTAAATGCTTTCTGGCATTGATTTTCTTGTTTAATTTGGTTGCAGACAGCAGGTGCAAATAATTTGTTTTTGGGTATTGAGCAAGGAGCTGGAAGCAGCAATGGCCAGGCTGCTTTTTCGAAATTTGACTATGGGAGCTCAATGTCATTACCATCTGGGCAGGGAATGTCTGGTCTTATCGGAAAAGGGTACAGCTTCAACCTAAATCAAAGATACTTTACTTGCAAATTAAATACATTATATGAATTATAATCTTGTTATCTTGTATGAACTTCATCAAATTGTTGACACAATGTTATAATGTAAGGGCTAACAATCAAGTGGTACCAAACACTCGTGTTTGATGTTCATCATCACAGTAGAGGTTCTTAGAAATTTTATTATTTGCAAGATAGCAATGTTTTCGAGTCTAGAAGTCGAGTTGTGTAGCTACTGACTAGACTAGTCGTGACTAGGACAGACTAGTCGTGACTAGTCGATGATTATATTTTTATAATTTTCTATATATGCTAATACTAAAAACACGCTGAAACACTAAAAAAAACACCTTGTTTAGTATATCTTCATTAATCTCCATCTTCTACAATACATCATTAAATATTGAACAGTCTTGTAGCAAGTCTCCTATTGTTCTCTCTGATATCAAAGGACTTGTTTGTATTAAAAAACAGTTCATGCCCCATACAGATTGGTATTTATCTGATTGTCCCACCTCTTATCAGCAATACAAATTACTTCATCCATTAATTGCTATGTGTTCCAAAGCTTCCTTGATGCTCTTTTTTGCATGGTCCATGGCAGCCCGCATTTCAGCCATTGCTGGTCTCTACCATTTCAGCCTAACAAGATCTCTACCATTTGTCTTGGTCCTCATCAAGTCTTCAAAATCCTTACATGTCCATAGATAAATCTGCTTATCTTCTTTGCTTTAGCAATGCAACCACTAAACTCATTTATCTTCCCAATAACCTCTAGCATGAGATTCAAGTAGTGGGTAGCACAAGGTGTCCAAAGTAAGGTAGGAAACTTGTCCGTTAGCATCCTACTTACTAGGGTTGAGATGGTTGGGTGGGTTCACATTTTTATACCTAGGTCCAAATAAGTCGCCCGACTCAAATGCTACGACTAGTCGACGAATCGAGTGACTAGCAGAGAAAGTCAAGTGGCTCTGGTCGACTATCACCTTTGCACCGACTTCTCGACTAGTCGCTCAACTTTAAAACCTTGCAAGGTGAACTGTAAATAGTTTGAATAGGTAGAGGAAACCCATGGCTGATCTACATTAAAGAAAACTACCTAAATAAATCGGGTGGTACATTTTTGAGAAAACTAGGGGCAGTGAGGTAATGGCTTCTGGATATGAAACTGTGGGGGTGGTAAGATAATTGTGTGTACCATCATTTTTTCAAGTTCATGTGTTAATGACATGTCCGTACAGTCCGTTTATGTTAGTACATTACTTGAAAGTTGAAACTGGTGTTTTCACTGTATAGACCCTGTTTTAGGAAATCTCACAATAAGTTGTAAATTTAAGTTCCATAACTCATGATCAAGGTTCTGCCACTGTTCAATGGATGCTTCATGGAAATTTCTGGTTTGTGCAAATATGTTTTGCTGGCATAGCACAAGACTTTCAGAATAGTTTACTACCATCTCACAGAATCTGGGATAGCAAACTGTATCACATTGCTCTTGCATCTTGCTAGGGCAAAATGGCGCGACGGGGACTGGTTGTGCAACAACTGCAACAACCACAACTACGCATCTCGTGCGTTTTGCAACAGGTATACACTAAGACATCTTTTTGTTTAACTTCACTGCAGTGCATTGTGTCAGTAACTCAACATTTAACTGAATATACAAGTCTGTCTGGATTGTCATTTTCTTAGTCAAGTACTCAAGTCAAGTGTACCAGTTAGCACTATGGGTCACAATGGGCTCTAAATTTTACACTATAAGATTTAAGGATCGGATTAGGATCGGGCTCTATTTCTATTCATTACCACCCCTAGTTAGCACCATATTATTCATTGGCATGCTGTGTTGTTTTTCATTAGCACTATGGGTCACAATGGGCTCTAAATTTTACACTATAAGGTTTAAGGATCGGATTAGGATCGGGCTCTATTTCTATTCATTACCACCCCTAGTTAGCACCATATTATCCATTGGCATGCTGTGTTGTTTTTCAATCTTGTACGGGGTATCCTTGTGGCTTTTGAGGTCCATAGTAATGTTTACCGAAGCTGCCATAATGGAGAGAATTAAGTGACACATGGTTCGTTCAATATTTTGCCTTTATGCTCATATAAATGCTGAGGTGTTCTTATTAGCTAATTCTAGATACTGTAGCAAAGCGATAATATTCTAGCATTTTAAAACATTTATCGTCTGAATATTTCTATTCTTAATCTTAATGACTTTGGCAAGACAATCAATGCAATACTGCAAAAGTAATCCGTGCATCTGTGCGGGTGTGCCATGTTATTTTTGTACTTTAAGTTCTCTTCTTAATGCAATGATACACAGTTCTGTCATTCTGTGTATTTGAGACAAACAAAAAAAGTTACTGCAAAAAAAAAAGGAAATAGAATTTCTCTCTGTTTATGACTTAAGATTTGCATTTAGATTTCTGTTGTTTTCACAAAATTTGCAATTTGTTGTTCGATTTCTCATACTATTGAAGTAGCCCTAAACAAATTTATGGTTCTGTATTGCTTAGTGGTTGAAATTCTTAAATTCTTGTTTAGATTGAGTGAAACAATTTCCTTCTGTATAGGTTTTGATATAGCAATTATTTTTGGTCAGTTAGGTCCATACCTTCCAGAGCCACGTCTAGGTTGGGTTAATGTGAATTGTAGATGGGATCTTGCCCTGACTCCCGAGTAATAATTCACAATGACCTTGGTCATATTTGACAATGAATTTATTCTTCCTGCAAAAGATATTGGTGTCTCACTGCAATTATTCACTAGGATATCGTATGCCAGTGCCTCTAATACTGTTTCTCTATTTATCCTGCATACTGTTTGCTATCTATTTTCCAAATGAAGCAAATTGCTCACTGGTTCTGACTTCTGACTGAATTTACCTCTGTGTCAGGTGCAAAACTCAGAAAGAATCTGCAGTTCACCCTGGTGTGCTATAGCTTGCTTTAGCTGGTTCATATTGTTGGACTAGTCTGTTCCAGGGTATGTTGCTGCCTGTTCTAGCTGCTTCCTCAAGACTGCAGTTTGAGTTTTTTCGATTCTGCTGGGTTTTTGCTGCTCTCAAATGTTTGTCTCGATATTCCATTAGTGCTTGTTGAAGTTCCCGATTTATTTATGGTATAAGCGCTTGAATAAAATATCTCTGGAAAGTACTGGCCTACCGCATACCATCTGTTTTTTCCCAAATATTTTTATTAGTTGTTGTACAATGAGGCAAATGGTGATATACTTATGTTGTACTTTACGAACTCTATAGTATTAGGGTGCGTTTGTTTGAATGTACAAGGAGGGATGGAATGAGGCGGCCACGTTTTTTATAGTGTTTGGTTGAAAGTCAAGCGGGGGCGAGGTGAACACCGGAATGATTTTTAGGGGTGTGTGATCCCAAAAAATCGAGGGGACAGTGTCGCCCCCGACTCATCCTACTTTGACCTCAAACCAAACACACCATTAGTGCACCAAATTAAGGTTTTGTGGCCATGTTGCAGTCGTCGGGTTGAAAAAGGCAACTATACCATGTAATTTCATTACAGATTATTCTTTTTCCGAGAACTCCAACTGTGCTGTCATACCAGTTTTACCCATTCATAATATTTATGATGCATTCACCATCATTCATTTGTTATTTTTTCATCTTTTATGCCCCTTTGCATCTATTAGGCTCAGTTCGTGCATATGGCCATGCAAAACACTATTTTGTAGATGCACTGGTTATAGAGATTTGAAATATAAGGTTAGATGTGTAAAATAGCCTACTGTTTTTATCTTTTATGCCCCTTTGCATCTAATCAAGCTATGGTTAGCAGGTTGTGCATATGGTTGTGGAAAACACTATTTTGCAGCTGCACTGGTTAGCAGAGAGATTTGAAATGAGGGAAAATATGAGATGAGCCTCATGCTGTTGTGCATCATCGATCAGACCACTATAAATAGGGCTGGAAATGGATGTCTGGAGATCCGAATTATTCGTATTTGCTAAAACTGTTAATATGGATATCCGTATCCATATTCGATTTCAATATTGATGTCAAATGTATGCATTCGAATTCGATTTATAATACTTTTTTTCTATTCGATTCTATATTTGTATTCGAAAAAACCATAAAACATTCGATACTATCTGTATCCGTGAAAAAATGTTTTATTAAAACATTTCAAACCTAACTTTATCACTAATTACTAATTAAAAATGATTTTAAGTTTAATAATATACTAGAAAAATGATATATATATATATTATTTAAAATATTAAAAAATATTTATATATAAATAGATAAATATATCAACCTTATATTTCTAGTGATATTTAATAATAAAATTTAATAGGTTTCATAAACATTCATTTATAACTCTTCACTCTATCTATATTGTGAACATATCTCAACAAGGTTCATAAACATTAAACTATAACTCTCCACTTTACAATATATAGATAAATTTCTTTATGTTTTTATTTAAGTTTTGGTACACACATTTATATAAGACATTCATTCATTTTAGAACAGAAAATTTGTTTTTCTGGGTACATTTACTATTTTATATTAATTCTAATTTACATGTATTTGTACAAATGTCAGTTATTAAATATTGCGTGTTGTTGTTTATCTTTTGTTACATGCTTCGATAGTTTAAAAATATTATTTCTATAGTTTTGTTGACTTGGATATGGAGGATCACGAGAAATCTATTTTAATTTAAGTTTGTTTTAACTATCTATTGACTTATAAACTTATACTTAAATAAAAATCCACATATACATATGTTAAATTTTAGGGTATGTGTTTGAGTTGAATTGAGTAAATATCCAAATAAGAATTCGGGTTTGACTATCCGTTTTGTATTTGTATCCGAAGATATTTGAATTCGTATCCGAATTCAGACTAAAATATAATAAATTGTGACATTTGAATTCGTATTCGTGCATATTCGATCCATTTCCAGCCCTAATGTGGTAGAACCTTCCAAGTTATTGGGTCCACATGTATCTGTTCTTGTCTTGAAGACTTCAGACGGCTATGTATGTGCACCAGATAACTTAATAGGATCCGTCCGAGTGTCGTAAGGATCTCGGATAAACCACTTAGAACCAGGATCGTAGGATTAAGTGAACACCAATTACACACCAATATCTTGCAGCAGAATCTTATTACAAGGAGTATACAAGTTACAAAATCGGAGTAGTTACAAAAGAATTTCACTTTGAAATATTGCAAACCTTTTTGTAAGTTTAAAGTATATGCTAGCTTAAGTGACAATCCTCATAAGAAGATAAAACGGGGTATACTTATATAAGAAGGCTGAGCCTACCGGCACTTAGCACCATCCACAGCAGCACACTTCTATTGACGGTTCTTCTTCCTGCCCGAGAACAACCTTTGCACAAAAACAACAAAGCTCCATAGGCTCTTCACCTAAAACAACATGTGTCGAAGCCTTGAGTACGGAGTGTACTTTCGCAAGTCTTACCTGACAAAAGAAAAAGATTCTCAAGGATATGCTGGTTTGAGGGAGTCAAGATAAGGCTGATCAAGTATCAAAGACTCTTTGTAGAAATGCTTACTAATAGTGGATCCTTAAAAATCCAGTTTTATTGTCAGGTTTAGTAAAGTTACCTGCATCTAAAGTTCTTTCTATCCTAGTTCAAGCACTTGGTCTGCACTAGCCGTCTTTTATCACCCTTTTTCTTTACTGGATTGCTACGTGTAGGGCAGTGACCAAGTCTTCATATCCGAGAAGTAACGGCGATCCGAATCAATTAATGCCCAGCTGGGGATCTCCAACCACACGACAGCACTTAACCCTTGCATATGTCAACTCGCCACTGGGTTTCTCAAGATCAGTCCGGGTTTATGCCAACCGAGAGCACATATACACCACCTTCCAGCCTCTTGCCACGGAGGGTACACGCTAATCTCGCCATCTCTCCACTCCCATTGCGTGTTGGCCTTTCTAGTATTGGTCTGCCAGAGGCAAAGCTTACCCATGACGAGACATGTGGCCAGTTAAAAGGTCCTCAATCATCAAGCCTACATCGACACGGTCCTTAATCGACTCAGACGGAGACACTACACCGAGACTTCCTTCCCGTGCAAGTCACCGTCCAGTCTCAACTTTATTATTTAAAACCCAAAGTTCGGTACCTGACAGAGGTACATCTTTTTAGATGTTGAACCCATCACGGCCGTGATGAATCCACCATTATAAGTCTTTTCTTTGTAAAAATTCCCATCTACTGTGAAGCATCACATTTTATTTTAAACAAAACATTTTGTTTTTCTAAAGCAAGACTAAGCATCATAAAAATCCTTTTCATAAAAGGGTATCAAGGAAGGGTAATCAATTTTCAAAGGAAGGAAATGTATTAATTGTTTAGCACACAACTCCTATCACCTAATGCATCATATAAGGTGATAAAGATTTTAAAACAACAAGGAGGTAGCAAATGCACCGGGGCTTGCCTGGAATAAACACTATGTTAGTGTTTGTTAGACATCGATCACTTGATGACCATCCTTTGTCTTGGCACTTGTTCAGATTATCCATCTTCAGGTTCGTCCATCAGCATCACTGTTCGGAGTAAGTCGTGCTTTACGACATCTTGGGGTCGACTTGGTTCGTCTTCCGCATCACGTGACTAATTAACGTACCTAAATGAAATGCATAATGCACATGTATGAATATAAGGACTAGAACGATAATAAACAATGCTACATGGTAGAGAATTAAACACTTAACGGAGAGACACAGTACAACACTCATAAGAGAACACTGGTTATCGACATACGACCCAACATAATAATCACGAAATAATAAACTATACATACTAACTACAACACTCGTGTTTCTCCTACTCTATAATCATGAATCCATTTTCTATAACACATATTTGCCGAACATAGAACTTATTCAATTACACTCAACCTTTACATTTACTAACACTCCTTCCCGAACAAACACTTTAAGCCTAAACCTCACTACACTAATGCAGGGCATATACTTTAATCATGAAGACACTCATAGCGCATACATCAAATAAATTTAATCTAGTGGGATGACTATTATCAAACAACATAAAATCCCATGAAAGTATTTTAATCAACCAAATACTTAATGTATTGATGTGCATTCCTTTTAGTCATGAAATTTCTAGATTCTAACTGGAATAGACTTGTCGATGCTATTTACTTTTAACCGCATAGGGTACTATGCAACCTTCTCCACGACATGCAACCGATCACTAAATCTATAATATAACAATTACTTGAGCAAGGCATCGACGTTCTCAAACAATACACTTACATAATCAACCACAACCGCACTTATCAGCTATATGAGCGAGACATTAAACTTATTATTCACTTAACCACTCCTCACACAATAATCATTTTAAACTTGAGTTTCGCATGACACGACCACTTCATAGTTATGTACACAATCCATTGATGCATGAAACGAGGCATCACGACATACATCTAATACCTCGACAACGCACCCGTGTTAAGAATAAAATAATCTTTACGAACAACAAATTCAACCAATCCATTCATCAAACCAATCAATAAGAATAGCAAATCAGCTCACCGTTCCAATATCTGACTCAAATCCGCGAGATCGGTAATGGTTCTCCGATTCTGGCAATTTGTCGAGCGCTTGGCAGGTACTACACGAACTTCACGCACATCATCATCCAACATTTGAACATCTTCTCTTAGACGTCCACGGACAACGTGCAAGAGCTTACAGGGTGGTGGATGTGGCCGTGGATGAGGTGGTTATGGTGGTCAATTCGACGATAATCTAGAGCAGGTAGATCCTCATGGTGAGCAACGAAGGGACTGCAACCATCGATAGACAGAGGCCGATGTCGCAGTTATGGGCGACCTGACGATGCAAAGCGTAGGCGGAGTTGGAGACAGCGACAAAGACAAGCGTGTCGCAGCACGGAGATCGACAGGGTCGACAACGGGTAGAGCTCCATGGCCGAGAACGACGGTGTGCAGATGAGGACTGGCAGCGAAGGGCATCACGTTGGGTCTTGGTGATGTGCAGTAGAGGGATGGCGGGTGGAAGGGGCTCGGTGTGATGGCAGCCATGGACGAGCGCAGGGGCGAGCACACGGCTGGGTCGGGCTCGGCGGCCATGGCGAGCAGAGGACGCTAGCTTGGAGGAGCGCGCGGCATGAGGAGCGCGCCAGAGAGCAGGAGGAGCGGCCGAGCGGAGCTGTGGCCAGGCGAGACCTCGGCACAGGGAAACGACGAGCGACCTTGGCGAGATTCGAGCCGGTGAAACGTCGGCCATGGAGGAGCAAGGGGCCGGGGGCAAGCTCGGAGGGAGCCAGACACCACGGGAGAGGGAGCTCGGCGGCCTGGAGAGTGAGCAGAGGGAGCGCCGCGCAGAGGAACCCATGGCTGCGCGCAGGGAGAACGACGGCGCAGACAAATCCGAGGGAGAGAGAGAAGCAAGGAGGGAGCCGAGGGAAGAGATGAGAGAAGCTCGACCGGGCGCCATGGGAGAAAGGTCCGAGCTGGGTCAGGGAAGCAGGGGCGCGCGGAGGGACTCGGCGCGGTGGCCATGACCGAGCAGAGGGGCACGGCAGCGCGCGCCATGGGAGGAGAGGTAGAGAGAGGGCGCGACCATGGCAGGGAGATGGGCAGTCGAGCTGTAGCTCGTGGCTGCATGCAGGGAAGACTAGGGAGAGCGCGCGGTAGAGGGCGGGACCGAGCTGGAGGGAGCTCCGGCCGGGCGCGACGCAGGAGGGCGAGCAGGGCACGGCTGCCAGGACGAGCGCAGGGAAGAAGATAAACTTGGCGAGCTGGAAGCCAAGCGCGCGTGGGAGAAGAATCTGGGCGGCTGAAAAACCTGAGTATAGCGGGGAAGAGATAAGGAGAGAGAGCAGTAAGAAATATCAGGGAATGAGGGGCGGCGGCAGATTTTTTTTGGATTTTCTTTTTTTATTTCTTCTCTCTCATTTTTTAAGACACAAATAGTTTCGGGTTCTAGGATTTGAGTCTAAACGAGATGCAAACAGGATGAACCAAAATAATATTAACATCGCTATTTTACGTTTGATTCAAAATTATTTGAAATCAAATAATTTCATCCACGTCTGAACACTTGATTCCACAGCCATAGATAATTTGCCAGAGAATCGAAGCTCAATTATAAATCCTCGGACGCGATTTCTCGGTTGACGAGTGGGGACAGAATTATTTTGCACCGAAAACCTTAGTCATCGAGTTCTATTTAATTTACCCAGGACAAAATCATAGAGTGAGTCGAGCATCCAAATTCGTATCCGTTTACTCAATAGATTTTAATTAGGCACAAGGGTCGTTAATTTACGGAACAAATATGTTTCTAACTTCGAGAAACATTTAGAACAGACCGGATAGACAGAGATGAAAATGATATCGAAATTATGGAGGATTAATATTAGAACATAGAGATCGTTATTATTACCGATATCCCGTGTTTGAGTCTATAAGCACAGTTTAACAGGAGGTAAACACTAGGGGTGTTACACCTAACTATAAGCAAACCATGGACCAAATGCGTGTGGTTTGCGCTCCAAGGTGCTCCTGCTCAAATCCATTCCCAATTGACAAGACTGAATCTCTCTCTAGAGCACAAACAACGGCATCACACAAAAGCGTATTGTTCTAACTAGCAAGTTCAGGCCAAATACGGATCCGAAAAAATGTGATGCTATTTTGTAGCAACTAAAGAAGACGGATGGAGGAACCATTTTACCCTTTTCAATATTAGGTGTTGAGTATAGACAAGGTCTTCCTCTGACCTATAAATCGAACACCATAAATCCATGCGAATTTCGTCAAAAAATGTCCTGGTTTAGGCTAATAGTTGGTTTATTTTTAAAGGAAAACACACCTAAGTAGCAAACCTTTTTGGCATGGCCCTGGTCAGAAAAAAACATATAGGTTCTCAGTAGTTTTGGTAATTAATAACGACATAAGATTACTGTGATATTTTTAGAGACAATTTAATCTGGACAATTAATGTTTTTACGCTTTTTTAAGTATAGAAGATAAGGTTAAGAAGGGTTAAAGATGGATGACAAGTTTAAAGATGGACTAGTTATAATTATGAATTAAAGTTAAGAGACACCTAGAGCATTTTAAGACTGTGTTTTTTCCTTTAATCGTACTATAAAAGGGCATGAGCTAATAGTTTGACTAGGTGATGAACATAATAAATTTAGTATGATGCACACAAATTGTTTTTAGCTCTAGATAGCTCAGATAAGACCCCAAAGTAATCTTGAACAAACCCTATTGTTGAGCACCATTTGTGGCACTGGGCGCGGCCGGACAATCCGACCTTGAGGCTCAGACGGTCAGCGATATGATTCGATCAGGCGGTTAAATTCCTTTCTTCTCTCATGTTTATCCCTCTATAAGGAAAATGGACCCCGGGCCATTTGGCTAATTGAGTTTTGGTGTTTGATGAACAACACAATCCGTGAACTAATAAGTTTTCTAGTGTTTGTGTTTGTAGTTCACAGGATGCGAAGAGAATTGGACCAAAGCAATGAGGATGCAACACCTCAAAAGAAGACATAAAAAGATGCATAGGAGTCCAATACTCAAGAACAAAGAAGCCCGAAGAAATCAGCGAAGAAATCCAAGATAAGGGCTGTCAGCCAGCGCCTGGTGGCGCACCGGACATTGGTGTCCGGTGTGCACCGGACTGTCCGGTGTGGCACCGGACAGTCTGCGCAGAGAGGCCACAGACAGGCGCTCTCTGGCTGTAGCACCGGACTGTCCGGTGTGCCAACGGGCAGACGACAACGGTCGGATCCAACGGTCGACTGCTACAGGCGCCAACGGTCGGCTGACGTGGCGTGCACCGGACATCTACTGTGCAGTGTCCGGTGGTGCACCGGACTGTCCGGTGTGCCAACGGGCAGACGACAACGGTCGGATCCAACGGTCGACTGCTACAGGCGCCAACGGTCGGCTGACGTGGCGTGCACCGGACATCTACTGTGCAGTGTCCGGTGGTGCACCGGACTGTCCGGTGCACCCGACGACAGAAAGCTGCTGCTTTCTGTCCAACGGCTAGTTGGGGGTGTGGAGGCTATAAATACCACCCCAACCGGCCATTCTCAAGTGTGAGAGCCCAAGCAACATACCAAGGCATATAGTGCACATTTCCAAGAGCTCAAACACCCAAGTGCTTAATAGAATCACTCGGTGATTAGCGTAGGTGCTTTGCGAAGTGCTTAGGTTAGTTAGACCGCTTTAGCGCTTGCTCTAGGTGAACCCTAGATTGTTGAGTGAGTTTAGATAAACCTCACAATCCCTCGGCTCTTGCGTGAGTCGTTGTAATTGTACCGAGTGGGGCGAGAGTCTTGCGAGACCGTGACAACCGCGTTTGTGTCACGGCCGCCACCGTGTACCGGAGGGAACGAGGCCCGCGGCGTTTCGGCCGGAAGCTCGATAGTGGAGACGACGGGGAGCGTCCGAGAGGAGCCGGAAGCGGAGCACCACTTGCGCGTGGAGAAGGCCCGTGTCTCTCTACGGAGTTACTCGACCGTGGTGCTTGGCCCTCGCGTGGGCTTCCCTTTGCGTAGGGGCACGAACGAGGATTAGTCGGTGTCGGCGTTTCGAGACCGGGGGGTCGCTCGGGCCGACGAGTGAGTGTCGCCGCGTGCCCCAGCCCAAATGGGTCGAGCGCGTGGGCGAGCGCGAAGGGGGGAAGGAGCGAGGCGGCCGGAGACCGGCGTGAGAGAGGTGGGAATCCCGCGGCCTTCGTGTTCGTCCCGCGCCCAGGTCGGGTGCGCTTGCAGTAGGGGGTTACAAGCGTCCACGCGGGAGAGGGAAGCGAGCGGCCCCAAGAGAGCGCCTGTCCCGTCCTCGTCCCCGCGCGGCCAACCTTCTCTAAGAGGGCCCTGGTCCTTCCTTTTATAGGTGTAAGGAGAGGATCCCGGTGTACAATGGGGGTGTAGCAGAGTGCTACGTGTCTAGCGGGGGAGAGCTAGCGCCCTAAGTACATGCCGATGTGGCAACCGGAGAGATTTTGGCACCCAGCTGGTGTGAAGTCGTGGCCGTCGGAGGAGCGACGGAGCCTGGCGGAGGGACAGCTGTCGGAGCGGTTGAGTCCTTGCTGACGTCCTCCTGCTTCCGTAAGAGAGCTGAGAGCCGCCGTCGTCACAGAGCATGCGGGGCGCCATCATTGCCTATCTGGCGGAGCTAGCCAGATGGGACACCGGTCTTGTTCTCTGCGGCCCGAGTCAGCTCGGGGTAGGGTGATGATGGCGCTTCCTGTTGACGTGGCTGGCCTGCGCCCTAGGTTGGGCGACGTGGAGGCTCCTCCGAAGCCGAGGTCGAGTCTGTCTTCCATGGCCGAGGCCGAGTCCGAGCCCCTAGGTCGGGCGAGGCGGAGGTCGTTCGGCAGAGGCTAGGGCGGAGTCCGAGCCCTGGGGTCGGGCGAAGCGGAGTTCATCGTCTTCTGGGGCTGAGCCCGAGTCCGAGCCCTGGGGTCGGGCGGAGCGGAGTTCGCCGTCTTCCGGGACTTAGCCCGAGTCCGAGCCCTGGGTCGGGCGGAGCGGAGTTCCGCGTCTTCCGGGACTTAGCCTGAGTCCGAGCCCTGGGTCCGGCGGAGCGGAGTTCGCCGTCTTCCGGGACTTAGCCCGAGTCCGAGCCCTGGGTCGGGCGGAGCGGAGTTCGCCGTCTTCTGGGACTTAGCCCGAGTCCGAGCCCTGGGTCGGGCGGAGCGGAGTTCGCCGTCTTCCGGGTCTTAGCCCGAGTCCGAGCCCTGGGTCGGGCGGAGCTTCCTATGGTGCCTTTGGCAGGGCCTGACTGCCTGTCAGTCTCACTCTGTCAAGTGGCACTGCAGTCGGAGTGGCGTAGGCGGCGCTGTCCTTCTGTCAGGCCGATCAGTGGAGCGGTGAAGTGACGGCGGTCACTTCGGCTCTGCCGGGGGGCGCGTGTCAGGATAAAGGTGTCAGGTCACCTTTGCGTTAAATGCTCCTGCGACTTGGTCGGTCGGTGCGGCGATTTGGTCAGGGTTGCTTCTTAGCGAAGGCAGGGCCTCGGGCGAGCCGGAGATGTGTCCGCCGTTGGAGGGGGGCCTCGGGCGAGACGGAAATCCTCCGGGGTCGGCTGCCCTTGTCCGAGGCTAGGCTCGGGCGAGGCACGATCGAGTCGCTCGAATGGACTGATCCCTGACTTAATCGCACCCATCAGGCCTTTGCAGCTTTATGCTGATGGGGGTTACCAGCTGAGAATTAGGAGTCTTGAGGGTACCCCTAATTATGGTCCCCGACAGTAGCCCCCGAGCCTCGAAGGGAGTGTTAGCACTCGCTTGGAGGCTTTAGTCGCTCTTTTTTGCAAGGGGACTAGCCTTTCTCGGTTGCATTTTGTTCCGGTGGGTGCGCGCGAGCGCACCCGCCGTGTGTAGCCCCCGAGGCCTCGGAGGAGTGGTTTCACTCCTTCAAGGTCTTAATGCATTGCGTAATGCTTCGGCTGGTCTGGTTGTTCCCTCATGCGAACTGGCCGTAGCCCGGGTGTACGGTCGGGTCCCAAGTTCTCGGGCTGGTATGTTGACGCTGTCAACGGTTCGGCCGGAGCCGGGTTTGCGAGAGCAGCCCCCGAGCCTCCGCACAGGGCGAGAGGGCGATCAGGGATAGACTCGGCTTTTTTACATACGCCCCTGCGTCGCCTTTCCGCAAGGAGGAGGGGGGGAAAGCGCCATGTTACCCTCGATGGGCACCGAACATGGTGTCTCCGGTGAGCTGCAAGCGGGTAATCCGAGTGGACGTCCGTGCCCCGTTCGTTAGGGGTCGGCTAGGGGCCCAGAGGCACGCCCAAAAGTACCTGCGGGTGATCTGCCGGACCCGGTCCCCTGGCGACGGGGTCCGAGGGCTCGATGCCTCCCTCTGATGGGATTCCGTTACAAGATCGCTCCCGCTGGTCTCGGAATTGTCCTAGGGTACCTCGGGAGCGCAGCCCGAGCCTTGGTTATGTATCGAACGTACCCCTGGTCATCCCTCGCTCGGCGTCTGAGGCGACTGTGAACCCTTCGGGGGCCAGCCTTCGAACCCCTGATCAGTAATGGGTGCGGAGCCCGAGTAGCCTGAGGCGGCCGTGGAACCCTTCGAGGGGCCGACCTTCGAACCTCTGACCAGTAGTGGGTGTAGGGCTCACGCGATCTGAGGCGGCTGTCGAACCCTTCGGGGGGCCAGCCTTCGAACCTCTGATCAGTAGGGAGGCTCGGAGCCTGGTTCCTTCACGGGGAAGGATCCTTTTCGGGGTATCCCCCTTTCCCGGTCCCTGCTGCAAGAGATAGAGAAAGAGGAAAAAAGGAAAAGGATACGAAATCGAACGACGCGGCGTACCTTTTTTGTCGCAGTTATTACGGCGAAGGCGAAGCGTCGCCCACTGCTCCCGCCAGAAGCGCCGCCTGTCCTGCCGCGGAGTTAATGCGACAGGGCGAGCGGTTGGTGGGGCGGCCGTTGCGCGTGCGCGAGCCGTTCGTGGAATGGATCACGGGCGCGTTGTCTTCACGCCGTGAGAGGGGGTTCTCTTGCTGCCCCCGGATGGGACGTGAGCTTGGCTGACGACGTGACCGCTGCTCCCGCTCGCCTGCCACCGTCATTACTATCGGCCCACTTTTGGCCGCATTGACCGCCGTGTCAGGCTGGCGCTGCTGGGTCGTGCGCTAGGTCGCCTCGAGTCGCGGTATTGGTTCCGCAATCGAGGAGGCGCGGTGGTGGCGCAAGTGGCGGTGCAGTTGCTTGCATGCAGCATCCGGCGCGCCGGTTGCGTGACGCGCGGGCCTGGGCCTCCATGCTGGCATGTCGGGAGTCGGAGAAGCGCGTCCACTTGGCACGGTTACATGCCGCCTGCATGGCTGCCCGCCTCTTTCGCCCGTTGGTCTAGGCAAAAGTGGAGGGTCACTTGTAACCGCTGGGCGGTCGTGTGCACCACGCGCGGCGGTTTGGCTTCTTCTGCTCTGAGTCGGTTTGCATGACATGCGGGACCCAGCCCCCGCGCCGCAGGGGAGGGCCTTGGAGCGTGTTGGAGAAGACTCAGCCCGTGACGGTTGGGGGCGCAAGTAGGGAGAGTGGCCTTTAAAAGGAGGGCGACCCCTTTCGGAAGGCGACCATGTCTTCTCGCTCCCTTATGCATCGCGTCTTTCCACCTTCCAAGCCCCCGGATGGGGGATATCCGCCGTCTTTTCGCCTCATCGTTGGAGGAACGCAACTCTGTGGGAGTTGGTACCTTTCAGCCATCGTTCGGCTTCAAGGATTTTCATCATGCAGCCCGGCTGCACCCCTCCACCGGCGGTCACCCAAGATGGTGACCTCCAGCTTGATGGTGGGGGAAAGCGAGCCGGGCCGCGGCCTCTGCCCCTCCCTCAGCCTCAAGGATTTTCATCACTAGGGCTGGGGAGGGGAGTGTGCCGAGTTGGGGTCGGCCCCTGTGTGGGCGGCGGCCCGCTCCTTCACTCAGTGACCGGAGGGAAGGGCGGTCGTCGTCCGTGGCGCCGGCAGCTGCACCGTGCCTGGCTCTCGGACGCGAGTGGCTTCGGAGCCGCTCGCGGCGCCGGCGTCTGCCACGGCAGCTGGAAGAGGTTCTCCCGCCGGCGAGATAGCCAAGGCCGGCCACGGACCGACCTCCAACTCTACGGCCTTCTGCCCGTCCTTGCCTCACGAGTTTGGGCATGGGCGGGGGCCTCCTGGCAGCAGCATCCGCCCTGAGGTCAGTGCTGCCGCTGTTCGGCCCCCTGGAGCAGAAGTCGTCATCGTCGCCGCTGCTGGAGCGGGTGACGGCGCGCCGTTCGTCGGTCTTCTGTTGCTCCGCAGGCCCACCCCTATCGAGTGTGGTTGTTCGTACCTGCGGAGGGGGAACCGGAGTTCCGTTTGTAATGGCACTTCGAATGCCAGGGTTTTTTGTTCATCGCGGCTGTCGAGGCCTGAACATATATGTAATTTTGGCACGGAGCCATGTTTTTCCCTCATTTTCGAGCACTAAGACTCGCCTGTTGGTTATCTGAACCGCTTCACCAAGCATGAGTCGCCCCGTGTCAAGGTGACGAGTGAGGTATCCGTATCCCGGAGGCGTAGGAGTCCCTCGGCTCGGTCGGCCTTGTTGTCTGAGGCTCCTCTAGCTTAGTTAAAGGGACCCCTTGGCCGCTCTTCGACGAGCCGAGACCAGGGGTAGCGATATCAGCATGAACAGAGGCGGAGTTGGCTCGAAAATGAAACCTGGTTGGCCGGAGCCTAGCCGGGTTGTCCGTTAGCGGGACCGACGCCGGAGTCGATCAGCCGAGGCCTCGGGTCGGGCTGGCGCCCTTGGAAGATGGTTGGCCGAGGCCCCAGGGGTAACCGGCCGAGCCGCCTGCTCGGGCCGGATTCCCGGAGAAGTCCCTGGCAGCGATTGTCCGGGCGTGACGATGACGTTGTCCTCCAGAGTGGGGATCCTTGGACCGCGTCGCCGTTCGAGGCTAGGTCGGACCTTGCTGAAGGTGTCGTCGATGCCGAGGGTGTTAATGCCCCCTTTCCAGCGTCAAGACCCGAGCCTGCAGGATCAGAGTGTCTTGTAGCGTGTGCCTTCTGCGGCCGCCGAGGCCAGAACACACACCCTCGCTGTGTTGTAAAGCTGCGTCTCCTTTCCTCTTGTTTCGAGTATCTGGGCTTTTTTTTCGGTAGCAGGGATGTTTGTGCGAGCGAGAGTTGCTTCTCGCGGAAGGTGATGAGTGAGGTATCCGTATCCCGGAGGCGTGGGAGTCCCTCGGCTCGGTCGGCCTTGCCGCTTACGCGCACTTTCACCCGTCCATGAGGCCCTGTCACCGACTCAGTCGAGAAGGCTCGAAGGATCGCTTCGGCAGAAGAGCTTCCGAACGTGAAGACTTGTTCGGTCCGTGGAATCACTTTATCCGAACGCGAGTTACTTATCACAGAAGGTGATGAGTGAGGTATCCGTATCCCGGAGGCGTAGGAGTCCCTCGGCTCGGTCAGCCTTGGCTGCTTACGTGTACTCCGTCGTTTTCAGGATCCACTTTTCGAAGTAGTTAGAAAGCACGAAAGATATTCTGGCAGAAGAGATCTTTTTTCGAGGAAAATTTCAACGCAGAGGGGGTTCCCCCCTTTTAGCCCCCGAGGGAGGGTCGGGCTTTGCCGAGGCGAGGCCGACCCTTCCTTGATGACTAAACTTTGTGCGGGTGCGAGGTATATGAACAACTTGAAAACATCTTAAGGGTAGAAGCGACGTAGCTGTTGGATGTTCCAAGCGTTGTCGTAGACCTCGCCTTGACTGTTGGCCAGCTTGTACGTTCCGGGCTTCAGAACTTTGGCGATGACGAATGGCCCCTCCCAGGGGGGCGTGAGCTTGTGCCTCCCTCGGGCGTCTTGCCGCAGCCGAAGCACCAGGTCGCCCACCTGGAGGTCTCGGGGCCGGACCCCTCGGGCGTGGTAGCGTCGCAGGGACTGCTGGTACCGCACCGAGTGTAGCAAGGCCTTGTCCCGAGCCTCTTCCAGCTGGTCCAGCGAGTCTTCTCGGCTAGCTTGGTTGCTTTGATCGCTGTAGGCCCTCGTCCTCAGGGAGCCGTATTCCAGGTCAGTGGGCAAGACGACCTCGACCTCGTAGACCAGGAAGAACGGCGTGAAACCCGTGGCCCGGCTCGGCGTTGTCCTCAGGCTCTAGACCACCGAGGGGAGTTCCTTCATCCATCGCTTGCCAAACTTGTTGAGGTCGTTGTAAATCCGAGGCTTGAGCCCTTGTAGAATCATGCCGTTGGCACGCTCTACTTGCCCATTCGACATGGGATGAGCTACGGCGGCCTAGTCCACCCGGATGTGGTGATCCTCGCAGAAGTCCAAGAATTTTCTGCCGGTGAACTGGGTACCGTTGTCGGTGATGATGGAGTTCGGGACCCCGAAGCGATGGATGATGTTGGTGAAGAACGTCACTGCCTGCTTGGACCTGATGCAGTTCAGAGGTCGGACCTCGACCCACTTGGAGAATTTGTCAATGGCGACCAGCAGGTGCGTGTAGCCCCCGGGTGCCTTCTGCAAGGGGCCGACGAGGTCCAGCCCCCACACAGCAAAGGGCCAGGTGATGGGTATCGTCTGCAGAGCCTGAGCGGGCAGGTGGGTTTGCTTCGCATAGAATTGACACCCTTCGCAGGTGTGGACAATTCTAGTGGCATCAGCCACCGCCGTTGGCCAGTAGAAGCCTTGCCAGAAAGCATTCCCGACAAGGGCTCGAGGCGCTGCGTGATGGCCGCAAGCCCCCGAGTGTATCTCTTGCAGGAGTTCCTGACCTTCGGCGACGGAGATGCATCGCTGGAGGATGCCCGAGGGGCTGCGGTGGTAGAGCTCCTTCTCATCGCCCAGCAAGACGAACGACTTGGCGTGTCGTGCTACCCGCCGAGCCTCGGCTCGGTCGAGGGGTAGCTCTCCTTGGCGGAGATATTGCAGGTACGGGGTCTGCCAATCTCGATCAGGCGTGGCCCCGCTCCACTCCTCCTCGATGCGCAGTGCCTCACCCTCGGAGGCCGAGGGTACCTCGGGTTGAACCGAGGCCGCCTCGGGCCGAGCTGAGGGTGCCTCGGGCTGTGCCGAGGGCACCTCGGGCTGGACCGAGGGCGCCTCGGGCTCGGGCGAGTCGTCGATCTTGACGGAGGGTTGATGCAGATCCCAGGAGAAGACGTCCAGGGGAACCGTTGTTCGCCCCGAGGCTATTTTTGCTAGCTCGTCCACAGTCTCGTTGTAGCGCCGAGCGATGTGGTTAAGCTCGAGCCCGTAGAACTTGTCTTCCAGGCGCCGAACCTCATCGCAGTAGGCCTCCATCTTCGGGTCGCGGCAGTGGGAGTTCTTCATGACTTGGTCGATGACGAGCTGCGAGTCACCGCGAGCGTCGAGGCGCCTGACCCCTAGCTCGATGGCGATCCGCAACCCGTTGATCAGAGCCTCGTACTCAGCCACATTGTTGGACGCCGGGAAGTGGAGGCGTAGCACATAGCGTAGGTGTTTCCCGAGGGGCGAGATGAAGAGTAGGCCCGCGCCGGCTCCCGTCTTCATCAGCGACCCGTCGAAAAACATGGTCCAGAGCTCCGGTTGGATCGGAGCCGTCGGTAGCTGGGTGTCGACCCATTCGGCTACGAAGTCCGCCAAGACCTGGGACTTGATGGCCTTCCGAGGGGCGAACGAGATTGTCTCGCCCATGATTTCCACCGCCCACTTTGCAATCCTGCCCGAGGCCTCTCGGCACTGGATGATCTCCCCCAGGGGGAAGGATGACACCACAGTTACCAGATGAGACTCGAAGTAGTGTCGCAACTTTCGCCGCGTCAGGATCACTGCATACAGCAGCTTCTGAACTTGTGGGTAGCGGATCTTGGTTTCGGACAGTACCTCGCTACGAAGTAAACTGGCCTCTGAACGGGCAATGCATGCCCCTCTTCTTGCCTCTCGACCACAATCGCGACGCTAACCACCTGAGTGGTCGCGGCGACGTAGACCAAGAGGGCTTCTCCGTCAGCTGGAGGCACCAAGATAGGCGCCTTTGTGAGGAGCGCCTTCAGGTTCCCGAGAGCTTCCTCGGCCTCAGGGGTCCAAGTGAAGCGCTCGGCCTTCCTTAAGAGGCGGTACAGAGGCAGGCCTCTTTCGCCGAGGCGTGAGATGAAGCGGCTCAGAGCCGCGAGACATCCCATGACCCTCTGTACGCCCTTTAAGTCCTTGATGGGACCCATGCTGGTGATGGCTGCGATCTTCTCCGGGTTGGCTTCGATGCCTCGCTCGGAGACAATGAATCCCAAGAGCATGCCCCGGGGCACCCCGAAGACACTCTTCTCGGAATTGAGCTTGACGCCTTTCGCCTTGAGACATCGGAATGTCACTTCAAGGTCGGAGAGGAACAGGGGGAGGTTGCGGATGATGAGGTTGTCGTCGTCCATTCCACCCAGCTGGCAGGCCAGGCGGTAGTCCGCGAGCCACAATTCCGGTCTCGTTTCCCCCGAGTACTTTGTGATAGTAGTCGGGGGTCGGAACCGGGTCGGGAACGGTGCCCGCCGGATGGCCCGGCTAAAGGCCTGCGGACCGGGTGGTTCAGGCGAGGGACTCTGATCCTCCCCGCTGTCGTAGCGTCCCCCACGCCTAGGGTGATAGCCTCGGCGCACCCTCTCGTCGAGGTGGGCCCGACGATCGTGATGATGGTGCTCGTTGCCGAGGTGGCCCGGGGCCGCAGGCGCGGTGTTGCGCGTGCGCCCGGTGTAGACCGAGGCTTCCCGCATGAATCGGGAAGTCACGACATGAGGTTCCGAGGGGTATCCCTGCCTTCAGGAGGCAGAGCTCTCGGCCCATCGGACCGCAGCGCCTTCCAGGAGATTCTTGAGCTCTCCCTGGATTCGCCGACCCTCGGTGGTTGATGGCTCCGACATCGCGCGGAGAAGCATCGCTACTGCAGCCAGGTTCTGATCGACCCCACTGGATGCGGGTGGCGGCCTGACCCTGACGTCGTTGGCGACGTGGAGCTGGAGACCCTGGGGCAGGTGACGTATTTCTACGGCCGGGGGTTGGCCCGCCCATGCCTGCCCGACGTCCCGGCGGATCGGCTCAAGCGCTCCTGCTCCCTCGTCGAGCCTGGCCTGCGCCCCGTGGACTTGCTCGAGCTGTGGGTCGTGACCCCCCGCCGGAACGGGGACCACAGCTAGCTCCCGCGGGATGTCAGCGCGAGGCACCGGCCTAGGGAGATCACCGTCCTCCGGCATGCCGAGATGATTGCCTTCGGAGGGACCCCCTAGATCGACGTGGAAACATTCGCGGCTTGGGCCGCAGTCCTCGTCGTCGAGGCTGCGGCTACCGTCGGAACAGTCGGAGAGGCAGTAGTCACATGCGGTCATGAAGTCCCGCATGGCACTAGGGTTGCCAAGTCCAGAGAAATCCCAACAGATGCTGGGGTCGTCATCTTCCTCGGACCCGGAGGGCCCATAGGTCGAGACGTCCGTCAGCCGGTCCCAAGGCGACCGCATGCGAAACCCGGGAGGGTTTGAACTCGCCTCTACGAGAGTGCCCGCCAAAGCAAGGTCGCTAGGCGGGTTGAGGCTGAATCCAAATGACGTAGGATGGGAATCGGTCGGTACCTTTTGGTCGACGAACGGCGATGAAGTCACGTCGGGGACTGACTGCACCGTCATCTCAGGTACGAGGGAGACGCCCAGCAAGCCTTCCGCGAGCGTGCTGGCGTCGTCCGCTTGCTCGGGATTGGCGTGTCGCGGGGAGACGGCGCTCGCCTTCGTCTCAAACGTGAGGTCGACGCCCGACGTGCCCCCCGTTGGGGCGCTAGGGACGTCGACTCGCTCGACAGCCGACGAGGCGCGACCTCCTGCTTGGCCTTGGTTGCCCCGCCTCCTCCTCCGTTGGCGGGGGAGAGGACGGGGCGAGCTCGAATGTTGTTCTTCCACCACGCGGGGAAGACGTCGTCGATTCCGCCGCCGGCGGGCGGGCTGTCGGCCGCCATTGTCGTTGTCGCGCGGCGGTGGAAGGAGTATCATGTCGTAGCTGCCATCGAAGGACATGAACCCAAGACTCCCGAAATGGAGCACCGTCCCGGGTCGGAGAGGTTGCTGGAGACTGCCCATCTGGAGCTTGACAGGAAGCTGTTCGTCAACACGCAGCAGGCCCCTACCTGGCGCGCCAACTGTCGGCGTTTCGAGACCGGGGGGTCCCTCGGGCTGACGAGTGAGTGTCGCCGCGTTCCCCAGCCCAGATGGGTCGAGCGCGTGGGCGAGCGCGAAGGGGGGAAAGGAGCGAGGCGGCCAGAGACCGGCGTGAGAGAGGTGGGAATCCCGCGGCCTTCGTGTTCGTCCCGCGCCCAGGTCGGGTGCGCTTGCAGTAGGGGGTTACAAGCGTCCACGCGGGAGAGGGAAGCGAGCGGCCCCAAGAGAGCGCCTGTCCCGTCCTCGTCCCCGCGCGGCCAACCTTCTCTAAGAGGGCCCTGGTCCTTCCTTTTATAGGTGTAAGGAGAGGATCCAGGTGTACAATGGGGGTGTAGCAGAGTGCTACGTGTCTAGCGGGGGAGAGCTAGCGCCCTAAGTACATGCCGATGTGGCAGCCGGAGAGATTTTGGCACCCAGCTGGTGTGAAGTCGTGGCCGTCGGAGGAGCGACGGAGCCTGGCGGAGGGACAGCTGTCGGAGCGGTTGAGTCCTTGCTGACGTCCTCCTGCTTCCGTAAGAGAGCTGAGAGCCGCCGTCGTCACAGAGCATGCGGGGCGCCATCATTGCCTATCTGGCGGAGCTAGCCAGATGGGACACCGGTCTTGTTCTCTGCGGCCCGAGTCAGCTCGGGGTAGGGTGATGATGGCGCTTCCTGTTGACGTGGCTGGCCTGCGCCCTAGGTTGGGCGACATGGAGGCTCCTCCGAAGCCGAGGTCGAGTCTGTCTTCCATGGCCGAGGCCGAGTCCGAGCCCCTGGGTCGGGCGAGGCGGAGGTCGTTCGGCAGAGGCCAGGGCGGAGTCCGAGCCCTGGGGTCGGGCGAAGCGGAGTTCGTCGTCTTCTGGGGCTGAGCCCGAGTCCGAGCCCTGGGGTCGGGCGGAGCGGAGTTCGCCGTCTTCCGGGACTTAGCCCGAGTCCGAGCCCTGGGTCGGGCGGAGCGGAGTTCGCCGTCTTCCGGGACTTAGCCCGAGTCCGAGCCCTGGGTCCGGCGGAGCGGAGTTCGCCGTCTTCCGGGACTTAGCCCGAGTCCGAGCCCTGGGTCGGGCGGAGCGGAGTTCGCCGTCTTCCGGAACTTAGCCCGAGTCCGAGCCCTGGGTCGGGCGGAGCGGAGTTCGCCGTCTTCCGGGTCTTAGCCCGAGTCCGAGCCCTGGGTCGGGCGGAGCTTCCTATGGTGCCTTTGGCAGGGCCTGACTGCCTGTCAGTCTCACTCTGTCAAGTGGCACTGCAGTCGGAGTGGCGCAGGCGGCGCTGTCCTTCTGTCAGGCCGGTCAGTGGAGCGGTGAAGTGACGGCAGTCACTTCGGCTCTGCCGGGGGGCGCATGTCAGGATAAAGGTGTCAGGTCACCTTTGCGTTAAATGCTCCTGCGACTTGGTCGGTCGGTGCGGCGATTTGGTCAGGGTTGCTTCTTAGCGAAGGCAGGGCCTCGGGCGAGCCGGAGATGTGTCCGCCGTTGGAGGGGGGCCTCGGGCGAGACAGAAATCCTCCGGGGTCGGCTGCCCTTGTCCGAGGCTAGGCTCGGGTGAGGCATGATCGAGTCGCTCGAATGGACTGATCCCTGACTTAATCGCACCCATCAGGCCTTTGCAGCTTTATGCTGATGGGGGTTACCAGTTGAGAATTAGGAGTCTTGAGGGTACCCCTAATTATGGTCCCCGACAGTCGGGACCTTGCATGGTTCCGGATACCTCGGTAAAAATACCGGCGTCATCCACGAGAGTTTGCTTCTCTACTTAGCTCTTTACATTCCGCATTTATATTAAGCATTTAAGTTTCAATCTTGTAGTCATGCTTATTTAGTGTAGATTGAAACTTAGCCTTTGCGGTAGAGATAACAACACTTAGACAAAACCTAGTTTGCACTCTGGTTTGATTATTTGCATAGGTTTTGCTCTAGGGATTTAATTGTGGCCTAGTTTAGTAAAAGTTTTAGAAGTCCTAATTCACCGCCCCTCTTAGGCATCACCCGTTTCCTACAAGTGGTATCAGAGCCCGGTTTGGCTCATTTGAAACGCTTTAGCTTCACCGCTAAAAGAGCCGACGCTTTTTAGAGGAAGGGATGGATACCCATAGGCCACCACACTTCGACGGCACTAACTTCCCATATTATAGTGCTAGAATGGCTTGTTACCTAGAGGCCGTTGATCTAGGTGTTTGGAGAGTCACTCGTGACGGGATGAAACCCCTCAAGAATCCCGAGAAACCCACCACGAGTGAGGAAAAAGAAATCCATTTAAATGCTAGAGCTAAAAATTGCTTGTATGAATCTCTTAGCATGGATATTTTCAATCAAGTATTTACCCTGAAAACTGCTAATGAGATTTGGCTAAAATTGCATGAGCTCCATGACGGCACATCCAATGTCCGTGAGCAAAAACATTGCCTAGTCTTAAATGAGTATAATTCTTTTACTATGAAAGATGATGAGCTTGTTAGAGACATGTATTCTCGATTGAATCTAATTATCAATGAGCTCAATTCTATTGGCATTAATAAGCTAGGTGATGCGGACATTGTGAGGAAGATTATCTCCCTGCTACCTCAACAAAGATATGGGAGCATCATCACCATCCTTCACAACATGGAGGACTTGAGCAATATGACCCCGACCATCATGATTGGAAATATCGCGGCTTTTGAGATGTCGCGAAAAATAATTCGGGGAGAGGAGCCAACTTCCTCAAGGCCATATGCTTTTGCATGTGATGAAAGGAAGGGCAAAAAGAAGGCTCCCACTCCAAGTTCCTCAAGTGAAGAAGAGGAAGAAGAAGAAAGTGATGATGATGAAGATAATCAACCATGCACATCATCCTCCGAGGACGAAGAAACAATCCGACGCGTCGGAAGGGTAATGAGGATGATCCGCAAGATTAATCTAATGGGTGTGCCCCTGCAGGTCGAGGATCTTCTCTTTAACATTGACAGGAAAAAGCAAAGAAAGAGAGGATGCTTCGCATGTGGGGAGAAGGGCCACTTCAGGGACAACTGTCCAAATATGGCCAAACCCAAAAAGGAGAGGAGCAAAGGCAAGGCGCTAACAAGTGTTAGAACTTGGGATGATTCTTCAAGTGAAGATGAACCTCCAAGGACGCGCAGCCACCGGTCCTCATCACGCTCATCACGGTCATCACACAAATGCCTTATGGCAAGAGGTAACAAAAGCATTCCATCCTCTAGTGATGAAAGTAGTAGTGATGATGAAGGTGAGGGAAAACTCTCTCTAGATGAGCTTGCGGAAGCCATAGAATTTTTCCAGGATGTTTGCACTAAGCAAAAAGCTCAACTTAAAACTTTGAAAAATAAGTTGGTTAGCTCTCAAAATGATTACAAAGGTTTGCTAGAAAAATTTGAAACTTTTGCAAACTTAAATAGTGAGCTATCAACTAAAATTGAGCTATTAGAATCTAGTGCTCCATCCACTGCTACCGATGATAGCCTTATTAAAAAGAATGAAAAACTTAAGGCTAAGTTAGCTAGCTCCCAAGAAGCTATTGAAAATTTGCTAGAGAAAATGGAAATTCTTAGCATACACAATAATGAGCTAACTACTAAGCTAGAAAACATTGGTAGCACCCCAGCAGCATCTTTAATTGAAATGCCTGAAATAATTAAGAAAGATGCTTCTACTTCCTGCTTTGATTTAATTGATGATTCTAACCCCTGCAACCAAGTCGTTGTTGAGAATATTGTTGTAGAGACATGTTCGGATGAGGTTGCAAAGGAAAATGAACAATTAAAGCAAGAAGTGGCTCGTCTTGGCAAGGCCTTGTATGACAAGAAAGGCAAAGCCAAACAAATCCGACCTCCACAGGATAACACCACTGCGGGAGTGAACAAGCCTGTAGAGGGAGAAACTGTGATTTGTAGGCTATGCCACAAGGAAGGCCACAAGTCTTTCCAATGCAAGGCGATGACCGGGGATAAACAAAGGCAAAAGCTCAAGCAAAAGCCATCAAGCAAAATCTCCAACACCTACATCAAAAAGGTGAACAAAAAGGATGCTACACCATATTTGATCAAGAAGAAAAAGAATGGAAAGGTGATAGCAATCAAGGCCAACAAGCAAGCCAACAAAGGAAAAGGGGTCAAACGCATCTGGGTGCCAAAGGAGATAATTTCAACCATGAAAAGCACCAAGAAGGTTTGGATCCCGAAAGGGAAGTGAGTGGACCAAAGGTCTTCGGGAAATTTGGAGACTTGGCAAAATTGGGATGTATATCATGGGATACATCATATTGGATCATGTTTATTGCCAAGTGGGTTAGTGAAAATTTTGGACCCAAATTTCCCACCCATGACTAAGGTAACTAGTTTTATTGTATTCTTCGTTTTTAGATATGCGTATCTATTTATCTTTTATCTTTTATCTAGTTTACCTTTCTTGCCTAGTATTACATTTGTTATGTACTTTTGTTTAAAATCATGCATACTAGGTAAATCATATGGTAGGATTGCTTGGTTTTAATCCATATACTTAAGCAAACCTACATGGCTTAAAATGTTTAGTTAAAGCACGACACATAGCTTTTATATCACTCCATAGTAAATGATGCATCAATTGAAAATTTTGATTTCTACAAAGTGTATCATTTAACTTATATGTGCCAAAGTTTGGATTATGGATAATTTGCCCCTCTTGATATCAAATCAAAGTGCATGTCTCCTACAAGTATTCAAAACTTGTATGCACACCTTTAGGGGGAGGTTACTCTATAATCTAACACTTTGAGACTAACACCTTTTCAAGTCTATTTCATGTGATAGTCTCATTGTAAGGAAAATGAAGTCCTCGGAGAAAGACAACAATCTTCCACTGCAAAATCTCCAAGAACTCTCATGTCTCTCAAGCTCGCCATTGATCTTCAATTGGTATCTTTTGAGACTACCTTCAGTATTATTTACATGTCTTCTCCAAAATTTGATTAGACTATAATTCATATCATATGCTTCCATGTTGCTAAAAATGCATAAGTAGTTAACTCATATTATGTTACCTATGCATAAGGGAAGTTAGTCTTTTCAAATCATGTCTTGCACCTCTAATTTTCACATGCTTTTTCCTAAGTAGAGGATCTCTGTCAAGGGGAGTATTTCTTCATCTCTAAAGGGGGAGAAAAACTCTTTCTAAAGGAGAAAACTCATTTAGGGGGAGTAATCTTTTGAGGACTCCTACAAGTTGTATCATTCACATGGTTTAATTTAATATCCTTCTAGTGATATCATTTGATATAATTCTTGTTGAGGGCAAGCTTTTATTTACTTCCTACATGCTTTTAATGTCTTCCTTTTCGGTGGTTGATGCCAAAGGGGGAGAAGTTTAGGGACTAAAGCAATAAAAACTATATCAAACACCAAACACCACCAATTTAAAATTTTATATCTACAAATGGTTTTTCAAGTGGTTTTGGTTATTTGGTCCAAAAATAGGAAGTAAGTGAATTATGGAGTTAGGGGGAGGCTTAAGTCCATAATTTCACATTATGGGGACAATCATGCATCTTAGCAAGTAGATTGCATATTTTCATTCAAATACTTGTATTATTTGCTTGCTTTGGTTGTGTTGTCATCAATCACCAAAAAGGGGGAGATTGTAAGGAAAATGGACCCCAGGCCATTTGGCTAATTGAGTTTTGGTGTTTGATGAACAACACAATCCATGAACTAATAAGTTTTCTAGTGTTTGTGTTTGTAGTTCACAGGATGCGAAGAGAATTAGACCAAGGCAATGAGGATGCAACACCTCAAAAGAAGACATAAAAAGATGCATAGGAGTCCAATACTCAAGAACAAAGAAGCCCGAAGAAATCAGCGAAGAAATCCAAGATAAGGGCTGTCAGCCAGCGCCTGGTGGCGCACCGGACATTGGTGTCCGGTGTGCACCGGACTGTCCGGTGTGGCACCGGACAGTCTGCGCAGAGAGGCCACAGACAGGCGCTCTCTGGCTGTAGCACCGGACTGTCCGGTGTGCCAATGGGCAGACGGCAACGGTCAGATCCAACGGTCGACTGCTACAGGCGCCAACGGTCGGCTAACGTGGCGTGCACCGGACATCTACTGTGCAGTGTCCGGTGGTGCACCGGACTGTCCGGTGCACCCGACGACAGAAAGCTGCTGCTTTCTGTCCAACGGCTAGTTGGGGGTGTGGAGGCTATAAATACCACCCCAACCGGCCATTCTCAAGTGTGAGATCCCAAGCAACATACCAAGGCATATAGTGCACATTTCCAAGAGCTCAAACACCCAAGTGCTTAATAGAATCACTCGGTGATTAGCGTAGGTGCTTTGCGAAGTGCTTAGGTTAGTTAGACCGCTTTAGCGCTTGCTCTAGGTGAACCCTAGATTGTTGAGTGAGTTTAGATAAACCTCACAATCCCTCGGCTCTTGCGTGAGTCGTTGTAATTGTACCGAGTGGGGCAAGTGTCTTGCGAGACCGTGACAACCGCGTTTGTGTCACGGTCGCCACCGTGTACCGGAGGGAACGAGGCCCGTGGCATCTCGGCCGGAAGCTCGATAGTGGAGACGGCGGGGAGCGTCCGAGAGGAGCCGGAAGCGGAGCACCACTTGCGCGTGGAGAAGGCCCGTGGCTCTCTACGGAGTTACTCGACCGTGGTGCTTGGCCCTCGCGTGGGCTTCCCTTTGCGTAGGGGCACCAACGAGGATTAGTCGGGACCTTGCGTGGTTCCGGATACCTCGGTAAAAATACCGGCGTCATCCACGAGAGTTTGCTTCTCTACTTAGCTCTTTACATTCCGCATTTATATTAAGCATTTAAGTTTCAATCTTGTAGTCATGCTTATTTAGTGTAGATTGAAACTTAGCCTTTGCGGTAGAGATAGCAACACTTAGACAAAACCTAGTTTGCACTTTGGTTTGATTATTTGCATAGGTTTTGCTCTAGGGATTTAATTGTGGCCTAGTTTAGTAAAAGTTTTAGAAGTCCTAATTCACCCCCCTCTTAGGCATCACCCGTTTCCTACACCCTCTAAACTCGTGGGAGCTATTGGAGAACCCTAGGAATGGGTGTAGACCTCTCTCCTTATATATTTGAAGGGGTATGGCCGATTGAACACAACAATCAAACCAATCAACTTATTTATCATTCTTCTATTTTTCATGCCCTTGGAGTAGCAGTAACTTAGTCCTCTCATCCCCGATTTCACCTCTCTTCGGCTCTACGTCGTCTAGAGGCATCTTGGGTGGCATTACCGACCTGAAGACAAACCTTAGGATCTCTCCTCTCTGACGGGGTCCCTTCCAGGGGGTTAGATCCAGGTGCTGTTGGCGAATGCCGCTGTCTCTACGCACATGCGGACCATCCGGCCACCAAGCGCGGACCATCTGGCTTCGACGCGGAGAAGACCCTGCTCCTGTCACAGGTCGTGGATTGTCCAGCCCTAGGCTACAGACCGTTTGTGTTGCCGTAGAGAGCGCCGCCGCCAGTACACCTCGCAGTGATTGGCGCCTAGATCGGCGTCAACATCTACCCACAAAAGTGCTTGGAAGGTTTTAGAGGGATTAGACCCTAAAAATCAGGGTCTCCGCACTAATAGAAAAGGTTCTACACCTCTATATGGAATGATAAAGAAAGCATGATCGTTGGATCTCATGAAAAGAAACGTTAGACCATTGTGTATGAGCCTCAAGGTATGTAAACATACCAGAGAGCTCCAATGTGGATTGAGCTGGTTTGTGAGCAGTTCACTGTATTAGAGACACAAAGAACCAGCTCGTAGAGAGCACTTAGTCCTTGCATGGGGGGAACAACACCCTTACATAGATGCTCCAACAAGGATTAGTAGATAGTGTTGACTCTCCGATATCTCAAAAAACATCAAGACTATAAGGAACTGTAAGGAAAATGGACCTCGACCCATTTGGCTAAATGATTTTGGTGTTTGATGATTAACATAACCTACGGACTAATGTGTTTGCAAATGTTTGAGTTTGTATTTCACAGGATGCGAAGAGAATTGGGTTGAGGCTCTAAGGATGCAATACCTCAAAAGAAGACCTAAAAGATGCTTAGAAGATCAATAAATATCAAGCACAAGTCCAAGACTAAAGACCAAAAGAAGCCCAATAAAATAGTGAATAAATCCAAGAAGTGGGCAGTTAGCCAGCGCTCTGGTGATGCACCGGACTGTCCGATGTGTGGCCACGCAGAGAGTTTCTCAAATGGACTCTCAGAAGCTACACTAGATAGTCTAGCCAACAGTCGCTAGTACCTTTTCCAACGGTCGGTAGTAGTAGCTCTCAACGGTCGGCTGACGTGGCTAGGGCACCAGACATGTCTAGTGTGCACCGGATTGTCCGGTGCGCCCGACGACAGAACAATCAACTTTTTGTCCAACAACTATAATTGAGGGGGAGGCCATTTATACCCCTCCAACCGGCCATTTGAAGGTGTGGGAGCCCAAGCAACATACCAATACATGGTATAGACATTTCCAAGTGCTCAAACAGCCAAGTGCTTAATAGAATCACTCGGTGATTAGCGTAGGTGTTTTGCAAAGTGCATAGGTTAGTTAGACCACTTATGCGCTTTCTCTAGGTGATTCCTAGTTAGTTGAGTGAGTTTAGAAAAACCTCAAAACCACTCGACTCTTGCGTGGGCCGTTGTAATATTGTACCGAGTGGGGCGAGAGTCTTGCGAGACCGTGACAACCGAGTTTGTTTCACGACCGCCACCGTGTACCAGAGAGAACGAGGCCCACAGCGTTTCGACCGGAAGCTTGATAGTGGAGACGGCGGGGAGCGTCCAAGAGGAGCCAGAAACGGAGCACCACTTGTGTGTGGAGAAGGCACGTGGCACTCTACGGAGTTACTCGACTATGGTGCTTGGCCCTTGCATAGGGGCACCAACGAGGATTACTCGGGACTTTGCATGGTTCCAAATATCTCGATAAAAATAACAGCGTCATCCACGAGAGTTTGCTTTCTGTACCTTTGCTCTTTACCTTCCCCATTTACATTGAGTACTTAAGTTTCAATCTCTCCTTTCTAGTTAAGATATTTAGGATTGGAACTTAGGTTGCAAAACTCTTTTTGCGGTAGATATAGCAACACATAGACAAAACCTACTTTGCACAATCTAGTTAAGTTATTTGCATAGGTTTTGTTCTAAGGATTTATTTGTGGCCTAGTTTAGATATAGTTTTTAGAAGTCCTAATTCACCCCTTTTTAGGTGTCACTGTTTCCTAGAAATGGTATCAGAGCAAGTTCGGCTCATTTGAAACGTTTTAGCTTCACCGCTAATTGAGTCAACACCTTTTAGAGAAAGGGATGGATACCCATAGGCCACCATACTTTGATGCCACTAATTTCTCGTATTATAGTGCTAGAATGGCTTGTTACCTCGAAGATGATGATCTAGGCGTTTGGAGAGTCACTCGCGACGGGATGAAACCACCTAAGAATCCCGAAAATCTCAACACGAGTGACGAAAATGAAATACATTTGAATGTTAGAGACAAAATTGCTTGTATGAATCTCTTAGCATAGACATCTTTAATCAAGTATTCACCTTGAAAAATGCTATTGATTTGGCTTAAATTACATGAGCTCCATGACGGCACATCTAATATCCATGAGAAAAAACATTGTCTAGTCTTGAATGTATATAATTATTTTGCTATGAAAGAAAATAAGATTGTTAGAGACATGTATTCCCGCTTAAATCTTGTGATTAATGAGCTCAACTCTATTGGAACTAATAAGTTAGGTAATGCAGACACTGTGAGGAAGATCATCTCCCTTCTACCTCAACAAAGATATGGGAGCATCATCACCATTCTTTACAATTTGGAGGATTTGAGCACAATGACCCCGGCATTCGTAATTGGAAGTATTGTGGCATTTGAAATGTCACACAAGATGGGTCAAGAAGAGGAGCCTACTTCTTCAAAACCATATGCTTTTGCATGTGATGAACACAAAAGAATGAAAGGCAAGAAGAAGGCTCCAATCTCATGCTCCTCTAATGAAGAAGAGGAGGAAGAAGAAGATGATGATGAAGATGATCAAGCTCAACATCATCCTCCGATGACAAAAAACCGCTCAACGTGTGAGAAAGGTAATGAGGACGATTCACAAGATTAATCTAATGGGTGTGCCCCTGCATGCCGAAGATCTTCTCTTTAGCATTGATAGGATAAAACAAAGAAAGAGAGGATGCTTCACATGTGCGGAGAAAGGCCACTTCCGTGATAATTGCCCAAATTCGGCCGAACCCAAAAAGAGGATCAAAGGAAAGGCACTTACAAGTGTCAAAACTTGGGATGATTCTTCAAGCGAAGATAATCCTCCAAAGATTCGTAGTCACCGCTCTTCATCACGCTCTTCACGGTCATCACACAAATGCCTTATGGCAAGAGGTAATTCAAGTATCCCATCCTCTAATGATGATAGTAATGATGAGTGTGAGGGTGAGGGAAAGCCCTCCTTAGATGAACTTGTGCATGCCATCAAGTTTTTTGAGGATGTTTGTACCAAACAAAAGGCTCAACTTAAAATTTTAAAAAATAAGTTGATTAGCTCTCAAAATGATTATAAATGCTTACTAGAAAAAAATTTGAAACATTTGTAATTTCGAATTGTGAGCTAACAACTAAAATTGAGAATTAGAGTCTAAAGCTCCATCCTCATCTACCGATGATAGTCTTGTAAAAAAGAATGAAAAACTTAAGGCTAAGTTAGCTAGCTCTTAGGATATTATTGAAAATTTACTAGAGAAAATATTTTTTAGCATTCACAATAATGAGCTAACTACTAAGCTAGAAAACATCAGTAGCACCCCAGGAGCATCTTTAAATGAAATTCTTAAAATTATCAAGAAAGATGCTTCTACTTCTTGCTTAGATTTAATTGGTGATTCTAACCCTTACAACCAAGTTATTGTAAAGAATGTTATTATAGAAACATGTTCCAATGAGGTTGCTTTGGAAAATGAGATGTTGAAGAAAGAGGTGGCTCACCTAGGTAACGCCTTGTACGACAAGAAAGGCAAAGCCAAACAAACCCAACCTTCTCAGGATAACACCACTATGGGAGTGAACAAGCTTGTGGAGGGAGAAACCGTGGTTTGCATGCTATGCCACAAGGAAGGACATAAGTCTTACTAATGCAAAGTCAACAAGCAAAGTCTCCAACACCTACATCAACAAGGTAAACAAAAAGGCCGCTACACCATATTTGATTAAGAAGAAAGAGAATGAAAAGGTGATAGCAATCAAGGCTAACAAGCAAGCCAACAAAGGAAAGGGGCCAAACACATCTGAGTGCCAAAGAAGATTATCTCAACCATGAAAAACACCAAGAAGCTTTAGGCCCCGAAAGGGAAGTGAGAAGTCCGAAGGACTTCGATGAATTTGGAGACTTGGGAAAAAATGGAATGTATATCATGGGATGCATAATATTAGATCAAGTCTATTGCTAAGTAGGTTAGTGAATAAGTTGGACCCAAATTCCCCACCCATGACTAGGGTAACTAGATTTATTGCATTTCCTTGTCTTCAGATACGCGTATCTACTTTTTTATCTAGTTTTTACCTTACATGACTAGTTTTACATGTGGTATTTACTTTTGATTAGAGTTGCATGCATACTAGGTCAATCATATGGTAGGAATGCTCGTTTTCAATTCATATTCTTGAGCAAACCTACATGGTTTAAAATGTTTAGTTAAACAAGGCAATATCTTATTTAAAATTCCTAGATAAGTGGCATTTTTGTTTTTACTTCCAAAATTTATACTCTCCAAGTGGTGTCATTTTGTCTGATATGTGCCAAAGCTCCAATTATAGATAATTTGCCCCTCTTGATCTCAAAATCGAAGTGTATGTCTTCTACGAGTATTCAAAACCTATATGCACATCTTAAGGGAGGTTACTCTATAATCTAAGTCTATGAGACTAACACTTGCTTTCAAGTCCATTATGTGTGTAATAGTCTCATTGAAGGAAAATGGCGTCCCTGGAGAAAGACAATAAGCTTCCACTACAAATCTACAAGTATTTTCAAGTTCCTCAAGTTGTTTCATTCCACTATCGGTACCATTACATGTCTTCTTCGGATTTTGATTAGACTATATTTCACATCTTATGCTTTCCATGTTGCCATAAATGCATATGTTGTTAAAATCTATACTACTTATTAAGAAGGTAAGAGTAATCGGCCGTTCTGCCGTTCTGCCCTCCCCCGTTCCGCGCGCAGAAAAAAATCAAACCGTGGTTACTTAGGGATCAAACCTTGCATCTATTGAGCAGAATGCTTATCCTTCCACCCTCTAGCCAACGTGACTCATGTTGAATTGTGTACAACTTCAACTAAGACGTCTTTTGTGTTTAACCCGCTGTCCACTCTGTATGCTCACTGAGTCTAGAAAACCGTTTATAGCTTGGCCTCTGATCTTTCTGGAATTTGGGACGCAGTCCAGGAAATAAAGAAAATAGGAAAAAGAAGTTTAGAAATTGATTTTTAGTTTAAAAATAATTGCAGAAACCCATTTAATTCATGGAAATTTCATATTAAATCAAATAAGTTCATTCCAATTTCTATAATTCTATAATATTATTTTTTATCACATAATACCTCTGTTTTGTCAAGAAAACAACAATAAAATTGATTTCCTAATTAATCCTATATCAAATACATAGAAACTTTGGAAATTCGTAACTTCCCCATTTTAATTCCAAATTGAACCGTTCTAGTTGTGTTAGTCTCGTATGAATATTTACTACACAGTAACAACATTGATTATACCATGTTTCATACTTTTATAATTAGATATTTATTTATCCTATGTTAATTGGGTTAATCTATGTCTATTGGATTAATTTATTTAATATATTAATATAGTATTCTAACTTTATGGTTATACGATGTTTGACCATTAGTCTTGCAAACACACACACTTACCTTTTTGTTTAAGCAAAAGCGTATGGTGGTACGTGTCCGATGACTAACGATGTACGAGGGAATTTCTTTCAGTATGTGTGAAACGTGCTCTCCAATAATGAGACCATGCAAATCGTGACATATATCGAAGTCTGCATGATACTGATGGTTGCAATGTAGTGGTGAAACAGATAGATTATAAATAACAAAATTTATGTATGGTCAGAATCATAAATTGATTATCTATACTACTTATCCCTACTACTAATTAAGCATGGAGAGTGGGCGCCTGGCGCGTCCATGCCCCCGCCTCCCAATCTCTACCGTCCTGGTTCCACCAACCTCACAGGCTGCCCACACCGAGCAGGATAATCCCCTCCACCGCCATCAGCGCTCGCCCGCGCAGATCCCGCTCTCAGCGCTCGCCCGCCATCCGCGCTCCATGCTTAGGGTCCGCCATCAGCGCTCGCCTGGCTGCTCGACGCATTCGCTAGCGCCACCTTCGACCAGATCGACTCTGCCTACCGCGAGGCCGGAGGGGACCCTTTTGTGGCCGCCAGTATCCTGTCTTCCACGCAGGACATGCTCCCGTCGTAGCCCCCCGCCGCCACTGGATCTCTCGCCGCATAGTGGATCTGGTGGAAGAAAGGCTTGTCGGAGGCCCAAGCGGGTTGCGGTGGCCGCTACGGGCATGGTCGCAGACGTGATTGGCAAGGAGTACACACGATCCGCGGCTAATTCTGTAGTAAGCATGCCAAATGCTTAGAAGGGTCAGGACGGGGAGAGCGATGGTGATGGGTCTGGTGGCCGCAAGGACAGTGTTGAAGAGGCAGAGCAGTTCCTGTGCTCCATGCTCGGGGATAATTCCGAGCTTGGCATGGGTGTTGTCAGAGACGTGCCAGGTGAGCCTGTGAGGCATTTTTTCACTTGCTGGTCTATAGTTGTTCGTTCAGAATTCTTCATTTTGACCAATCAGTGCCATGCCGCCGTTTTCATGACTCGACTGAATTCTGGAATCTAGACCTTTAATTTGTAAACCCTATGCCCTTAGATGCAGCGAATGTTCAAAAGATATATATACAGATGTTCTATTAGGAGCAACATATTACAAGAACATGAAAATGGATCCTTTAGATTAAATATTCAGTGATTTTTTAGCAAAGATCTTATGAAAAGAATGAACTTCTGGCTTATTGTTGCCTACTATTTGCTCATGCTCCAGCCTCCAGCTAATTTCAGTGCCCGCCACAGAAGATGAAGCATGGGCTATTCAAGCTCTAGAGTCAAGGTGGAAGAGATTTTGACATATCCGTAGAAATGAAGTTCTACTAATTTCGCTTACATACATAGGCATATGACTGGTGCTTGTTTTCTACTTGAACATAGGTAGCAGTCGTGGTTCATTCTCGATAATACTGCTTGCTTTTTTTACACAGCTGGCGTTAATGACACAGGTTGTATGGTCCTTGATGAACAAACAATACCTGGGGTCATAGATTGTCTGCATGCATGCTAGATGAGAAAAAAATAGCCAGCCGGGGGTGTTTGGATTCACAGCAGATGGTTGAGAAGCGCAATGCGCAAAAACTGACATAAAGGTAACCACTTTGTTAGCGGGTGATTTGTTGCAAAACTCTAGGAACTCCTCAGTTGGCCTAAAACAACGTGTTTCTGTACTGGTTGATCTGTTTTTGCAGGGTAGCTAAGCAGTTTCGCAACTAATCATTTGCCTTTGGACAACCGTGTTGAAACAAGGATCGGTCCCACATCTATACATGTCATTAGCCACACAGCTCAGGAAAACCTTAGTCCCCCATTTGGTTCTCCTAAACATACATATTTTTTTCTTAGAAATATCTTAGAATTATATTTTTGGGTGTATCAGCATGAGCATGAGCATGAGCATGAGCATGAGGTGTAAAATCATTGCAGATCCGTAAAAAGCTAGAATGATGCTTGGATCGAACTTATCCTTGATCATGATTTATGGTGCTAAGGGAACAGTGATAGATTGATTTGAGGTTTGCAGGTGTAATCATGTGTATAATAACCTTTTTTATTTTTCCTCTGTCCATGTGGTGTAGTACCTGAAAAGCAAAATGATGCCTATATTTGTTGTGCTTATTGCTGTTAAATATTTTTCTAATTCTAACAGGTCAGTGCCTTGCTTCCTAGCTGTAGCTAGAATGCATGGCCTTATACTTTTATCTGCTTTGCTTGGCCTCTACATCAGACAGAGCCTTGAGGGCATTCATTCATGTGGCCAAGTGTTGGTTTGTAATCTCCCTTGCTGGCGAATTCCTAGAGACAATTTGGGGATTTGTTGTGATGAGAAGGTTTTATTGGGCTTTTGGGCCCGGGGAGTCACGTGTTGTGATCTCATCACTCCTCAAGTGCCATCTTGGCGTTCTGCACTTGAATGGTGATGGTTCGTGAGATGTGATTAGGAGGGGTAATGGATTATGTCTTTTCACAATTTGTTTGAACCCTTTAATTAATTTTAGTTCAAAAGTGAATAAAAATAAAACATGATTCTGATCCGATCTGATCCTTAATTTTATACTGTAAAATTTATAGCTCGTTACCACCCTATATGTGATTCTCTACTACTTATTAAGTAAGCAATAGTAGTCTGCCGTTCTGCCCTCTCCCGTTCCGCACGCAGAAAAAAATCAAACCGTGGCTACTCAGGGATTGAACCTTGAATCTATTGAGCAGAATGCCTAGCCTTCCACCCTCTAACCAACATGACTCATGTTGAATTGTGTACAACTTCAACTAAGACGTCTTTTGTGTTTAACCCACCGTCCACTCTGTATGCTCACTGAGTCTAGAAAAACATTTATAGCTTGGCCCCTGATCTTTCTGGAATTTGGGACGCAGTCTAGGAAATAAAAAATAGGGAAAAGGAGTTTAGAAATTGATTTTTAGTTTAAAAATAATTGCAGAAACCCATTTAATTCATGAAAATTTCATATTAAATCCAAATGAGTTCATTCCAATTTCTATAATTCTATAATATTATTTTTATCACATAATACCTCTGTTTTGTCATGAAAACAACAATAAAATTGTTTTCCTAATTAATCCTATATCAAATACATAGAAACTTTGGAAATTCGTAACTTCCCCATTTTAATTCCAAATTGAATCATTCCAGTTGTGTTAGTCTCGTATGAATATTTACTACGCAGTAACAACATTGATTATATCATGTTTCATACTTTTATAATTAGATATTTATTTATCCTATGTTAATTGGGTTAATCTATGTCTATTGGATTAATTTATTTAATATATTAATATAGTATTCTAACTTTATGGTTATACAATGTTTGACCATTAGTCTTGCAAACACACACTTACCTTTTTGTTTAAGCAAAAGCGTATGGTGGTACGTGTCCGATGACTAACGATGTACGAGGGAATTTCTTCCGGTATGTGTGAAACGTGCTCTCCAATAATGAGACCATGCAAATCGTGACATATATCGAAGTTTGCATGATACTGATGGTTGCAATGTACTGGTGAAACAGATAGATTATAAATAACAAAATTTATGTATGGCCAGAATCACAAATTGATTATGAAACATTTTCTCATAACGGTATAACACATATTTTGTATATAAGTTATCGTAGTATACTGGTATTATATATTCCCGTTGCAACGCACGGGCATTTAGCTATCATGTATAGAAGTCTGCACGGTACTGTTGGTTGCAATGTAGTGATGAAATAGTTAGATTGAAATAACAAAATTTATGTATGGCTAGGATCACAAATTAATTACGAAACATTTTCACATAACAGTATAACACACATTTGTTCATAAGTTATCATGATATTAGATGTTTCTGTTGCAATGCACGGGCACCCACCTATATGTGTTTATGTCTACATCTATGACAGGAAACACATCTACTACATCTCTCTACAAGCTCACTTGCTACCATTGCACAATGCGTAGTAGTAGATAAGTATCACCGAGATTCTTGAATTATATTTTTGGATGGAGGTAATATTATTTAAAGAAGAGCTTTGCATGCTATTTCTTTTGTTTGAATAATGCATTATACTTAAATTCCCTTTTTTGCATGTGTGACATTTTTTCTTCGTAATATTTTTTTCCATGGATCAGACTTGTGAGTCATTTTCATAAACCAACGCCAAGCATGAATCCATGTTTCCTACTTCAAACCCCGAACAAACTCCATGAGCAGGAGGCACTCGCGTTGTCGTCGCTCATCGATGACGAGAAGAAGCTTGGCGACTGTCAGTTCGACCTCTAAAAGCAGTCTTACATGGTTGCATGCGCTGCTGTGTATGACAAGCTCCCGCGAAGCCGCCGCTTGGACGCGGTCCAGAGCAGCTGCACCGCGCTGTCCATCGTTAAGCAGGGGGGCTCATGGTTGTTGCCAACATCGACGACTCTCGGGTTGTTCTAGACACCGCATCCGACGACGACGCCATCACGCCGTCCAGCTCATCGTCCACCTGAAGCCCAACCTGCCACGTAAGTCGCTACTGACCGGACATGAATTCTTGTGCGCTGGGACGATGGACGTTGCTGATGTTGTGTGAGTGTCCTCGAACATGATGTATGTAGTGGAATAGCACATCCGGTGGTGCAACGGCCAGGGGTACTACCTCACTGATGAGCCCGGGGTGCACTTCGTTTGGCAGCCCAACCAAGAGTCATCGGTACTCGTCATGTCGCGTGCGTTCGACGACTACTATATCGAGGATTGTGGCGTCATCTTGGCGCCGGAGGTGACACTGAGGAGGATCGACAACAGTGACCAGTTCGTCATCCTCGCCACCGTCAGGGTAGCTTTTGTGTCGGCCTGCCTTTAATTCTCTTCGCAAACACATACACACTTACCTTTTTGTTTAAGCAAGAGCATATGGTGGTGCATGTTTGATGACTAACGATGTACGAGGGAATTTTTCCGGCATGTGTGGAACGTGCTCTCCAATGATGAGACCATACAAATCGTGGCATATATCGAAGTCTGCATGATACTGATGGTTGCAATGTAGTGGTGAAATAACTAGATTAAAATAACAAAATTTATGTATGACTAGGATCACAAATTGATTATGAAACATTTTCTCATAACAATATAACACACATTTTGTATATAAGTTATCGTAGTATACTGGTATTATATATTCCCGTTGCAACGCACGTGCATTCAGCTAGTGAGAATTTAAGATTAGTGGATTTGACTTCTGACCGGTTGTTGCCTGCTAATGTCCCGTTTACTGGAATCCTAAGAGAGGACTGAAGAACAAACCTAACAACATAGTACATACAATATTTGTAGCCTAGACGTCGCTCTCCATGCTCCCCACCTCGTGGCAACGCATGGGCACATACCTATTTATATATAAGTTATCATGGTATTATATGTCTCCGTTGCAACGCACGGGCACCCACCTAGTATATCTTTTAAATATGCATAGGGGGGTTTAGTCTATTCAATCATGTCTTGTCTCCTCTCTTTCTCATGTGCTTTTTCTAAAGTAGAGGATCTCTGACAAGGGGAGTATATCTTCTTTCATACAAACGAGAGAATATTCTTTCAAAAGGGGGAAACACTCTTTTAAGGGGAGTAATCTTTTTAGAGGGCAAGTATTTTAATTGATTCCTATATGATTTCAATGTCTTCCTTTTTGGTGTTTGATTCCAAAGGGGAGAAGTTTTAGGGACTAAAGCAATTCAAAATATATCAAATATCAAACACCACCCAATTTAAAATTTTAAAATCTTGAGCGCACAAGTGGTTTTGGTCTAAAATAGGAAGTATGTAGATTATGGAGTTAGGGGGAGGCTTAAGGCCATAATCTATGGGGACATTCATGCATCCTAACAAGTAGAATGCATAATTTCATCAAAATATTTGTTTTATTTGCTTGCTTTGTTTGTATTGTCATTGTTGGTCACTTGTTTTCAATTGCTGTGAATCAAGAACAAGGCAACACAATTGTTAAATGTTAAGGACCTTCATCTCTCGAAGCATTATCTCATTTCAGATATAATAATCTTCAGACGAAGGTCATGAAGAACACGTCTTCATAATTTATAAAAATAAGAATTTATACGCACGAGATATGTTGTTTATCCACATATTTATTTCATAATAAATATATAAACATTATCAGAATTTATATTACATTGATACCTTCGGCTTGTTGAAGGTGATGATGCAAGAGCGATTACAATCTAGCGTGAACAGTACGGGGTACTGTTCACCTATTTATAGGCATGGGACGCAGCCCAAGTAAAAATACATTTATGACCTTAGTATATACTTATAATCCTAATACAAAACATCAGGGATTAACTAGTCTTTTCCTCTTTGACTCAGCATTATGCTTGACCTTCATCACAATCTTAAGCCGAAGCTGTTCACCTTCGGCTTTCCCACACATGTTCGTTGTAGCTTCGGCATTCGTTCTTGTCGCCTATAGACATTATCTTTGTATTGAGGACCTTCGGCAGAGAAGAAGACGCCCAATAGTAGCCCCTTCGCGGTGCTAGGTTGTTTTTTCATAAAGAGCTCGATCCGCGAAAAACAGGAAGGCTTCTTGAAAGTCGCCTAGAGGCGGGGGGGGGGGTGAATATGCGAATTCAGTAAATTTAAAACTTTGAACACAAACTTCACCTGGTTTAGGATTAGAAACAAATAATAATGAATACGAAGTGCGGAAGAGAGTTCTTGTTATGAGTTGCTCAATCAGTGCAGATAACTTTGGGAGCTAACTCAAGGGTTTGTGAGCAAGAGAACTTTAGAGAGAGAAAGAGGAAGAACCAAATTGCGTAAATATCAACACAAATGAACACAACGATTTGTTTCCTAAGGTTCGTTTCCAATGAACCTACTCCCCGTTGAGGAGGCCACGAAGGTCGGGTCTTTTTCAACCCTTTCCCTCTCTCAATCGGTCACCTAGACCAGTTGAGTGCTTCTTCTTAAACTCAAGGGTCACAAAGACCCCACAAGGATCACCACACACTTAGGTGTCTCTTGCTAGCTTTAGAAGTCACTTGAAAGTTTAGAAGTAGATGAAGAAAGCACAACCAAGCAACAAGAGCAACAAATGAAACTCAAATCTCACTCTCTCAAGTTACTAATCACTATTGATCACTTGTCTTAATTATGGCACTTAGAGAGGACTGGAAGCTTTGAATGTGTCTTTGGAATGAATTTTTTGCTCTTGTATTGAGTGTGGAAAGTACAAAGCTTGAATGCTTTGAATGGTGGTGGTTGGGGGGTATTTATGGCCCCAACCATAATTCTAGCCGTTGGCTGTAGCTTTCTATCAACGGGCGCACCGGATAGTCCGGTGTGCACCAGATATCCCACTGTTTATTGTCCGGTGCCTGCCACGTCAGTCGACCGTTGGGGTTTGGAGCAGTCGACCATTGAATTCGCCTGTCCTTGTGGCGCACTGGACAGTCCGGTGCGACCTAGCTTCGCTGACTGTTTCTGACCTTCTAATGCTTCTGACACCGTGGCAGTCGACCATTGGCGAAGATGACCGTTGGCCGCGGGCTCACCGGATAGTCCAGTGACACACCAGACAGTCCGGTGAATTTGAGCCGAGGAGCGCTGCTTTTTCCCTTGAGCGGCCTGTTCGTCGGGCATGCTAGCCTAGGCACCGGACACTGTCCGGTGCACCACATGTGGGTGCAATCCTGATATGCCCCATATTTAAGAAGTGACCCAAGGGTCTATTTTCCTTATAGATGTATATGAATGTTATGCACCTAAGAAAAGATCAACTAGGCAAACTAGTTAGTCCATAAGTTTTGTGATGGTTGTCAAACACCAAAATCGATTATAGGAAATGGTTGAGGCCATTTTCCTTTCAATCTCCCCCTTTTTGGTGATGGATGCCAACACAAAACAAAGCAAATACAAAGTATAAAAATATAGCTAGTTTGCATTTTGACAGATGTGCATAAGTTACTTAGGCAGTTCTAAGCATATATGATTGTTTTGATATAGTTGACATGTTGGACCACCTTTGCACCACTTAGCTTGTTTTTGTAAATCTTTTGGAAAAGTCTTTTCAAATTATTTTGCAATTAGCCAATGATATAAGAATATGATTTCTAAAGGCATTTTCAAGTTTTGAAAGATTCTCCCCCTTTTTTCAAATGATTTTTCTTTGGCTAAATAAAAGCTCCCCTAAAAAAGTTCTCCCCTTAGCTGTCAAGAGGGTTTTTGCAAATGCAATTTTTGTAAAAAGTTTTCAGAAAATAGGGTGGTGCGGTCCTTTTGCTTTGGCCTATTAATTTCTCCCCCTTTGGAATTAAGCGCCAAAAATAGAGAAATCGAGAGGTCTTTATTAAGAAAGATATGAAAGTAAATACATGAGTAGGGCAAAGGATACTAACGAATATGGAGTGGAAGCCTTGCCTTTGCCTACAACTCCATTTCCCTTTCAATTCAAGACTAAGTATAGGAATACTCTTGGAAGCACATTAGTCTTATCTTTGACATAAAAAAATAAGAAATATGCATTTGTACCAAATGAAAGAGATATGGCATGATCAAAGGTATAAAATGAGTAGTATGTGCAAGATTTCAATCAAAGTTCTGAGAATCTAAGACATTTAGTTCATTCCTAAGCTTGCTAAAAGTCTTTTCATCTAGGGGCTTGGTGAAGATATCGGCTAATTGGTTGTGGGTGCTAACATAAGCAATTTCGATATCTCCCTTTTGTTGGTGATCTCTTAGAAAGTGATACCAGATGTCTATGTGCTTTGTGTAGCTGTGTTCAACAGGATTATCTACCATACGGATTGCACTCTCATTGTCACATAGGAGAGGGACTTTGCTTAACTTGTAGTCATAGTCTCTAAGGGTTTGCCTCATCCAGAGTAATTGTGCACAATAATGTCCTACAACAATATACTCGGCTTCGGCGGTGCATAGAGCTACTGAATTTTGTTTCCTTCAAACCCAAGACACTAGGGATCTTCCCAAAAACTGACAAGTCACTGATGTGCTCTTTCTATCAATTTTACATTCGGCATAATCAGCATCAGAATACTCGATTAGATCAAAGGTAGATCCCTTGGGGTACCATAGCCCAAACTTAGGAGTGTAAACTAATTATCTCATGATTGTTTTCACAACCCTTAGGTGGATTTTCTTAGGGTTGGCCTGGAACCTTGCGCACATGCATACTGTTGGGGGTCTGCTTTATCGCCGAAGGTCCTGTGAGAAGAAGTACCTTCGGAAGGCCAGAACAGGAACGATGCCGAAGCTACCAGTTAGGGAGCTTCGTAGTATATTTCAAAATGCATCGACTTAAAGATGAGATGACCAATAGGCCCATGATAGACTGTGTAATGATTGTAATCATTTGTAGAGGACATGAATGTAAATTCACACATGCTACGCCCTGTGCCTATAAATAGGTGAACAGTACCCCCGTACTGTTCACTCTTTTGCATCGCATTCGTATCTTCGTATTTCTGTCAAACTCAAGGTATAAATATAATTTAGTTCAATTTTTATATATTCATGATTATTTATCAATACATGTTCACATTTTGGTATTATATAATTATCTATGTTATTGTCTTATGTTTCATAACCTTCGTCCCCTGATTTTACATGTCGTATCTATGAAGGTATGTCCTTCATAACCTTCATCCGAAGATCATTATATCCTTAGGGAAGTAATGCTTCGAAGGACGAAGGACATTAACATTTAACATTTTTATGTTGCCTTGTTCTTAATTCATAGCATTTGAGAACAAGTCTCCAACATTAGCGCCCACCTCCAGTGAACTAACTTCCACTGTTGAGCTGATGGCTTCATTCAACAACCAAGCTAAAGCACCTTCGGCTATGAAGCTTGTGCTCCCGATAACAGGCGGCTCAAGTTCAGAGCCGGCTAACAAGAAGCAGAAGAAGGAAGCACAGAGAAGGGTGCAACATGTTGGGGTGCAGGGACCCTTCATCAAGTCAAAATGGTCTCACATCCCAATTACCTTCTCCCAGGAGGACCTTCAGCTCAAGGACTATCCTCACAATGATGCTATGGTCATATCTTGTGTCATCAAGGGTTTTCTGGTCCACAATGTTCTGGTTGATACAGGTAGTGCTGCGGATATCATATTTGCTAAGGCCTTCAGACAAATGCAAGAGCCACAAGATAAGATTCACGATGCTACACATCCCCTATGTGGCTTCAGAGGAAGGCAGATCGTAGCACTTGGCAAATTCACAATGCCAGTTACCTTCAACTTTGTTCACAATACAAGGACTGAATAGGTTGTTTTTGACATTATTGACATGGAATACCCCTACAATGCAATCATTGGTCGAGGGACACTTAATGCTTTCGAAGCAATACTTCACCCAGCATATCTATGCATGAAGATACCTTCGGAACAAGGGCCCATTGCTATTCATGGAAGTCAAGAGGCTGCCAGAAAGTCCGAAGGAAATTGGACAGATTCAAAAGCAATCCACAATATAGATGGAGTCGAAGCTTGTGAACAGTACAAGTACAGAAGAGAGAAGGCTGCTTTGGCTGATCAGCCGAAACCCATGCTTTTATGTGAAGACATAGCAGAGCAGAATTTACTGCTGGGGTCTCAACTATCTGAAGAGCAGGAGAAAACATTGATAAGGTTTTTATTCAACAACAAAGATGTCTTTGCTTGGTCAGCCAATGACCTTTGTGGTGTCAACAGAGACGTCATTGAACATTCACTCAATGTCGACCCATCCTTCAGGCCAAGAAAGCAAAGGCTTCGGAAAATGTCTGATGATAAAGCCGAAGGTGCTCGAAATGAAGTAAAAAGGCTTCTCAGTGCTGGTGTTATCAGAGAGGTAAAATATCCAGAGTGGCTTGCCAATACTGTTATGGTGAAGAAGGCCAACGACAAATGGAGAATGTGTATTGACTTCACAGATCTTAACAAGGCCTGTCCAAAGTACGAATTTCCATTACCAAGAATAGACTCTCTTGTAGATGCAGCAACTTCTTCAGAACTTATGAGTCTGCTGGATTGCTACTCAGGATATCATCAAATATGGATGAAGAAGGAGGATGAGCCGAAGACTAGCTTCATAACTCCTAGTGGCACCTATTGCTATCTTCGGATGCCCGAGGGGCTCAAGAATGCTGGAGGAAGCTTTAGTAGAATGACATCTAAGGTCCTTCATTCTCAGATAGGCAGAAATGTGCTAACATACGTTGATGACATCATAGTAAAAAGCACAAAGCAAGAAAATCACATTACTGATCTACAAGAAACATTTGCTAACTTCAAGCAAGCTGGCCTGAAATTAAATCCAGAAAAATGTGTTTTTGGAGTGAAGAAGGGTAAGTTCCTTGGCTGTCTAGTTTCAACGAAGGGGATTGAAGCTAATCCAAGCAAGATCGAAGCTATCCTTCGGATGGAACCACCAAGCATAAAGAAGGGGGCCCAATGGCTAACAGGAAGACTGGCATCATTGAATAGATTTATATCTAGATCAGTAGAAAGAAATTTACCATTCTTTGAAATACTAAAGTTAGCCGAAGTTTTTCAATGGGGCCCAGCTCAGCAGAAGGCCTTCGAAGAGTTGAAGCAGTACTTGATTGATCTAACAACATTAACTCCACCTGCGCCAGGGGCTCCATTACTATTGTATGTGGTATCTTCGCACTCTGCAGTGAGTGTGGTGCTTGTACAGGAGAAGCTTGAAGGCTAAATTAAGAAGCAAGCTCTAGTATATTTTGTCTCTGAAGTTCTAAGTTTATCAAATAAAAACTATACAGAGTTGGAGAAGGTGTTGTATGCTGTGATAATGGCCTCCAAGAAGCTCCGACATTATTTTCAAGCATATCACATAATTGTTCCTTCATCACAGCCTTTGAAGGATATTATGAGAAATAGAGAAGCTACTGGAAGGATTGGAAAGTGGGCCGCGGAGCTTAATGAATTCAGTATTGACTATGTGCATAGGTCCTCAATTCAGTCCCAGGCGTTAGCAGACTTCATTGCTGATTGGACGCCAGGGGCTCTAGAAGAAGAAGCAAATAAAGATGCCGAAGCCTGGACAGTGTTCTGTGACGGCTCCTAGGGAACCTTCGGTGCAGGTGCAGCTGCTGTCTTAGTTGCACTTTCCAAAGTAAGAACATGTTATGCAGCAAGGCTTGATTTTAGCTGTACAAATAATATTGCTGAATACGAAGCATTACTTTTGGGACTTCGAAAGTTAAAGGCAATGGGAATAAGAAGGGCAGTCCTCAAAACTGACTCTCAAGTTATTTCTGGACATGTTGACAAGAGTTGCAAGGCAAGAGATCCGAAGCTTGAGAGATACTTGGACACAGTTCGAAGGCTTGAAGCTTCTTTCAAAGGATTTTCTGTTAAGAATATTCCAAGAGGGGAAAATGAGCATGCTGATCTACTAGCCAAGTCAGCAGCACAGGGGCTTCCTCTATCTTCGGAAGTATTTTTCGAGACAATAAGAGCACCTTCGGTAGAACTTCTCGAAAGAGTAGTGCTCACAATATCTCCTGTCTATAGTGAAGACTGGAGGACTGAGATTATATCTTTCCTCCAAGGTAATCATCTCTCGGATGATGAGGTTTATAACAAAAGAATGGAAGCAAGAACAAGACCATATGTCATAATAGAAGGGGAATTATAAACATGGAGTTTGTTCCCCACTTCTCAAGTGCTTATCCAGAACTGAAGGTATAGAACTGATGAAGGAGATACATGCAGGATTGTGTGGATCTCATATTGGGTCCAGACCTCTTCTGGGAAAGGTTTTTCGACAAGGATTCTATTGGTCGAAGGCAGTTTCGGATGCAACAGATTTGGTTCAAAAGTGTGAAAATTGCCAAAAATGTGCAAGAAATCAGAAACAACCTTCGTCTTTGACTCAGCTAATACAACCAACCTGGCCATTGCAAAGATGGGGCCTGGATTTGTTAGGTCCACTTCCACCAGCACAAGGCAATTTAAGGTATGTTGTGGTGGCTGTAGAATATTTTTCCAAGTGGATTGAGGCGAAGCCTTTAGCCATGATAACTTCGGTCACAGTCCAGAAATTTTTCTGGCAAAACATTGTTTGTCGCTTTAGTGTGCCGAAGGCTATAACTGTGGATAACGGAACACAATTTGACGCCAAAGCTTTCAAGGAATTCTGTGATCAATTTGGCACGAAGATTCATTTTGCATCAGTCAGACATCCAGAGTCAAATGGACTTGTCGAAAGAGCAAATGGTATTATAACGACAGGAATAATGAAGCTAATCTTTAATCAGCCCAGAGGAAAGTGGCCAGATGAATTGATTAAAGTGGTGTGGAGCCACAATACGACCGTATCAAGATCAACAGGTTTCACACCATTTAAGTTATTGTTCGGTGACGAAGCCATAACCCTCGAAGAGGCTAAAGCGGGGTCAATAAGAATAATAGCTTTGGCCGAAGACGAAGCTAATTATTCTGTGACAAAAGATACTATAGAAGGGACCAGACTTCAGGCTGTGGAAAATATCAACAAATATCAAGCCGAAACAATAAATTGGCGCGATAGAAAAGTTTGATTGAAAGACATTAAGCCAGGACACTTGGTGCTTCAGAGAGTAGCCAACCCTGACACAGTAGGCAAGCTTCAGCTGAAGTGGGAAGGACCCTTTTTGGTAGTATCTTCGTCAAGACCCGGTTCTTATAGGTTAAAGGACATGGACGACAACGACATTCCTAGATCCTGGAATGCGGATGAGCTTCGGTGATATGATGTATAAATTGATGTAATATTTTTCATTTTTTCTATGGCACCCTTTTCCTTTCTAAAGGGGGAAAAAGGTTTTTAATGGGGCCATAGTCTGTAATTTTTCCTTTTTAATTCAGCACTACAAGGGCAAAGTCCCCCAAGATATGTAAATGTAAAATCTGAGCATGCACCATCGAGTGCAAAAAGAGAAAAAAAACAGGGAGAAGCTCGAAAGTCATCCCTAAGGGGATGCAGAGCATGATGAAGCTACAAAAAGCCATTCCTAAGGGAGCGCAGCGTAAGTTTTCTGCTCGAAAGTCATTCCTAAGGGAATGCAGAGCCAAATACCACCGAAATAAAAGGCGAAGCGCGAAAAGTCAACACGAATATCACCGAAATAGAAGGCGAAGAAGTTCAAAAGACGTTCCTAAGGGGATGCAGAACTTACACTAAAAAAATAAGCGGTGCAGCTGAAAAATAAATGGCAAAGAGATTTCAGTCATTCCTAAGGGAATAAAGGCTATGGATGAAAATTTGTATGGTGTGACTGGGCATTCACTTGCACGATACATTACATCATACATTGCATTCATAAACATTCATTTAGGCATCCATAGGATCATCATCATCATATCAAACAGATAGATAGTTGCTTTGTCTCCAAGAATAAGGCTTCGGAAGCAGATCAATGCTTTGTTGCGTACGAAAAGAAGGGAAGGTGTTTTTCGCCTTTGGCTCAAAAAATACAAGTTTCGTCCACATCAAAGCAGTTCACACATTGAAGGAAAGGTAAAAATATATTACAAGGTATGAACAAATTTACAGAGTAGAGTCTAATTCTCAAATTATAATATTCTTTACAAAGGATGATACAAGAGCTTTTCTAGAGTTTTTTCACAGCCAGGTTTTTAGCTTCATCATCATCTGCTAAGCTTCGGATTGTCTGCTAGGCTTCGGCTTAATGCTCCTCGGCTTCATCATCCTGTACATGTCAAAGCATTATAAGGTAAATTCAAGTTTCAAGGAAAAAGGTAAGCACAAGGTATGAGTTTATTACCAGTTTAAGGTGACTTCAAGCTTCGTCACCAGCCAAGTCTCGCCGGCCCTTCGCCCAGATTTGAGTAACGAATCTATTTCCAATGCTTCGGGCCAGGTCGGGGATGTCGTTCAAGTCTGCCGGTGACAAGCTGAAGTTTGGCCTGTTTACAATATTTCCATGTGTACAGCCAGCCTTTATGAAAGCGACAGCTGTGCCTCGAGAAGCTAACAGGGCACAAAAGTCACCATGTCCAGCTATAATTTCGTCGAGAGCATCAACTTCACCTTTAATATGATCAAGTGTCCCCGGCAGGTCTTCAACCGAAGGTTTAAACTTTTCAGAGCTGGCCCCAACTGAGTTAAAGACCTGTTTTAGCTGTTGAATGCACCGGGTGCTGAAGCCTAAGCATTTTTCCTGAAGATCCTTTAGTGATTTCTGTAGATTTGAACTTTTTTCAGCCTCGGCTTCAAGTTTTGTTTTGAAATCTTTTTTCTCTTGCTCAAAGCTTTTTGATTGTAGGGAAAGTTCACTGTTTAATCTAGCGATCTCGGCTTGAGCTTCTACCAGTGAACCTTCCATCATTTGAAGCATGAAGTCTTTCTTTTCTAGGGCAGCTTCATGATCTTTAATCTTCTTCTCCAAACCCTCAATTATAACTTCGTTTTTCTTGTCCTCGAGGTCTTGTTGCATCCTCAAGGCTTTGCTTAGCAGTAGGCTCTGGCAAAATAACCTTCATCAAAAAACATCTTCCTATCAAAACAATAAAAAGTAATGGGAAAAATTTTACCTTAAAGTTGGAATAAAACAGGCTACCGGCGATATGCTGTCGCCGGTATCTGCTGAGATCAGCTTCGAGCTTCGGGAAACCAACACTTTTCGATAAAGTGCTAACAACCTTCGCCCTAATTCGGTCCCGAAGGCATCCTAAACTCTCTTCGGCAACACCGCCGAAGAGCAGTGCCCCTGGCTGATACCCGCACGATATGGCATAGTCCTTTAGTTCTTCTTTTTCAGCCTTTGACAATTCCTGCCCAATTATGTTTTGAAAGTTGAAATTTTCCTCTTCCAAAGTATCTTCGGCAGGCTCCTTCTCTTTTTCAGGCATTTTCCCCTTTTTCAGGCACTACGGTCGGGGTTTCCTCAGCAGTTTCTTCCTCAGCCATATTCAAAATCATTTCATCAATGTCATTGAGTGTATTTTCCAAATCTGTGGCTTCGGCTGGTGCAGCTTCAGAAGTAGAAGCTTCGGGAGGAGCAGCTTCGGCTGCTGATGTTTTCGGCGCTGAGGCCAGTGGCAGTGTTTCTTCAATAGCCTCAATGACAGTAATAATTCTTCGCTTTTTTGGTTCAGCAGGCTTCTCGGCAGCCGAAGGCTTCTTCTTCTGTAAAAGCTTCATCAGTTCCGGTCCCAGCGGACTTAGCTTATTAGGTAGAGATTCAGTCATTACCTTTAAAATTTCTTCTACGTCAGTGACAGAAGGCATTGAGGGAGCTTCTTCTTCTAAATCAGCCTTCGGCTTCGAAGCTGGAGTCTTTCTTTTCTTCGACACAGCTACCTTTGGCTCAGGACTAGATTGTTTCTTTTTTTGCTAAATTTTCATCCTCTTTTATCATCCTGGCAGCTTGCCTTTGTACAACACTAACAACCCTTCTTCGTTTTGGCCATTCGGCACCTTTGCTTAACCTTTCATAGTCTAGGTATTCAAATTTCAAAGCGTCCATTACTCGGTTTAGCCTTCATTTTGGCAGGGTGCCGAAGGCTGCTGTCATCAGTTGATCTTCTTTTTTTGTATAATTGCCCAAGATTTCATTGCACATAACTTCAATTGTATCCAACCATTCCGGCAGGGTTATTTGAAGTGTTTCTTGAACTTAAAATGATAAGGCAACTGAACAAGTTCATTCTTTTTCTTCTCTCCCTTAAGCTTCGGCATATCCCATTCCTTTAACGTTGGGAATACTCTATTGGCTAAATATTCCTGAACTAGATCCCTAGTACCAATATGCTCGGACACAACTCTAAAATCACCCACAGCATCTGGGCATGCTATCCACGGCGTCATATTGCACTGAGGCCCAGTCAACCCGAAGGTTAGCTCTAGCGGGCTCTGAACTAACTTATCCTTTTTCTCATCAATCTTAACATAAAACCATTCAGTTTTCCAACCGGTTGGCCATTTAGTGCGGTAGCTAACCACCGGTGTCTTCATGTCTTCATGATAAGCAAAATTATTGTGCAACCCATCTTCTCTAGCCTTCGTCTGATAGTGAAGTTCGTGTACCCGGCAAAAGGCTTCGGCAACTAGCACTGCTCCTTAGCTTCAGAGAGCCCAGATAAAGACGCTGAGCCTAACGATAGCGTTAGGAGTCAGCTGATGAAGATAAACTTCGAAATTTTCCAAAACATATGCAATCATGCCATGCAGAGGAAACCTTAATCCTGCTTTAAAGAAGCTTCAAAAGACTACCACCTCATTGTTTTCTGGTTTCGGGGTTGTCTCTTCCCTGCCAAAGCGAACCAGCTTCTTCTCGGCTTCCCCGAAGTAACCTAGTTTTATCATCATCGGCATATCAGCTTCGGAGACAGTCGATTTTCCAAAATCCAAGTGGCTGGGCTTAGATGGCACGGCGGAATAATCATCTATATCTTCCTCGTCTGCCTCACTTTCTGCAATATCTGCCTGCTCAGCTTCGGCAGCAGGTGCACCTTTGTCAGCAGTACCCTCTAGCATAACCAGTCCCGATTGCCTCATTACTTCGGAGATCGGGGCAGTTCCAGCAGCTTTGGCCTCCTCTTCGTCGCATGTAACCCTAGCTGTTGAACGGACCCTAGCCATTTGATGATTGAATTTCTTGAGTTTTGGCGAAGTTGAATAATTTTTATCTTTGCCTAAGCTCCCTCTTGTGATGAAGCTTTGGTTTGGAGTACGGTGAATAAGCTTCGGCTGTGGTCGAATTTTTTGGCAGCACAACAGTACAATAGTAGTAAATGCTGTGGTAACTTCAAACCTACCCGTCTGTATATATAGTGTTGCAGGTGGGAAGGTAAATCGATAGGACGATTGCACCCGCTGAATAGCCACTCACACCTGCTGAACGGTGGACCATACTGCTCGAGGAGATGAATCACCAGATCGAGTGAACCCGTCCTATGGTGGGACTGCCTTGCACTCAGAATATTTAAATCGTTTCTCGGCAACGAGCTCAGGGAAGGTGTTTTTCGGACCTTCGACATCCCGAAGCATAAAAGAATTTTTCACGGGCCGAGCTCGTTACGAAAAACGATCTGGCACCGTGAAGGGGCTACTGTTGGGGGTCTGCTTCGTCGCCGACGGTCCTGTGATAAGAAGCACCTTCGGAAGGCCAGAACAGGAACGATGCCGAAGCTACTAGTCAGGGAGCTTCATAGTATATTTTAAAATGCACCGACTTAAAGATGAGATGACCAATCGGCCCATGATAGACTGTGTAATGATTGTAATCATTTGTAGAGGACATGAATGTAAATTCACACAGGCTGCGCCCTGTGCCTATAAATAGGTGAACAGTACCCCTGTACTGTTCACGCTTTCGCATCGCATTCGTATCTTTGTATTTCTGTCAAACTCAAGGTACAAATGTAATTTGGTTCATTTTTTATATATTCATGATTATTTATCAATACATGTTCACATTTTGGTATTATATAATTATCTATGTTATTGTCTTATGTTTCATAACCTTCGTCCCCTGATTTTACATGTCGTATCTATGAAGGTATGTCCTTCATAACCTTCGTCCGATGATCATTATATCCTTAGGGAAGTAATGCTTTGAAGGACGAAGAACATTAACATTTAACATTTTTTATGTTGCCTAGTTCTTAATTCATAGCATTTGAGAACAATTCTCCAACACATACTGAAAGCATAATATCCGGTCGCAAAGCACATAAATAGAGTAGAGATCCTATTATCGGCTGATATACCTTTTGATCTACAGGCTTACCTCCTGTGTCAAGGTCGAGATGCTCATTTGTTCCCATGGGAGTCTTGATGGGTTTGGTATTCTTCATTCCAAACTTATTGAGAATATCTTGAATGTACCTTGTTTGGCAAATGAAGGTGCCTTCTTGGAGTTGCTTGATTTCGAATCCAAGGAAATACATCAACTCCCCCATCATGGACATCTTAAATTTCTGTATCATAATTCTACTAAACTCTACATAAGATGACTTGTTAGTAGACCCAAAGATAATATCATTAACATAAATTTGGCATATAAACAAGTCTTTGTCAATTGTTTTAGCGAAGAGAGTAGGGTCAACTTTTCCGACTTTAAAACCATTAGTGATAAGAAAATCTCTTAGGCATTCATACCATGCTCTTGGGGCTTGTTTGAGCCCATAAAGTGCCTTTGAGAGCTTATAAACGTGTGAAGGATACTCACTGTCTTCAAAGCCAAGAGGTTGCTCAACATACACCTTTCCTTGATAGGGCCATTGAGGAAGGCACTTTTCACATCCATTTGATATAACTTAAAGCCATGGTAAGTAGCATAGGCAAGTAATATTTGAATTGACTCAAGCCTAGCTACGATGCATAGGTTTCATTAAAATCCAAACCTTCGACTTGTAAATATCCTTTTGCAACAAGTCGAGCTTTGTTCCTAGTCACCACTCCATGCTCATCTTGTTTGTTACAGAATACCCATTTGGTACCTACAACATTTTGGTTAGGACATGTAACTAAATGCCATACCTCATTCCTCGTGAAGTTGTTGAGCTCCTCTTGCATTGCCAGCACCCAGTCTGGATCTCTTAGTGTATCCTCTATCCTGTATGGTTCAATAGAAGACACAAAAGTGTAATGTTCACAAAAATGAGCAACTCAAGATCGAGTAGTTACCCCCTTTTGAATGTCACCAAGTATGGAGTTGACGGGGTGATCTCTTTGAATTGCTTAGTGGACTCTTGGGTGAGGTGGTCTTTGATCTTGAATTTCTTGTTCATACTCCTTTTCTTGATCAACTTCATCCCCCCTTGATCGATGCCTTCTTCTTGAGGTGGTTCACCATCTTGATCTTGATCCTCTTCTTCTTGAGCCATTTCCTCATCTTGAGTTGGTGGAGATGCTTGTATGGAAGATGATGATTGATCTTGTGCTTGTGAAGGCTCTTCAAGCTCTTGTGGGCACACATCACCAATGGACATGTTCCTTAGCACGATGCACAGAGCCTCTTCATCATCCAACTCATCAAGATCAACTTGCTCTAATTGAGGGCTGTTAGTCTCATCCAACACAATATCACAAGAAACTTCAACTAATCCAGTGAACTTGTTGAAGACTCTATATGCCCTTGTGTTTGAGTCATAACCAAGTAAAAAGCCTTCTACTGCTTTAGGAGCCAATTTTGAATTTCTAACTATTTTAATAAGAATAAAGCACTTGCTCCCAAAAACTCTCAAATAAGAAACATTAGGGTTTTTACCAGTGAGTAGTTCATATGATGTTTTCTTGAGGATTCGTTGAAGATAGAGTCGGTTGATGGAGTAGCAAGCGGTGTTAATTGCCTCCACCCAAAATCGATCCGATGTCTTGTATTCATCAAGCATGGTCCTTGCCATATCCAAAAGAGTTCTATTCTTTCTTTCCACAACACCGTTTTGTTGTGGTGTGTTGGGAGAAGAGAACTCATGCTTAATGCCCTCCTCCTAAAGAAATCCTACATTTTGAGAGTTCTTGAACTTCATTCCATTGTTGCTTATAATCTTCTTGATTCTTAATCCAAACTCATTTTGAGACCGTCTCAAGAATTTATTTAATGTCTCTTGGGTTTGTGATTTTTTCTGCAAAAAGAACACCCAAGTGAAGCGAGAATAGTCATCCACAGTTACAAGACAATACTTACTCCCGTCGATGCTTATGTAAGCAATGGGGCTGAATAGATCCATGTGGAGTAGTTCAAGCGGCCTCTCGGTCGTCATGATGTTCTTGTGTGGATGATGAACTCCAACCTACTTCCCTGCTTTACATGCACTACAAAGCTTGTGAAGATTCTTCATCCCCACATGGGCAAGTCGGCGATGCCAGAGCCAGCCCATGTTAGTCTTAGCAATTAAGCAAGTGTTTAGTTCAGCATTGTTATCATTGAAATCAACTAAATATAGCTGACCATCTAACACTCCCTTAAAAGCTAGTGAATCATCACTTCTTCTAGATAAATAGAAAGCAAGTTGTAATCTAGAGAATCTACAAGAAAAACATTAAAAATGGAATTGTCAGGAGATATAGCAATTTTATCCAATTCTTTATCCAAACCTTGATTTCCATCCCCGAATGTGATTGCTCTTTGGGGATCATCATTTTTCTCATGAGGAGAACATTCTTTTCTCCCCTGTCATATGGTTTGTGCATCCGTTGTCGATTATCCAACTTTTTCTGCCAGATGCATAAACCTACAACACAAATTTAGGCTTTGTCCTTAGGTACTCAAACGGTCTTGGGTCCTTTCACATTAGAAACAAGCACCTTGGGTACCCAAACACAAGTCTTTAGACTCTTGTGTTTGCCCCCAACATATTTGGCAACTACCTTGCCTAATTCGTTAGTAAGAAACAATGATGCATCAAATGTTTTAAATGCAATGATATCTTCATTTGATGCATCAACAATCTTTTTCTTAGGCATCTTAACATGAGTTGTATGCCTAGAGCTAGAAGCCTCATTACTGTATATATAAGCATGATGAGCAGCAGGATGAGATTTCTTGCATGAATTCTTCTAATTTTATGCTCAGGATAGTTTTCAGGATATAAAATGTAACCTTCTCTATCCTGAACCATGGGAGCCTTTCCCTTAACATAGTTAGGAATCTTGTTTCTATGGGCATTAAGTTTGATGTTGCTTTGGCTCCCAGGTTGGAACCCAATCCCATCCTTAATGCAGGGTGTCTCCCATTATAAAGCATGCTACAAGAAAATTTAAATTTTTCATTTTAGGCTCAAGCTCGGCAATTTTAGAATTCAACTTAGCTATGTGATCATTTTGTAATCATAGCAAGGTGATCATTCACAGCATCAACATTAATATCTCTACATCTAGTGCAAATAGTAACATGCTCAATGGTAGATGTAGAAACTTTGCAAGCATTCAATTCCTCAATCTTAGCAATTAAATTAACATTTTCAGTTCTAAGACAAGAAATTGAATCATTGCATGTATTTAGCTCTTTATTCAAGTTTTTGCATTTTTCAACTTTAAGAGCAAAAGCATATTTTAGCTTAACAAATTTTTTATTTTCCTTAACGAGCAAGTCCTCTTGGTATTCCAAGGTTTCATCCTTCTCGTTAATGGTTTTATCAATTCATTAATTTTTTCCTTTTTGCTCTATGGTAAGGTTTGTAAAAAGAGAAGACAAATCATCATCCTTTTCACTAGAGCTACTCTCATCATTGGAAATAGTATATTTAGGGATATCTCTAGAATGTACCTTCTTCTTTTTGCTATCCTTGGCCATGAGACACTTGTGGCCGACGTTGGAGAAGAGAAGACCTTTGTTGATGGCGATGTTGGCGGGGTCCTCGTCAGAGGAGGAGTCAATGGAGCTCTCATCGGAGTCCCATTCTCGTCCTATGTGCACCTCACCACCCTTCTTGTTGTAGTATTTCTTCTTTTCCATTTTCTTCTTCCCTTTCTTGTCTTCGTCCCTGTCACTATTACTTGTATATGGACATTTAGCAATATAGTGACCGGACTTACCACACCGGTAGCAAATCCTCTTAGAGTGGGGTTTGTAGTCCTTCCCCTTCCTTTGCTTGAGGATTTGTAGTCCTTCCCCTTCCTTCGCTTGAGGATTTGCCAGAAGCTCTTAATGATAAGAGTCATTTCATCATTGTCAAGCTTGGAGGCATCAATTAGGAGCATATTTGTTGGTGTAGTCTCTTCCCTCTTTTCTTCCTTTGCCTTGAATGCAACGGGTTGCACCTCGGGTGTGGAGGTAGCGCCTTGCTCCATGTTGACAATGTGTTTGGAGTCTTTGATCATAAGTTCAAAGCTCACAAACTTGCCAATCACCTCCTCAGGAGACATTTGCTTATATCTAGGATCCCCACAAATTAATTGCACTTGAGTGGGGTTATGAAAAACAAGAGATCTTAGAATAACCTTGACCATTTCATGGTCATCCCACTTGGTGCTCCTGAGGTTGCGGACTTGATTAACCATTGACTTGAGCCAGTTGTACATTACTTGTGGCTCTTCTCCTTTGTTGAGGATGAACCAACCGAGTTCTCACTCAATCGTTTCCTGCTTGGTGATCTTTGTCACTTCGTCCCCTTCATGTGCCGTCTTGAGGACGTCCAAATTTCTTTGGCACTCTTCAACCCTTGCACCTTATTGTAGTCCTCTCTACACAAGGAAGTAAGGAGTATGGAAGTGGCTTGAGAGTTGAAGTGCCTTACTTGGGCGGTCTCATCGGAGTTGTAATCCACATCGCCCTCTTGAGGTGCCTGTGCTCCAAATTCAACAATATATCAAATACTTTCGTGGAGTGAGGTTAGATGGTGCCTTATTTTATCACTCCACATACAATAATCTTCACCATCAAAATATGGTGGTTTGCCTAAGGGAACAGAAAGTAAAGGAGCACATTTGGAAATGCGAGGATAGTGAAGAGGGATCTTACTATACTTCTTACGCTCTTGGCGCTCCAAAGATATTGACTCGACGCCGGAGGTTGAGGGCATGGAAGAATCGATCTCATAATAGACCACCTTATTCATTTTCTTTTTCTTCTTGTTGCCCTTCTTGTGTGATTTGATGGAGCCGACAGATTCATCTTTTTCCTCCTTGTGCTTGTGGCCGACCTCCTTTGATGGTGTCTTTTCTTCATTCTTCTTTCCCAAAGATCCGGGCTTTTCCCTGGTAATCAACTCCCTTTTAGAGTGTTCTCCCGACATCACTTCGAGTTGTTAGACTCTAATGAAGTACCGTACTTTGATACCAATTGAAAGTCGCCTAGAGGGGGGTGAATAGGTGAATTCTGTAAATTAAAAACTTTGAACACGAACTTCACCTGGGGTTTGGATTAGAAACAAATAATAATGAATACGGAGTATGTAAGAGAGTTCTTCTTGCTATGAGTTGCTCAATCAATGTGGATAACTTTAGGAGCTAACTCAAGGGTTTGTGAGCAAGAGAACTTTAGAGAGAGAGGAAGAACCAAATCGCATAAAGGTCAACACAAATGAACACAATGATTTGTTTCCCGAGGTTCTTTTCTAATGAACCTATTCGCCGTTGAGGAGGCCATGAAGGCCAAGTCTTTTTCAACCCTTTCCCTCTCTCAATCGGTCACTGCTGGTCACTTGTTCTCAAATGCTGTGAATCAAGAACAAGGCAACACAATTGTTTAGTATTAAATACCTTCGTCTTCCGAAGCATTATCCCCTCATGGACATAATGATCATCAGACCAAGGTTACAAAGGACATGCCTTCATCATCTTATAAATAAATCAGAACACAAAGAGATAGAAATGACAATTATAACTTATCGATTCATTCATGTTCACATTCCGTAAAGCATACATGAGTATTAACAGAATATATGTTACATTGATACCTTCGGCTTGCTCGAAGATGTTGACGTGAGAGCGATTATAATTCAGCGTGAACAGTACAATGCTACTGTTCATCTATTTATAGGCACGGGACGTAGCCCTGGTAAAAGTACATTTATGTCCCTGACATTTACTTATGATCGCAACATAAATCATTGAGGACTAAGTAGTCTTTTTCCCTTTCGGTCGGCATCATCATCAGTCTTCATCACCATTATAAGCCGAAGCTGTCAATCTGGCAATAGCTTTGGCGTTTGTTAGTATCATCTTTACATCATATCTTCATCTCGTATGCCTTCATCGTGGGGGAAAGACTTCCATCCTTAAGACGAAGCTCCCTATAATAGCTTATACTGAAAGCAAATGGTTAATTATGTTTTTGAGGACCTTCGGAAGAGGAAGGCCCCCAATAGTAGCCCCTTGCAGTATTAATTTGTTCCTTTGTAACAAATTTAGACTACGACGTGAACGAAGGCCTTTAGTCGAAGGTCCAAAAAACACCTTCCCTTCGCTAGAATAGCGAATCATTTTGAGCCGTGGGACCCACCAAACTGTGGGGATCTAAGTATATATATAGAAGGCTGTGTTGTAGATATTTTTCGTGCCATCTAGCTTTCATGTTGTGGTTGTCGTTTTAGCTTTCCTATTCTGTGAGAGCAATTGTTTTTGAGCTTCGACTTTCTGCAGTGATCATCACCGAAATGGCCGAGGATAAGAAAATCGTGGATCCCACACTCGCTGGCTTCTATGAAGCCATGGAAAGGACCAACGTAGAAAAAATCACCAATGAAATGTTAGCTGGGCTATCTAGTGATTCAAGTGACAGCGAGAGCTTCAATGTTGAGAGTGAGAACGAAGATGCCGAAGATCGACCGTGGAGGCCAAGCCACATTTTTTTTGGGAAGTCAACTATAAGACAAGGGCAAATTGAAGCAATGAAAGGCAAATATTTTCATGATGTGTCCATAGTGAGGGCTGGGGAAGAAGACACTGTTCCCCTTCCTGAAGGTGATGAAGTGGTGGCCTTCAGGAGCTTCATGAAAGCTAGGCTTCTTTTCCGCTCCACAAAATGCTGGTCAAAGTTTTGAAGACATTTGAGATATACCTTCATCAGCTTACCCCCGAAGCTCTTATCAGAGTGGAGGTTTTTATACGGGCCATGAGGAGTTAGGGACTAGAGCCGGATGCGAGATGCTTCTGCAACATTCATGAGCTATCTTACCAGACGAAGGCGACCGGAAAAGATAATATCATAACAACTTCGGCTGTTATGGCTTTGTGCCTCGCTCTGAGGCAAATTACCTTGTGCCTACATTTCAGAAGAAGTGGCCAGGTTCTTGGATGAACGAATGGTTTTATGTGAAGAATGACCTGAATCAGAAGAAGGATGTGAGAGGCATTATCCAACATCCTATATGGTCACGTTTCGGCATTAGAAGGCCATCCATCGCACTTGGGAATGAAGTGCAGGCATGCCAAATTGCTTTCAACACCATATGCACCTACATTGGCACAAGAGATTTAGTTCAAGAGCACATTGCTTATGAAGTATGGCCTCTTGCAAACGAATGGGAAATGCCGAAGGAAGCCGCCGCTGGCTCCAGCCAGAGTGGCTTGGTTTATCTCAAGTATACCTTTTGGTACATAAGCCAATTTTATGAGCCAAATGATGATTGGCTAGACGCTATAGAGGCAATGAGTGATGAACTACTTGCAGCATACTTGAGGGCAGAAGACGAAGCTATGACAGCCGTCTTCGGCGCTCACGGGAAAAAGTGGCTAAATAGGGTGTTCGATGTTATTAGGTTTGTTTACCCATATTACTTCTTTCCCATCCAAAGGCAAGGAAGAAAAAGGAAAGTCGCTGCTTCTACATCTTCTGGTGCGCCGAAGGCGAAGAAAGTCAAGGTCTTGACACATAGACCGAAGTCCATTGGGACAACCGATGTGCTGAGGATAATTGAAAGGGCAGAAACTACCCCCCTAGCCACAGAGACGACTCCTGTGATGCCGATTGAAGCTAGTGCAGACCTAGTCAAAGAGCCGGAATCAGAGAAGGCAGCAGAGCAGCCAAAGGAGTTGGTGACAGCATTGTCGAAGCTATCAACTATTGCAACAACAACTCTGAGGAAGAGGAGGATGGCTAGTGTTTTGGATGCTGTTTTGGAATCCATGAAAATGCCACCTCCTGCTTCTGCCGAAGCTTCTGGCGGAAAGATTGAAGATGCCAGAGAAATGGTCACTGCAAGCATTTCTTCTGTTCACGCTGTAGCAGGACCTTCAGAAGCTGCGCTAGAAAAACTGGTGGGGGAAAACCTTCCAGAAAAACCCACAAAACTTGCTCCCAAAGCACCTACCTAGGGTGATTTGAATTATATTGTTCGAGTGCTTCGGGAAAACAACTATCGGCAGAGCAAGTTGCTGAAACACAAGATTATGCTAAGGAGCTAAAATACCCCCAGGGGTCCTTGGTATACGGAGGAGATAACGAATATGACTTCCTCTATTGTCTACCAGACATTAAGGAGGTCAATGTTTGCTGTGAAATGATGGATAACATGGGGTATCCAAAGCTTGAACTTGGTTTGTCTGCGACGATGAAGGATCAGCTTACAGATAGCCTTGCCTACAACAACTTGAAGGTTTGTATACTTTGGCTTGTCATTTTGTAATTTTTGTTACGGTAAACTATTTTTTGTTGTAATTCTTATCATCATTATTTGTTCACTCTTCGTTTGCTAGGGCTTGATTCTAAGCAAGGCTCTGAAGGTCCAAAAGGATGCAAAGGATGAGAGTTGTCGAATAGCGCTTGGAAACCTTCATTCGAAGGTCTTAACACTGAGAAACGAAGCTCTTGAAAAGGATAAGATCCTACTCTCTTTGGTGGAGATATTAAAATCTAGGGAAGCCAGGCTTTCTGCTCAAGCTGAAGCCCATGAAGCTGACATGCAAGAGCTAAAGAAGAAAGTTACCGAAGCAACTGAGAATCTTAATGTTGAAGTAGTAAAACACGAAATATGTGAAATTGAAAGATCAAGGGCACAGAAAAATATTGATGAGCTTCATGCTACTAAGGAAAAATGCTATGATATGGCTATGGAATGTGCTAAAAATCTGAAGAACACCTTTTCTAAAGTTGGTGCATTTTCTTCCGAGCAGAAATTCATCCGTGGCAATCCTAATGAAGTTGTTCAATGGATAAACGGTGAGGTTGAAGCTTTCAAGGAAATTCTTAGTGATAGAGGGGACTTTTGTGCCATTGCCGGTGCCCGTGGGGCTGCGCCCATCTTAGAGAAGGTTGGTTGTGATCATGCCAAGGCTGTAGCTCAGCCAGATTTTGCCTTCTCAGCTGATGATGTTAGCAACCCTTCAACTGAAGCTACTACTTTGGGTGGGAAATTTTATTCCAAAGTATGGTTGATGAATCCATTAAAAAGAACGAGAAAGAATCTCATGATGCCTTAGAAGAGGCTAAAAGAGTCGAGGAAGCTACCAAGCGGGCCAGACTTATAGGTTTGCCCTTTATAACTCGGCTTCGTAAGTTTTTCAGCTTCGGTACTAACAGATATTTGTGTTTCAATGCAGCTGAGTTTTTTCCCCCTCCCGAGCCATATGATCCTGAAACTGACCCATCTGTCAAGGAGGCGCTCGATATAATCAAGATTGCTAATGATGCTATTGATGAAGCTATCGACAAGTTGCTGAACGGAGATACCGACAAAGTCCTAAAGGAAGACTGAAGCTTTATATTTTTGATAATTTAGTGTCCTTGTACATAACTCCTAGTTTTGTAAGAAACACTTATAAACAATTTGCATGTATGTTGATGTAACATATTTCTTTGTGAAACGTGGAACCTTCGTACATACCGTTTTTGAGCCGGCGGCGAAAAAACACCTTCCCTTCTTTTCACGCTTCAGAAAGAAATCCCCCTTCTTTGCCAAAGCAACTATATGATTATTGCCATAGACGTTGCATAGGAATACCATCGTCGAAATCATAAACTCTGTATGACAGTACTATCACAAGCATGGAAAATGCCTTTTTAATACTCTTTCATGAGTCTTTGCCGAAGCAGCAGGAGGAATTTTCCTTTTTTTTCACTGCTTCTGTCGATGCAAAATGATATATGATGCGATGTTGTGCAATATGATATGATGGTATGATGCAAATGGTGTTTATGCATAAATCATCGAAAAAACCAAGACTCTGCATTCCCTTGGGAACGACTTTGGAGTCTCTTCACCTTGTACTTTAGGTGGCATTTTAGCTTTGCATCCCCTTAGGAACGACTTTGGAGCTAAGCTTTGCATCCCCTTAGGGACGACTTTGGAGCTTGTTCACCTTTAACTTAGGTGGTATTTTAGCTCTGCATTCCCTTAGGAACGACTTTGGAGCTTCTTCACCTTTTACTTTAGGTGGCATTTTAGCTCTACATTCCCTTAGGAACGACTTTGGAGCTTCTTCACCCTTTTTTGTTACAATCGATGGTGTAACCATAGATTTATTACATCAGGCCGAAGGTTAAACCTCCTTGTATTGTCTTTTGGAAGGAAAATATAAAGGCAAAAAGGTAAAAATACATTGAATTAGGAAATTTTCTGGTCAAACCCCCAGGTTGCTTTTAGTAGATGTGTCTCGACTCAGGCACAATGCTATTGACTGTGCGAGCTTCGAACTCCTACCGAGTATCGTGCTGTTGTTGCGCCTGGTGATGCCCTTCTGGCTGCTGATTATGAACCAAGGTAGGCGCTAGTGGTGGTGGTGGTGGTAACTGGGCCCATGCAGCTTGAGAATGACTTGCCGAAGCAACCGACACCGTGGGTTGCTGGTTGCCCACATATTCAGGGATATATGGTGAATAGTATGAAACAGTATGCAAGACCTGCTTCGACTGATCTTGCCGCACTACGGCTTCAGCGATCTCCTTCTGCTTTTGGATCGTGACTTGACACGTCCTTTTTTTGTGTCCCTTATCCTCTCCACAGAATAAGTAGAACAATCTCCTGGGCTAAGTGCCAAATCTTCCTCCAAAGCTTCTCCCCCCTCTGCCTCTTAGGGATGGTGGCCTGTAGGAAGTTTGCTGCATTCCCGAAGATTGTGAGCTTTGCTAGCTGCTCTGGGTGTGATTTGCCCTATCATCATTTGTATTGGGGTTGTGGATTGTTCTGGCATGCCTAGGGTGGAGTCTTCCTCCGAAGCCCCTAGTCATCTCAGAATACCTGTAAGCTTCCTCCCTTCTCTGGTAAAAATCATTGTCAGCTCAGATATACTCATCCATCTTCTAGAGAAGCTTCTCCAGGGTTAGTGGTGGCTTCCTTGCAAAATATTGAAAGGGAAATGTGCCCTTGGGCCATTTCTATTATAGTTTTGGTGATTAAGTGCCCAACACATATTGAGTGAGTAATTATGTGCCAAATGATGGATGAAGTGCAAGTCAACAAGAAGGTATGATTCTAGACTTAGTACATTGGTTTTTGTGTACTAATATATTTGTCTAAGTGCTAGAATCAGAGAAAAGAGAAAAAGGAAAAGACTTGGCTGGAGCAGCCAAGACTCAGCGCAGTCTGGCACACCGGACTGTCAGGTGGTGCACCGGACAGTGTCCGGTGCGCTAGGCTGGCTTTTGGTGAACTGGCCACTCTCGGGAATTCATCGGCGGCGTATGGCTATAATTCACCGGACTGTCCGGTGGTGCACCGGACTATCCGGTGAGCCAACGGTCGCCAGCGCAATGGTCGGCCGCTAAATCCGCGGGCGACGCGTGGCCCGCCCCAACGGTCGGCAGGAGGCACCAGACTGTCCGGTGTGCACCGGACAGTGTCCGATGTGCCAACGGCTACAATTCTGCAACGGTCGGCTGTGCCATTTCAGGAAGGCGATCTGCACCGGACCATGAACAGTGCCTATCCGGTGGTGCACCTGACTGTCCGGTGCGCCACCCGACAGAAGGCAAGAATTGCCTTCCCAGATTGCCTCCAACGGCTCCTAGCTGCCTTCGGGCTATAATAGGGACCCCTAGGCGCATGGAGGAGTTACCCAAGCATTCTTTGATCATCTCTAAGCACCAAGACTACATTATCGCGCATTTGATTCTTTGTGATAGTGACTTGAGCTCTATTTGAGTAGAGAACTCCTTGCATTGTGTTGTGAGCTCAAGTTGTGGCTTGTGTGCATGGTTGTGCTCGTGCTTTGAGTCTTGTGTGTATTGCTCTCCCCTCCCTTACTTTCGTGCTTCATTGTGATCATCATTTGTAAGGGCGAGAGGCTCCAAGTTGTGGAGATTCCTCGCGAACGGGAGATAGTAAAAGAAAGGAAAACACCGTGGTATTCAAGTTGATCATTGGATCACTTGAAAGGGGTTGAGTGCGACCCTCGTCTAGTGGGACACCACAACGTGGAGTAGGCAAGTGTTATACTTGGCCGAACCACGGGATAAATCACCGTGTCTCTTGTGCTTGTTTTCTTCGTGACCATTGTGTTTCACAAGAGCTTGGTCCTTGCCACTTGATTCTATTGAGCTAACACTTAACCAAGTTTTGTGGCTACAAGTATTTGATTTTTACAGGATCACCTATTCACTCCCCCCTCTAGGTGCTCTCAATTGGTATCGGATCCATTCTCTTCACGCAAGGGACTAATCGCCCGAAGAGATGGATCCTAAGGGAAAGGGGATGGTGGTCAACGACAAGGCAAAGGAGTCCATCATTAACGAGCCAAGAGATGATAAGCCCTCGGACTCTGGCTCGAGTCATAAGAAAAGAGACGGGAAGAAGAAGAGGCGCATTAAGAAGATCGTCTACTACGACAGCGACGAGTCTTCTTCTTCCCCAGGAGACGACGAATATGACGAGAAAAAGAAACCGGTTAATTTGAATTTTTCTTTTGATTATTCTCGTATTCCATTTAATTCCAATGCTCATTTACTTTCAATTCCACTTGGGAAACCTCCGCACTTTGATGGAGAAGACTACTCATTTTGGAGTCACAAAATGCGTAGTCACCTATTCTCTCTCCATCCAAGTATTTGGGAGATTGTTGAAAACAGAATGTTTTTTGATATACTGACAACCCTGTTTTCATTAATGAGCAAATCCATAAAAATGCACAAGCTACCACTGTTTTGCTAGCATCCTTGTGCAGGGATGAGTACAATAAGGTGAGCGGCTTGGACAACGCCAAGCAAATCTAGGACACCCTCAAGATTTCTCATGAGGGGAACGACGCCACCATGATCACCAAGATGGAGTTGGTGGAAGGCAAACTGGGGAGGTTCACAATGATCAGGGGAGAGGAGCCAACGCAAACGTACAACAGGTTCAAGACCTTGGTCAACAAGATCAGGAGCTATGGAAGCACGAGATGGATGGACCACGACATCGTCCGACTTATGCTTAGGTCCTTCACTATTCTTGATCCTCATCTTGTGAACTCAATCCGTGAGAATCCTAGATACACAAAGATGACGCCCGAGGAAATACCTGGAAAGTTTGTAAGCGGGCGTATGATGATCAAGGAAGCAAGATACGTTGATGAGGCATTGAATGGCCCAATGCCCATCTATGAGCCTCAAACCGTTGCTCTCAAAGCAACAAGCAGCAGGGAGGCGCTACCTAGCAAGGTGGTGCAAGTTGAGGCGGCCGGGCTAAACGAGGATGAAATGGCCCTCATTATCAAGCGCTTCAAGACGGCGCTAAAAGGACGCAAGGAGCATCCTAATAAGAGCAAGACAAAGGGAAATCGCTCCTACTTCAAGTGTGGTAAGACTAGTCACTTTATTGCTAACTGTCCTGATAATGATAGTGACCAGGGACAAGAAAAGAGCGGGAAGAGGGAGAAAAAGAAGTCCTACAAGAAGGCGAAGGGCGAGGCGCACCTTGGCAAAGAGTGGGATTCAGATTGCTCTTCATCTGACTCCGACGACGAAGGACTCGCTGCCTCAGCCTTCAACAAGTCCTCTCTCTTCCCCAACGAGCGCCATACTTGCCTAATGGCAAAGGAGAAAAAGGTAAGCATTCGAGAAACTCCTAAATATACTACTTCTAGCGATGAAGATTCTAGTGATGATGAAGTAGACTATTCTAGCTTATTTCAAGGTTTAGATAGAGCCAAGGTAGAAAAAATCAATGAATTGATTGATGCTTTAAATGAAAAGAATAGACTCTTAGAAAAGCAAGAGGATATATTGTATGAAGAACATGATAAGTTTATTAGTGTACAAAAATCTCTTGCTTTAGAAACTAAAAGGAATGAGATTTTATCTTCTGAAATTTCTGCTTGCCATGAGTCTATTTTGTGGCGGAACTGCCCGAATTATTCCAACTTAGGTGCCTAAGCCCTGCCTTAGAGGCTAGACCACACTTAAATGGGAATAACCCGTCAATCCCTCGGATCTAGTCCGACACGGCCACTGACAGGATCAAGTACCACAATCTCACTCGATGGTGAGTCACAGAGCAAATTCAATAAAGCATAGAACCATACATGGAAGTGTGTTAATTATTACATCATCATCATCGGAGTTTTGCCAAAAGTAGTCATCATTGTTTCGAAGTGCAGCGGAATAAAACTAACGATAATTTAAACGGAGAGACGGGGAAGCCTGTCCCATCACTCCTCATGCTCCTCCTCAGCCGAGGCAGGGTCCCACTCGACAGTCCAACCCGGTGGCAGGGTGGATGGCCAAGTCACTCCAGCAACCATGTCCTCCAGAGAACCTGTAAAATTATGCCACAAGCAAGGCTGAGTATACTAATACTCAGCTAGGCTTACCCGGTGTGAGGAGTCTATACTCCTCTACCTCTAGACATGCAGCTGTTTGGCTGTGGGGTTTGGTTGCCAAAAGCACTAGCTGAGTTTCTAAATCAAGATTTTAACTTCGTCAAAATTAAGTGTGACTCTCTTAAGGCTAAAAGTGTACTATCTATTCATACATAGTAGCAAGCATTTTTAGCAATCAACAGCTTGTATCATCCCAACACAGTTCCACTTATTACTCAATGTAGCAGCATGGATCAAGCAGTCTCATTAGCTGCGAGAAGCAGACGATTCGAATCGAGTTTTTATCCTTGCAAGGTAAACCTAAACACACGACATGCAGGGGCACTCCGTCCCCACACATATCAACCATCCCCATCGATTCCCTGGCAACAGATCTGGTCTCACCGCCTTGGCGTACAATGCCTCACTGACCCCGACTGGCCGTCGTGCAGTGACCGCACTTGTACCCACCATAACCGGAATGGGAGACCTCGTCTCAGGTCGCGTGAGGGGGTATGTCTGCGGGCAGGTTCACTCAGGTACTAGGCTTACCGATTTACCATATTTCTCGGCATATGTTTAGTACGTTCAAACGCTTGACTCACGGTACCACACCTTAATCCTTAATCAACTTTTATCCCGTGAACAACCAATCCCCATGGATTGTTGCCCACAAACCAACCTCAATATGATAAGAAGGTGAATACAGCCAATTCCTGACCTCGCGCGAGTGCTAGAAAAATCACTCGACTTCTACCGAGATCCTAATTAATAAAGCAGCTACTCGACCTAGCATACTAGTATTCATCTCAATAGGACTCCTGAGATCATGCAACTAGGGTTTCAGATAATTCCTACACCTAAGTGCACAATCAATCCTACAATCATTAAGTGAAGTAAAATAGCATAAATAACAGGTTATGCATAAAACCGGGGCTTGCCTTCCAAAGTAGTGGCAGGCAGGTCCTCTGGTGCAGGCTCTGGTGCTGGGTCTGGGGCAACCTCCTCGGCAGCTCCTTGCTCCGGCACGAGGATATACTCTCCGTCAGCAAGATTACAGTCTATCGAATGCAATGAAAAGGTATGTTATGATTATGCAAGATTTAAGAACATTAAACTATAGAATTTAAGTCAGGAATTAACTTAGGGTTCACTGGCTATGTGGGTCTCCTAGTGGTACACATATAGGCTCATTCCCTTTTAGGTTTAAGTTTTCTTTTTGGTATAACTTAGGGGATTTGCATTGCTTTTATAGATTTCAGTGGACAAATTTACAAAGGTCTTATGAGGACATTAATTTCCATTACTCAATTTCCTCTCCTTAGTGTTCATTTATGAATTCTAGTGGGGTTTGAACTACCAAGGTGAATTAACTATTTTCAATAATTCCACAAAAATTACAGTGGTTTGCCCTTGGTCAATAGGGCCTGCCTTAGGAATATGGGATTTAAAATAAAAAGGCTAGGCTGTATTCAAAAATAACAAAAAGTGGGGCAATTAAGCCACTTTGCACTACAAGTCCTTTATTAAAGTGGATCCTGACCTAGGGGTTATTTTTGTTGGCCTCTAACAGTGATAATAAGCTCTTGTACCAAAAAATGACAGAGAGCCACATGATGGTTAATTAATGGTGGATTTCTAAACTTTGGTGCAAAAAGGGTGATTAGAACTAACTTGTCATTTGAAAAATATCAAACAACAGATTTCAGATTTTTCTTAAGTTCTTATTATCAACACATTAGTTATCCTAAGGTTTGGGGAGGTTTCACCTTAGGGTTATTTTTATAGGGTTTTTCTAAGTTATCCTCATTTTCTTTATTTAAAAGGTATCTTGCTTATCTTACACTACAACAGGGTATGATACATTTTTCCAGTGAACTACATTGACTAAGTATCTCAACAAAAATAGGGGTGCCCTCTGGTTCAGTATTTATGTCACCTTTTCTATTTTTCTTAACCTTAAGCATATTGTGGAATAAGGGGTTAAAACTAACTTAATTTAGTGGACAGAGGGGTTTAACATTTTTAACTAGGTCAGTAGGTAGATATAAACTTCTCCAAATTTTTCTCACCCTAGTTAAATAGTACAACCATTTTTCTTGCTATTACTGAGCTTTTGGCCAAAACAAAAATTAAATCAGAACCTTATATTTTTCTCTAGTACTTATGGGGTTTTATATTTTTCTTAGACAGGTTACATTATTTAGAGTCTGGCAAAATTAGTTTGACCAAACTTGGATAAACCAAACAGAAGTTATGGGTTTTTAAAGTTTCTGTTTGAATTTAAATCAGGTTTTAATTAAGTTTTTCTGAAAAAGCAGTTTGAGCCAAGGTCCCTGGGTTTAAACTGAATCAAACCTCGCAGATCTACCCTCGGGCCACTATTCACTTGAGTCTCTGACTTTTCACTTAACCCCCTGACTTTCTCTCCCTCTCACCCGCAGTCCTTCCCTCACTGAAACAGTAGCCGCGGGAAAGGAAAGGGTGGCGCGGCTTACCGGCGGCGAGGGAGGTCCAGCGAGGTGGTCAGTGATGTTTAGGAGGTCACGACGGTCACGTCGATGTGCGGGTCGGCGCCAGAGGTGGTCGGAGCTCCCCTGGCCACGAACACAGGCGGCGGGGATCGTCGGCGACGCCTGCTCCGGCCAAACCACGGCGGTAGAGTTCAATTAAGGTGCACGAGGAGCTTCACGGGATGACACAGAGGCCATGCGCGCAACGAATCGGGAAATGGTGAAGGGGTTTACCCGGTCCACGAGCGCCGGCGAGTTCTTGAACCCCGGTGAGCGCGATTTGGCTATTTCGGTGACGCGGGCCCTCGGGTTAAGCTTGAGCAAGGCTCACGGCTTCACCAGGAAGCTATCTGGGGGCTTGGATCGAACTGAGGAGGACGGGAGAGGGGTTGGCCACGGTGGTGGCTTTCGGGCGGCACTGGCGGGTCGCGGGGAGGTCGCCGGAGGCAAAGGCTGGCGCGGGCGAGTCCGGCGAGGTACGGAGGAGGTAATGGGGAAGGCAACCGAGCACTGGGGCGGGTTTTATAGCCGCGGCTCGGGCGTGGTCACGGGCGGCCGCGGGCGCGCGGGGGTTCGCGCACGGGCGTGCTCTGAGCGCGCCCCCAGATGCCAGCTCGCGCCGAACACGTGGAGGGTTGCTTCTGCCAAGGTTCAACGGCCGATTTGAGCGCCATGGCGTGCGTATCTTGGCAAAGTCACTGTGTACGGTCACTTCTCTGCTCCAAATCCTACCCTTTTGCTGTGAGTTCCAAGTCGAGATATGGTCAGGGCAGGGAGATAGAGAGGGAAGAAGTTTGCTGTGTCAGCTGGGTCCAACCCGAGACAAAAGGGGTGTCAAGTCGTGTCTAGCGCCCTAGGGTAGGTGTCATCTCTTGCCAGGGTGTTCTAGGGTTAATTTGGTGCCATTTTGTTAATTGGGTCGACTAGTTTTGAAAAGGGGATCAAGGTGAACATGAGGGATCTTTGCTCAAGGGTTGGTTTTTGACTTAGGCAAAATCTGAATTCCTCCCTTGTGTTCAACCTTTAGTGATCTTTTTAGGACCTTTCTGAAAACTTTTTGGGGGGGTACTTCCTTACTATTAATTGTAGGTTATTAAGTATATTACAACTTTTATATTTGGCCCAAACCATGATCATGATGTTTACATGATCTTTTGATCATGGCTTCAATTAGGGTTATTATTGCATATGGGGGTTTTGCTCTAGGGTTTTGGGAGATCCCTACTTAGATGTGTATTACAAGCTAGGGCATGGTATCCAAGATAGTTTGCACTTGATTAGGACCCTGAATTCCAAGATTAAGGTACTCTATCCACAAATCCTTATGTAATCATGGGTAAAAAGGGGGTAACCCTGGGGTGGACACCCTGAGTAACACCTAGGGTGTTACAGCCCTCCCCCCTTAAAGGAATCTCGCCCCGAGATTTCAGGTAGAGTCCCTTGGAGGGATGCTTTGAAGGTGTGCTGGTGCTACTTTCCCCTTAAACTCAAGTTCCACTTTCCTAACTGCTCTTCGAATGTCATCCTCTTTGCAACTTCAGAAGGAAGCCCTTCTTAAGTTAAATCCATAACTTAGACTATCCTTGTTATCTAAGTTTTTCTTATAATTGACTTCAAAGGGCAGGTGGGGGTGGGGTTTTGGGTTACATACCGACTCCTTTGGGCAGAAAGTCGGGGAAGCGAGAGCGTAGAAAACCCTCCGTCTCCCATGTAGCTTCTTCTGCTGAATGGTGACTCCACTGAACCTTATACATTCTGATCGATCTTGCCCGAGTTGATCTTTCCTTCTGATCCAATACCTTGACGGGGTACTCTTGGTAGGACAAGTCTGGTTCTATCTCAATGTCTGGTTCCGGTAGCACTTCAGTGGGTAGACGAACACATTTCCGCAGCTGAGATACGTGGAACACATTGTGAACTGCTGACATACGGGGTGGCAATTCCAATTGGTAAGCTATGGGTCCACAACTTGCCTTGATCTTATAGGGTCCAATGTAGCGAGGGGCCAACTTGCCCTTGATCCCGAATCTCTGGACACCCTTGGTTGGTGATATCTTAAGATAGACATGATCTCCTACCTCAAACTGTAGAGGCTTCCGCCTCTGGTCATGATAACTCTTTTGCCTAGCCTGAGCAGCTTCCAAGTTCTTCCTGATGACTCTGACCTTTTCCTCTGCTTCAATTACCAAATCTGGCCCAAATATTTCCCTTTCTCCTGCTTGAGACCAATTTAGCGGGGTCCTACATCTTCTCCCATATAATGCCTCAAAAGGCGCCATCTTCAGACTAGACTGATAGCTGTTATTGTAAGAAAATTCTGCCAAGGAAAGACACTTGTCCCAGTCCTTTCCATAGTGTAGTGCACATGCTCGCAACATGTCTTCCAAAATCTGATTTACCCTTTCTGTCTGACCATCTGTTTGGGGGTGGTATGCTGAGCTTCGTATGACCTAGGTTCCAAGTGATTTCTGCAATTGCTCCCAAAATCGTGCCACGAAAGGTGCTCCTCGGTCAGAGACTATAGTCCTTGGTATCCCATGCAGACGAACTATCTGGTCGATGTAGATCTCCGCATACTTCTCCGTCCGGTGGGTGGTGTGCACTGGCAAGAAATGAGCAGTCTTGGTCAATCTGTCCACAATAACCCATATGGAATCATGGTGCCCGGAGGTATTGGGTAATCCCACTATGAAATCCATGCAAATGTCCTCCCATTTCCAAGATGGTATGGGAAGGGGTTGCAAAGGGCCTGCTGCCTTCAAGTGACTGGCCTTTACCCTCTGGCAAGTGTCACACTCTGAGATGTACTTGGCAATTTCCCTCTTCATCCTGGTCCACCAATAAAGAGGTTTGAGATCATGGTACATCTTATTACTGCCCGGGTGCATGGAGAACTTGGAGAGGTGAGCTTCATCCAATATCTTCTTTCTGAGCTCAGGGTTCTTGGGAACCACCAGTCGATCTTCAAACCATAAAATTCCCTTGCTATCCTGACGGAAACACTTGTATTTCTCTACCCTTTGCTTGATCATATCCTTGATGACCTGAACATCCTTATCCCCAAACTGTGCCTGAGCTATTTGCTCTTGCAATGTGGGCTCCACTGCGATATATCTCAATTCACTGGAAGGAACAACTTCCAGATTCAGCTTGCACAACTCATCACACAAGGTGGTAACTCCCACATCCATGCTCATGCAATTACATTGGGCCTTTCTGCTCAAGGCATCTGCCACAACATTGGCTTTGCCAGGATGGTAATGCACCTCCAATTCATAGTCCTTGATTAATTCCAACCATCTTCTCTGCCTCATGTTCAGATCTGCCTGAGTGAAAATGTACTTGAGGCTCTTGTGATCAGTGTAAATGTTACAGTGAGCTCCCATCAAGTAGTGTCTCCATATCTTAAGGGCATGAACTACTGCTGCCAACTCCAGATCATGTGTCGGGTAGTTCTGCTCATGGGGCCTGAGTGCTCGGGAAGCATAAGCAATGACTCTGTTCTCTTGCATCAAGACACATCCCAATCCTGTACCAGAAGCATCACAATAAACTTCAAATGGCTTGGTATTGTCGGGTTGGGCTAGCACTGGGGCTGTTGTTAATTGTTGCCTCAAGGTATGAAAAGCATCTTCACACTTTTGGCTCCACGTGAACTTGGCTCCCTTCTTCAGTAGCTCAGTCATTGGCTTGGCAATTCTGGAGAAATCCGGAATAAATCGTCGGTAGTACCCTGCCAATCCCAGAAAACTCCTAATCTGCTTTACCGTAGTCGGGGGTTTCCAGTCCATCACCTCTTGCACTTTCTCAGGATCGACTGATATCCCCTCCTGAGAAATCGTGTGACCCAAGAATTTTATCTCCTTCAGCCAGAATTCACACTTAGACAACTTAGCATACAACTGATGGTCACGAAGTCTCTGAAGCACAATATGTAGATGTTTAGTGTGCTCATCTTCATTCTTGGAATACACCAGAATGTCATCGATGAAGACGACCACGAACTTGTCCAACTCTGGCATAAACACTGAGTTCATCAAGTACGTGAAATAAGCCGGGGCATTGGTCAACCCAAAAGACATCACCAAAAACTCATACAACCCATATCTAGTAGAGGAGGCCGTCTTGGGAATATCACTGGCACGGATCTTGATCTGATGGTAGCCTGAGCGAAGGTCTATCTTAGAGAATACCTTGGCTCCTACCAACTGATCAAACAGAACATCAATGCGGGGTAGCGGGTATTTATTCTTTATAGTCACCGCATTGAGAGGACGGTAGTCAACACACATCCTCAAACTCTCATCCTTCTTCTTCACGAATAAGGCGAGACATCCCCATGGTGAAGTACTGGGACGAATAAACCCCTTATCCAACAATTCTTGCAATTGCTTCTTCAATTCTGCCAATTCCGCGGGAGGCATCCTATAGGGTCTCTTAGAGATAGGAGCAGTCCCGGGTTGCAATTCAATAGCAAACTCAATGCCTCTGTCAGGTGGCATTCCTGGCAATTCCTCCGGAAAAACATCGGGGTAGTCACAGACTACTGGGATCTTCCTTACTGGGGATTCTGCCATAACAAAGGCACAAGACCGGGTACCACTCTGGTTGGGTAAATACAAAACAGTCTCGCCATAAGCAGGGGAATGAATTTCAATGGCTCTGGCTGCAATGTCCAATATTGCCTGATGTTTGGTCAACCAATCAGTTCCCAAGATGATATCCACACTATCCAGTCCCAAGATAAGAAGGTCAGTTTTTATTATCAAACTACCAAACTTTAGAGGCACCTTCATGCTGATTTGATTAGTGGCAATCCTGCCTCCTGGGGTTGAAATGGTAATACCCCTGTTGGTGTGGTGAAAAGGCAACTGGCACTTGACACTAAATTTGGCACTGACAAAACTATGCGAAGCACCAGAATCAAAAAGAACGATAGCAGGAAAATTTAAAACTGTAAAGATACCGGTCATGACGGGTGCTCCCTCTGGAATGTCAGCCATGGTAGTGAAGTTCAGCTTGCCCTGCCTCACTTGCACCTTCTGTCTCTTGCCTTGATTCTGATTGACATTCTGCCCCTGCCTCTGCTGGTTTCTGGGGCAATTCTTGGCATAATGCCCAATGCTGCCACAAGTGAAACACCTGTTATCATTGGCCTGGCGGTACTGCTGCTGCTGATTGTTCCTCTGAGCTGGAAACTGGGCGCGGTTGGGGGTCTGCTGCTGCGGCTGCTGCGGTGGCCTGATCACCCACCTCCCTTGCTGCTGCTGAGGTCCCTTGTTCTGCGAGTCAGACACAATCCTGAAGCGCTGTGGCTGAGACGAGGGTCCTGCCACAGGGGTCTTCCTCTTCTTCTCCGCCTGTCGAGCTAAGATGCAGTCCTCCTGGGAGATAGCCATGTTGACCAACTCATTGTAACTGTTGGCCCTGACGGTGTTGAGACGGTCACGGAGCTTAGTGCTGAGCCCCCTCCTGAACCTGTCTCGCTTCTTCTCATCCGTATCCGCATGATATCCAGCATACTGACACAAATCATTGAAAGCCTGGGCATACTGCAATACCGTCCTGCTGCCCTGAGTGAGTGCCAGAAACTCATTGAGCTTCCGGTCCATGATGCCAGCGGGGATATAGTGCCCTCTGAAAGCCGCCTTGAACTCCCTCCATTCCACTTCTCTGCCTTCTGGCTGCATGGCAAGAAAATGGTCCCACCAAGTCCTTGCGGGTCCGCGAAGCTGCTGGGTGGCGAACCTGACCTTGGTGACCTCTGAGCAAATTCCATGGAGTAGTGGGAATTTGGATTCTACCACCCTCAACCACACATCTGCATCAAGTGGGTCCTCCGCCCTGGTAAACAGTGGTGGCTGAGTGCTGAGGAACTCCTGGTAGGTAGCAGCGACGGGGTGACGCTGATGGTCTCCACCATAATGCTGAGGTGGTGGCTGACGCTGAGCTAGCTGTCTCAGGATCTCATTCTGCTGGGCCATGAGCTCCTGCAGAGTGGGAGGCGGTGGCGGTGGAGGAACGTGCTCATTCTGACCACGGCGCGCTCTCCCAGCCATCTGAAAAATCACATGGTTGCTTAATAACACATCTCCAAGCTTAAGGTTCAAACCTGGTAGGGGAGTTAAAGCAATTTGATAGATTCCAAATAAAACAAAACGAAAACATAATCCTTCCGTCCAAATTTAAACTGCCATTAATTATCCCTGAACCTCCAAAAGAGTTTTAACACTGTTACATCAATGATCCAAAAGACTCAACTCTACCTAGCCTAGTACCCTAAGGGTGCAAAAGCTAAGCTAGCGGCGAGGAGTCCAACTATCATCAGCCTCTAGGATTAGCCTGGCATCTAGTGAGCGAACGAGGCAACGCTGGACTCGGGGGAAGGTGGTCTCCCTGAGCCAGCGGTGTCTACACTGGAGGTAGGCTCATCTCCTCCCTCGATGTCAATGTCCTCGTCAGCCTCCTCATCATGGATCTCTTGGTGATGCATGTCCAGGTGCGCATTAGCCTCTGCTAGCTGCTGCTGGGTGTTGAGAAGCTGATCCTCGAGAACCTCGATGGTATTCTCCCTGGTGCCCACTAGCTCCTCCAACTCATGAATCTCGTCAGTCAGCTGCTCCACTTGCAAATCTTTTTCCACCAGCTCCTGGGATAAATCCACCACGAGCTCCTCCCTGTTGTCCAGGGTGATCTTGGTGGCCTCCAGTAGTGCCATCAAATGCGACATGGCCTCCCCACGCATCACTTGCAGACGATACAGAGCGTTCATGCATCGTACCGACAAGTGAGCGGTGTGGCCTGGGTAGAGAGCCCAGATGTCCTTGGCATGCTCCACCCGATCCCTCCACATCGGGTCGTCCTCCTTTTCCGCGGGGAACAACCCCATGGGGTGGGTAGCCAGCTCCAAGGGATAGAATCCGCAGAAGGTAGTCAGTCCATGCAGAGCGATTGCCTCGATGGTGTCCTCCGCTCGGTACCCGAAAGACTCAGAGTCCAAGGAGCGCCAACCTGGCTGCAGGGGATGAGGCTCCAAAGTCATCCTCACCCTACAGCGAGGCACCCGGTGCTTCTCGAACTGCTGCACCGCATACTGAGGGGGTGTCAAATATCCTGCCCCCTGAAGTACCTCCCACAAGATGCGGGGAAAACCCTCTCGTGCAAGTCCGTCAGTGTGGGTCAGTGCATTTCCATCCTCGGAGGATCCGTGGGAAGTCATCTGTGCACGGTTAAGCGTAAGTAAAGAAAAAGAATTACAAAAAGAACAAGGAAAATAAAACTCAGCCTGTACCTAACAAGAAAAAGGCGTTGGAGACCTAGTTGGCGGTTATCTCAGTTTTAAGTCCTTTTACTTAGCTATCCACTTGTTTAATTTCGAATGCATGCATGCATGTCCTGAACGACCTTTCCAGAAGATAAAAAGGAATAGGGAAGAACTCCCATCCTTTAGAAGTGGCCTATAGGGCCTAGTTAATTAGCCACCTAGCTACCCCTTCTACCATCCTAAGGCTTCACGTCCTAGGTCTATCCTGCTCGTCCTACGATCTATCCAACACTGTTTCTATCAAATTTTACTTTAGAAATGGGATGGCATTTATGGTTTATTGATTCCTCTGTGGTGGTACAAGCTCCGATACCAGCTGTGGCGGAACTGCCCGAATTATTCCAACTTAGGTGCCTAAGCCCTGCCTTAGAGGCTAGACCACACTTAAATGAGAATAACCCGTCAATCCCTCGGATCTAGTCGGACACGGCCACTGACAGGATCAAGTACCACAATCTCACTCGATGGTGAGTCACAGAGCAAATACAATAAAGCATATAACCATACATGGAAGAGTGTTAATTATTACATCATCATCATCATCGGAGTTTTGCCAAAAGTAGTCATCATTGTTTCGAAGTGCAGCGGAATAAAACTAACGATAATTTAAACGGAGAGACGGGGAAGCCTGTCCCATCACTCCTCATGCTCCTCCTCAGCCGAGGCAGGGTCCCACTCGACAGTCCAACCCGGTGGCAGGGTGGATGGCCAAGTCACTCCAGCAACCATGTCCTCCAGAGAACCTGTAAAATTATGCCACAAGCAAGGCTGAGTATACTAATACTCAGCTAGGCTTACCCGGTGTGAGGAGTCTATACTCCTCTACCTCTAGACATGCAGCTGTTTGGCTGTGGGGTTTGGTTGCCAAAAGCACTAGCTGAGTTTCTAAATCAAGATTTTAACTTCGTCAAAATTAAGTGTGACTCTCTTAAGGCTAAAAGTGTACTATCTATTCATACATAGTAGCAAGCATTTTTAGCAATCAACAGCTTGTATCATCCCAACACAGTTCCACTTATTACTCAATGTAGCAGCATGGATCAAGCAGTCTCATTAGCTGCGAGAAGCAGACGATTAGAATCGAGTTTTTATCCTTGTAAGGTAAACCTAAACACACGACATGCAGGGGCACTCCGTCCCCACACATATCAACCGTCCCCATCGATTCCCTGGCAACAGATCAGGTCTCACCGCCTTGGCGTACAATGCCTCACTGACCCCGACTGGCCGTCGTGCAGTGACCGCACTTGTACCCACCATAACCGGAATGGGAGACCTCGTCTTAGGTCGCGTGAGGGGGTATGTCTGCGGGCAGGTTCACTCAGGTACTAGGCTTACCGATTTACCATATTTCTCGGCATATGTTTAGTACGTTCAAACGCTTGACTCACGGTACCACACCTTAATCCTTAATCAACTTTTATCCCGTGAACAACCAATCCCCATGGATTGTTGCCCACAAACCAACCTCAATATGATAAGAAGGTGAATACAGCCAATTCCTGACCTCGCGCGAGTGCTAGAAAAATCACTCGACTTCTACCGAGATCCTAATTAATAAAGCAGCTACTCGACCTAGCATACTAGTATTCATCTCAATAGGATTCCTGAGATCATGCAACTAGGGTTTCAGACAATTCCTACACCTAAGTGCACAATCAATCCTACAATCATTAAGTGAAGTAAAATAGCATAAATAACAGGTTATGCATAAAACCGGGGCTTGCCTTCCAAAGCAGTGGCAGGCAGGTCCTCTGGTGTAGGCTCTGGTGCTGGGTCTGGTGCAACCTCCTGGGCAGCTCCTTGCTCCGGCACGAGGATATACTCTCCGTCAGCAAGATTACAGTCTATCGAATGCAATGAAAAGGTATGTTATGATTATGCAAGATTTAAGAACATTAAACTATAGAATTTAAGTCAGGAATTAACTTAGGGTTCACTGGCTATGTGGGTCTCCTAGTGGTACACATATAGGCTCATTCCCTTTTAGGTTTAAGTTTTCTTTTTGGTATAACTTAGGGGATTTGCATTGCTTTTATAGATTTCAGTGGACAAATTTACAAAGGTCTTATGAGGACATTAATTTCCATTACTCAATTTCCTCTCCTTAGTGTTCATTTATGAATTCTAGTGGGGTTTGAACTACCAAGGTGAATTAACTATTTTCAATAATTCCACAAAAATTACAGTGGTTTGCCCTTGATCAATAGGGCCTGCCTTAGGAATATGGGATTTAAAATAAAAAGGCTAGGCTGTATTCAAAAATAACAAAAAGTGGGGCAATTAAGCCACTTTGCACTACAAGTCCTTTATTAAAGTGGATCCTGACCTAGGGGTTATTTTTGTTGGCCTCTAACAGTGATAATAAGCTCTTGTACCAAAAAATGACAGAGAGCCACATGATGGTTAATTAATGGTGGATTTCTAAACTTTGGTGCAAAAAGGGTGATTAGAACTAACTTGTCATTTGAAAAATATCAAACAACAGATTTCAGATTTTTCTTAAGTTCTTATTATCAACACATTAGTTATCCTAAGGTTTGGGGAGGTTTCACCTTAGGGTTATTTTTGTAGGGTTTTTCTAAGTTATCCTCATTTTCTTCATTTAAAAGGTATCTTGCTTATCTTACACTACAACAGGGTATGATACATTTTTCCAGTGAACTACATTGACTAAGTATCTCAACAAAAATAGGGGTGCCCTCTGGTTCAGTATTTATGTCACCTTTTCTATTTTTCTTAACCTTAAGCATATTGTGGAATAAGGGGTTAAAACTAACTTAATTTAGTGGACAGAGGGGTTTAACATTTTTAACTAGGTCAGTAGGTAGATATAAACTTCTCCAAATTTTTCTAACCCTAGTTAAATAGTACAACCATTTTTCTTGCTATTACTGAGCTTTTGGCCAAAACAAAAATTAAATCAGAACCTTATATTTTTCTCTAGTACTTATGGGGTTTTATATTTTTCTTAGACAGGTTACATTATTTAGAGTCTGGCAAAATTAGTTTGACCAAACTTGGATAAACCAAACAGAAGTTATGGGTTTTTAAAGTTTCTGTTTGAATTTAAATCAGGTTTTAATTAAGTTTTTCTGAAAAAGCAGTTTGCGCCAAGGTCCCTGGGTTTAAACTGAATCAAACCTCACAGATCTACCCTCGGGCCACTATTCACTTGAGTCTCTGACTTTTCACTTAACCCCCTGACTTTCTCTCCCTCTCACCCGCAGTCCTTCCCTCACTGAAACAGTAGCCGCGGGAAAGGAAAGGGTGGCGCGGCTTACCGGCGGCGAGGGAGGTCCGGCGAGGTGGTCAGCGATGTTCAGGAGGTCGCGACGGTCACGTCGATGTGCGGGTCGGCGCCAGAGGTGGTCGGAGCTCCCCTGGCCACGAACACAGGCGGCGGGGATCGTCGGCGACGCCTGCTCCGGCCAAACCACGGCGGTAGAGTTCAATTAAGGTGCACGAGGAGCTTCACGGGATGACACAGAGGCCATGCGCGCAACGAATCGGGAAATGGTGAAGGGGTTTACCCGGTCCACGAGCGCCGGCGAGTTCTTGAACCCCGGTGAGCGCGATTTGGCTATTCCGGTGACGCGGGCCCTCGGGTTAAGCTTGAGTAAGGCTCACGGCTTCACCAGGAAGCTATCTGGGGGCTTGGATCGAACTGAGGAGGACGGGAGAGGGGTTGGCCACGGTGGTGGCTTTCGGGCGGCACTGGCGGGTCGCGGGGAGGTCGCCGGAGGCAAAGGCTGGCGCGGGCGAGTCCGGCGAGGTATGGAGGAGGTAATGGGGAAGGCAACCGAGCACTGGGGCGGGTTTTATAGCCGCGGCTCGGGCGTGGTCACGGGCGGCCGCGGGCGCGCGGGGGTTCGCGCACGGGCGTGTTCTGAGCGCGCCCCCGGATGCCAGCTCGCGCCGAACACGTGGAGGGTTGCTTCTGCCAAGGTTCAACGGCCGATTTGAGCGCCATGGCGTGCGTATCTTGGCAAAGTCACTGTGTACGGTCACTTCTCTGCTCCAAATCCTACCCTTTTGCTGTGAGTTCCAAGTCGAGATATGGTCAGGGCAGGGAGATAGAGAGGGAAGAAGTTTGCTGTGTCAGCTGGGTCCAACCCGAGACAAAAGGGGTGTCAAGTCGTGTCTAGCGCCCTAGGGTAGGTGTCATCTCTTGCCAGGGTGTTCTAGGGTTAATTTGGCGCCATTTTGTTAATTGGGTCGACTGGTTTTGAAAAGGGGATCAAGGTGAACATGAGGGATCTTTGCTCAAGGGTTGGTTTTTGACTTAGGCAAAATCTGAATTCCTCCCTTGTGTTCAACCTTTAGTGATCTTTTTAGGACCTTTCTGAAAACTTTTTGGGGGGGTACTTCCTTACTATTAATTGTAGGTTATTAAGTATATTACAACTTTTATATTTGGCCCAAACCATGATCATGATGTTTACATGATCTTTTGATCATGGCTTCAATTAGGGTTATTATTGCATATGGGGGTTTTGCTCTAGGGTTTTGGGAGATCCCTACTTAGATGTGTATTACAAGCTAGGGCATGGTATCCAAGATAGTTTGCACTTGACTAGGACCCTGAATTCCAAGATTAAGGTACTCTATCCACAAATCCTTATGTAATCATGGGTAAAAAGGGGGTAACTGTCACACCCGGGCTTTAAGGGACAAAGCCAGGTGCATCTCATACATGCGCCAAGAAGACAACATATATAATAACAAAGTGCATAGAGACAAATGTCACAATAATCAGAGTATTTAATACATAGCGGAAGACTTACAAAATAAAAGATAAATATAACACGAACTAAGGATCGTTGGCGCCAATGTCAACTGAGAAACGCCACCTAGATCGGATCGAACTCCTCGATACTTGGCTCCACTTGAAACCACCTGTTCTTCTCCTGTGGGGGGGTGGCATGCTGGCATCCCTAATAACTCCTCTGGAAAGACATCCGAAAAAAAAATCTCTAACCGCACGGATGCTTTCACCAACAAACTTCCATCTACTAAGAATGCCACTAGTCTGATGGTGGTAGTTACTGCAACTTCAACTTCAAAGCTTTGTCCTTTGGAACTGGTGAGTTCTACGGTTCCCTTAGCACAGTGTATATACTGCCTTTGCCTTTCTTAAACATGACATACCAAGGATCAAGTCTATACTGCTCTCTTCTAACAGTATAGGGGTAGCCATCTGGGTTAGAAATACAGGGTACGAAAGGAAGAGTTGTAGATAAGGCGAGTAATTACGATGATTGTTACCGCGGGGGATTTATTAGCTAAGTAGATTAGTGTGTCACCTACTAAAGCTAATACATTATCTTATGGTGGTACATGCTAAGATGTCCATATAATGTTTCAATCAATCAAAGAAGCAAATCAAGCATTTATCATCAGAACAATCAACCAACACTTTTAATAGAGAAAATAGTTTTATTTTCATCTTAGGTTCCCTATCTCTTAAAATGTCATGAGGGTAGGGATTCCAAGGTGTGAAATCCATCTTGTCTTAGAGTAGAAAAGGTAAGAATGATCAGAGTAGAACAGTAGAAGGTGAGACAAGATCAAGATGAGATGAGTGTAGGATGAGTCGGAGTAAGGTAAGTAGGAGAGGGTTTGTCCATTTCTATCTAGGTCTCGTCCTACAGTCAACATTTCCTCTGATACCACTTCTGTCACACCCGGACTTTAAGGGACAAAGCTAGGTGCATCTCATACATGCGCCAAGAAGACAACATATATAATAACAGAGTGCATAGAGACAAATGTCACAATAATCAGAGTATTTAATACATAGCGGAAGACTTACAAAATAAAAGATAAATATAACACGAACTAAGGATCGTTGGCGCCAATGTCAACTGAGAAACGCCACCTAGATCGGATCGAACTCCTCGATACTTGGCTCCACTTGAAACCACCTGTTCTTCTCCTGTGGGGGGGTGTGAGACAGCAAGGGTGAGCTCACACATGTTCATCGCTCAACAAGTTGTGGGGAATAATGTGACATGAACTCACCAAAGGCGGGAGTTCATGAAGTGTAAGGCTGATCAACAATAGAGGTTAAAGCTGAGCATTGCTTTTATAAGTTGGTCAAAATTTTATTAGCAGTTACTAAGTGTAAGTGAATACCAAACCATAATAAAATAATAGAACAAAATTAATAACAAACCCATGCAAATGCAAATGACAAATTGAGTTTAGGTTCCATAATTTAATCATCGGAGAGTCCTGAGCCGCTCATGACCGTGAGCTCGGCTAGTATACCAGTTTTACACTCTACAGAGGTTGTACCCTTTACCCACAAGTCGTGTTTCCCATGTCGCCAGGGTTAGCTAGGCCCTTAGACACTACCAAGGTGAATGGCTAGGGATCCACTACGAGGCCTTTACAAAGTTCCACTAGCTTCCGAAAACCCGCTACATTTTATAGGAAGTTCCAATGCAGGGTTCCTGGCTGACCGCCATCGCAGCAAAATCAACCAGGGACCTCCCTACACTGACCACTCCCCTACTGCCCTTGCCCCTTTCGGGTAAGGTAGTCTTCCACTAGCTTTCCTAATTAGTCAGCCAAGGGGTCCCATTCCTCCCTTGTGGTGGCACGTGGTTCTCAAGTTAAGCTCCATGTTCCAATTAACAATAACATAATGATCTTGACATGAACATAAATAGAATAACAAAATAACTGGAACATGGATATAATGAAATATTAACCCAAAAACCACGTAAAGCAATAGCATAAACTACCCAAGTGATTCAGGGGTAAACAAGGTAAACAGGATAAACAGTCTAGGGAAACCTATTGGGTCCCATCAAAATTAAACCTAGGCATGGTAAATGATTATAAAGAACATTATTGGGTAACAAAAGTGAATCAAGGGCACAACTTGCCTGGCACTTGAGATTCCAGGTACCAACTTGCTTTTCAGATGACACGTGTCCCAGCGCTAGTCGTAGCAATACAAACAAACATGGTATAGATAAAATTAACATCACACCAAAGATAAGAACCAACTGAATAATAATGATCTACGCGTTGCTACGAGATCGTGGGAACGAGAACCACTAAAATCGGAGTTACGGATTGTGAGTTATGAATTCCCGAAGTTTGTGTGTGCTTGCTACAAAATTAATTGAGTAATCAATTCTAGTATGATTTTCATGTTATAACAGTGTTATTATGTGATAAACAATATTATTATAAAATTATAGGAACTGGAATGGACTAAAAAGGAGCTAATATGAATTTTCTAGAGTTTAAACACTGTTCTGGAATTATTTTTATATTAAAAAAATCATTTCCTATATTCCTTTATTCCATTTTTACCTCGCTCTGGACTGCGCCCAATATTTGAAAATGCAGGGGCTAATCTATAAATCTTCAGCAGACTCAGACCTACCCCACGGTGGACGGCGGGTTGAATCTATATTATTTCAGGGACTCTTACGCAAAATGCCCAGCCGAAGGGGTATGGTCACACCACGATCGTCCGATTAGAGTATAGCGGCCCAGATTAAATCGCGGATGGAATGAGATCACGCCCCTTGGATCCAGATCCTACGGTTCAAAGCCGACCACGCCTTCCTGTCCACCGGATCCTGATCCAATGACCAAGAATCAACGCTATCCCCGATCTGATCTGAGACGTCCGCTACACAATCAACGGCCAGATCTGCTAGCCATTCACAGCCGAACAAACGGCCAGGAGGCCATCATCGACCTCTGGCCAGATCCTCTAAGTCATGCAGGCATCCCACGATGGCGCTGGCCGCCGGTGAGGCCTCGGCCGATGGCCCGCTGCCTAAAACACTAACCCACGAATGCGATCGCAACGAGAAGGACGACGCAGAGGACGCGGAGATGGTCTTACCAGACATTTAGGGCGCAGAGCAATAGGGCCACAGTGGAGGGTGGAGTTGCGGCATCGAGCGATCGACGGCGAAGAATTCCGGTGGGGCAGGCGGTTAATCCCGAGAAGCACGGTCACGCTCACCGTCCCCGTGGTCCAGTAAAGCCCCAGGGCACGACACCGAGGGTGCGGTGGTGATGAGCGCACGAGTCTACCTATGGCGGACGGCCCAAACCTCCCCCCCCTATGCCGGCAATGGTGAGAGGCGCCCACGGAGAGAGATGATCTTATACCTCAAACCTAGGTGTCCGTTCAGGGGTCAATTGCTAGCATCCAACTGGCTCATGGATGGTTTTGAGTCTGGTGTGCATGTGCCGATATTGACACGGCGGAGGAATCGCGTGGAGCCAGGCGACGCGCACGACCTCGATCTGGCGGACGGGACCCACACACCAGAGCTTGAAGGCATGCAGATATGCGGATCCCGCGACGAGGGGAGGAAAATCCGAGCAGGGGCACGCCCGACGATTTCCGCGGGTTCAGTTGCAACAACCCCGATCCGAGCTTGACGGGAAGAAGGTTCTGAGCATTGGGTCCCACACGCCAGGGTAAGGAGGAGGCCAGCATCCGCGCGTGGCTACGACACTGACAGGTACGGTCCGTGAACAGAGAGATGGTGAGTCTTCGCGTGGTAAAGGGGTCAGTTCGAGCGAAGAAGACGCACGACGCAGCTTGACGGGCCCACAGGGCGGCGGCCGGGGCGAGTCCGTGCGGTGCGCCAAAGAAAACCGAGCTGGGCCCATCGATCAGTGAGAAATTGGAAACATGCATGTGTGGTGGCGGCTAGGGTTTAGGATGGGCGCGCAGAGGTGAAGCTGGTTATGGGCCAGAATAGTAGGGACCGACCCATTTAGGTTAGATTCATTTTATTCTTTACTTTTTTTTTCTTTTGCCCCTTTCTTTTCCCCAATTTTACAAGGATTCAAATTGAATTCAAATAATCCACTGAATTCAAATCTTTGTTGTGAATTTGTAACTTAGGTTAAATATTCAAATCAATGATGCTAGTATGAGAAGGCACACTTATGTATATTTTCTTTATAGTGAATATAGAGTTCTCCTTTCCTTTTTCCTTTCCACTTGATTTCATAATTTGAATTCCAAAATTTGTTATAAGTTTTCCCATTTATTTTAAATATGCAAATTCAAATACTGGTCTAAATTAGTTTCATTATTTGTATTTTTATTTTCTCTATATGTTATAATATTTTCCTTCTCTTCTCAAATTATAGAATTTTCTTTTAGAATTCAAATTCCAATTTGGGTACCAACATAATTCTTTTTACATTATTTCTATCTTGACACAAAATGCACACAAAGCAAAACCTCAGCAAGATGCATATTCCATTTTAGTATCTTTTATTTTAACTAATCACTCTTAATTGTAGGTATGCTCTTGTTATAATGAATATATGACACACAACATAAGGAGATTTACTATATCCTCATCGTATACATTTTGGGTATTAGAAATCCTACCCCCCTTAAAGATAATCTCGTCCTCGAGATTTAGGAAGGATTAGGTAAATGATGGGAGAATCTATGCGAAGCTCTTCTTCTCTTTCTCATGTTGCTTCATCTTCTCCATGGTGACTCCATTGCACTTTACATTTCTTAATAACCATATTTCTTGTGACTCGAGTCAAAGTATCCAAAATCTTGATCGGGTACTCCGTGTAAGTCAAATCACCCTGAACACCAAGCTCTTCCATTGATAACTGTTCCTCAATGACACGGAGACACTTCTTAAGTTGAGACACATGAAATAAATTATGCATATCAGATAGATTATTAGGTAGCTCGAGTTGATAGGCCATCTCTCCAACTTGCCTAAAAAAACTCAGAATAGGCCAATGAAGCGAGGGGACAATTTGCCCTTGACTTTAAATCTCCTCATTCCACGAAGTGGTGACACCTTGAGGTACACATAACCTCCATCCTCAAATTCTAGTGGTCTCCCTCTATTATCAGCATAGCTCTTTTGCCTGGTCTGAGCTACCCTCAAATTCTCCTGAATTATACGGACTTGTTATTTTGCCTCTTGAATAAGTTCAGGTCCAAAGAACTGTCTTCCTCTAGTCTTATCCCAATATAGAGGAGTCCTGCACTTCCTGTCATATAGAATCTTGAAACAGTGACATCTTCAGACTGGCCTGGTAACTATTATCATGTGAGAACTCAGCATAAGGTAGACTCTTGTCCCAACTACTACCATGCTGAAGGGCACAAGCTCTCAACATGTCGTCCAATACTTGATTAGTCCTTTGTGTCTGACCATCCGTCTGAGGGTGATAAGCTGAACTAAATTTCAACTTCATATCCATTTTCTCATGAAAACTTTTCCAAAATCTGGAGGGTAAACTATGATCCTCTATCCAAAATGATCTTCTTCGGTACACCGGGTTGAGACACAATCCGAACCATACATAACTCAGCCAATTGAGATCACTTATAAGTAGTCTTGATCGGAATGAAATAAGCCACTTTGTCAGTCTATCCACAATCACCCATATAGAATCCTATCCTTTTAAGGTGCGAGGCAATCCAGTAATAAAATCCATACCAATCTTTTCCCACTTCCACTCGGGTATCTTCAGTGGGTGCAGTAGTCCAGCTGGCCTCTGATGTTCAGCCTTAACTCTTTGACATACATCGCACATAGCCACATGTGCAGCCACATCTCTTTGACTTTAGTAGGATCCACTGATATCCCTCCATTAGAAATGATATGTCCAAGGAATGACACCTCGTCAATCCAGAACTCGCATTTACTATACTTGGCGTAGAGTTGATTATCTCGTAGCTTCTGTAGCACCAATCTCAGATGTTCCTCATGATCACTATCACTCTTGAAACAAAAATATCGTCGATAAATACTACGACGAAACTGTCCAAATACTCCATAAACACCTTATTCTTCAGATCCATAAAATAGGCTGGTGCATTAGTTAGACCAAATGACATAACGGTGAACTCATATAAACCATATCGGGTCGAGAAATCCGTCTTGGGAATATCCAATGGCCTAATCTTCATTTGATGATAACCCGATCGGAGATAAATCTTCGAGAATACCCTAGCACCTATCATCTGATCAAATAAATCTTCAATGTGGGGTAATGGATACTTGTTCTTCATAGTGACACCATTAAGGGACCTTTAATCCACACACATCTCTTGCAATCCATATTTCTTCTGTACAAACAAAACCGGCGCTCCCCATGGTGAGGAACTCGGACGAATGTAACCAGCCTCTTGTAACTCAGCTAACTACTTCTTAAGTTCCTTCAACTCCTCTACGGACATCCTATATGGCCATTTAGAAATAGGGGCAGTTCCAGGTAAGAGATCAACAACTTTCATATCTGGTGGCATGCTGGCATCCCTAATAACTCCTCTGGAAAGACATCCGAAAAAAAAAATCTCTAACCGCACGGATGCTTTCACCAACAAACTTCCATCTACTAAGAATGCCACTAGTCTGATGGTGGTAGTTACTGCAACTTCAACTTCAAAGCTTTGTCCTTTGGAACTGGTGAGTTCTACGGTTCCCTTAGCACAGTGTATATACTGCCTTTGCCTTTCTTAAACATGACATACCAAGGATCAAGTCTATACTGCTCTCTTCTAACAGTATAGGGGTAGCCATCTGGGTTAGAAATACAGGGTACGAAAGGAAGAGTTGTAGATAAGGCGAGTAATTACGATGATTGTTACCGCGGGGGATTTATTAGCTAAGTAGATTAGTGTGTCACCTACTAAAGCTAATACATTATCTTATGGTGGTACATGCTAAGATGTCCATATAATGTTTCAATCAATCAAAGAAGCAAATCAAGCATTTATCATCAGAACAATCAACCAACACTTTTAATAGAGAAAATAGTTTTATTTTCATCTTAGGTTCCCTATCTCTTAAAATGTCATGAGGGTAGGGATTCCAAGGTGTGAAATCCATCTTGTCTTAGAGTAGAAAAGGTAAGAATGATCAGAGTAGAACAGTAGAAGGTGAGACAAGATCAAGATGAGATGAGTGTAGGATGAGTCGGAGTAAGGTAAGTAGGAGAGGGTTTGTCCATTTCTATCTAGGTCTCGTCCTACAGTCAACATTTCCTCTGATACCACTTCTGTCACACCCGGACTTTAAGGGACAAAGCTAGGTGCATCTCATACATGCGCCAAGAAGACAACATATATAATAACAGAGTGCATAGAGACAAATGTCACAATAATCAGAGTATTTAATACATAGCGGAAGACTTACAAAATAAAAGATAAATATAACACGAACTAAGGATCGTTGGCGCCAATGTCAACTGAGAAACGCCACCTAGATCGGATCGAACTCCTCGATACTTGGCTCCACTTGAAACCACCTGTTCTTCTCCTGTGGGGGGGTGTGAGATAGCAAGGGTGAGCTCACACATGTTCATCGCTCAACAAGTTGTGGGGAATAATGTGACATGAACTCACCAAAGGCGGGAGTTCATGAAGTGTAAGGCTGATCAACAATAGAGGTTAAAGCTGAGCATTGCTTTTATAAGTTGGTCAAAATTTTATTAGCAGTTACTAAGTGTAAGTGAATACCAAACCATAATAAAATAATAGAACAAAATTAATAACAAACCCATGCAAATGCAAATGACAAATTGAGTTTAGGTTCCATAATTTAATCATCGGAGAGTCCTGAGCCGCTCATGACCGTGAGCTCGGCTAGTATACCAGTTTTACACTCTACAGAGGTTGTACCCTTTACCCACAAGTCGTGTTTCCCATGTCGCCAGGGTTAGCTAGGCCCTTAGACACTACCAAGGTGAATGGCTAGGGATCCACTACGAGGCCTTTACAAAGTTCCACTAGCTTCCGAAAACCCGCTACATTTTATAGGAAGTTCCAATGCAGGGTTCCTGGCTGACCGCCATCGCAGCAAAATCAACCAGGGACCTCCCTACACTGACCACTCCCCTACTGCCCTTGCCCCTTTCGGGTAAGGTAGTCTTCCACTAGCTTTCCTAATTAGTCAGCCAAGGGGTCCCATTCCTCCCTTGTGGTGGCACGTGGTTCTCAAGTTAAGCTCCATGTTCCAATTAACAATAACATAATGATCTTGACATGAACATAAATAGAATAACAAAATAACTGGAACATGGATATAATGAAATATTAACCCAAAAACCACGTAAAGCAATAGCATAAACTACCCAAGTGATTCAGGGGTAAACAAGGTAAACAGGATAAACAGTCTAGGGAAACCTATTGGGTCCCATCAAAATTAAACCTAGGCATGGTAAATGATTATAAAGAACATTATTGGGTAACAAAAGTGAATCAAGGGCACAACTTGCCTGGCACTTGAGATTCCAGGTACCAACTTGCTTTTCAGATGACACGTGTCCCAGCGCTAGTCGTAGCAATACAAACAAACATGGTATAGATAAAATTAACATCACACCAAAGATAAGAACAAACTGAATAATAATGATCTACGCGTTGCTACGAGATCGTGGGAACGAGAACCACTAAAATCGGAGTTACGGATTGTGAGTTATGAATTCCCGAAGTTTGTGTGTGCTTGCTACAAAATTAATTGAGTAATCAATTCTAGTATGATTTTCATGTTATAACAGTGTTATTATGTGATAAACAATATTATTATAAAATTATAGGAACTGGAATGGACTAAAAAGGAGCTAATATGAATTTTCTAGAGTTTAAACATTGTTCTGGAATTATTTTTATATTAAAAAAATCATTTCCTATATTCCTTTATTCCATTTTTACCTCGCTCTGGACTGCGCCCAATATTTGAAAATGCAGGGGCTAATCTATAAATCTTCAGCAGACTCAGACCTACCCCACGGTGGACGGCGGGTTGAATCTATATTATTTCAGGGACTCTTACGCAAAATGCCCAGCCGAAGGGGTATGGTCACACCACGATCGTCCGATTAGAGTATAGCGGCCCAGATTAAATCGCGGATGGAATGAGATCACGCCCCTTGGATCCAGATCCTACGGTTCAAAGCCGACCACGCCTTCCTGTCCACCGGATCCTGATCCAATGACCAAGAATCAACGCTATCCCCGATCTGATCTGAGACGTCCGCTACACAATCAACGGCCAGATCTGCTAGCCATTCACAGCCGAACGAACGGCCAGGAGGCCATCATCGACCTCCGGCCAGATCCTCTAAGTCACGCAGGCATCCCACGATGGCGCTGGCCGCCGGTGAGGCCTCGGCCGATGGCCCGCTGCCTAAAACACTAACCCACGAATGCGATCGCAACGAGAAGGACGACGCAGAGGACGCGGAGATGGTCTTACCAGACATTTAGGGCGCAGAGCAATAGGGCCACAGTGGAGGGCAGAGTTGCGGCATCGAGCGATCGACGGCGAAGAATTCCGGTGGGGCAGGCGGTTAATCCCGAGAAGCACGGTCACGCTCACCGTCCCCGTGGTCCAGTAAAGCCCCAGGGCACGACACCGAGGGTGCGGTGGTGATGAGCGCACGAGTCTACCTATGGCGGACGGCCCAAACCTCCCCCCTATGCCGGCAATGGTGAGAGGCGCCCACGGAGAGAGATGATCTTATACCTCAAACCTAGGTGTCCGTTCAGGGGTCAATTGCTAGCATCCAACTGGCTCATGGATGGTTTTGAGTCTGGTGTGCATGTGCCGATATTGACACGGCGGAGGAATCGCGTGGAGCCAGGCGACGCGCACGACCTCGATCTGGCGGACGGGACCCACACACCAGAGCTTGAAGGCATGCAGATATGCGGATCCCGCGACGAGGGGAGGAAAATCCGAGCAGGGGCACGCCCGACGATTTCCGCGGGTTCAGTTGCAACAACCCCGATCCGAGCTTGACGGGAAGAAGGTTCTGAGCATTGGGTCCCACACGCCAGGGTAAGGAGGAGGCCAGCATCCGCGCGTGGCTACGACACTGTCAGGTACGGTCCGTGAACAGAGAGATGGTGAGTCTTCGCGTGGTAAAGGGGTCAGTTCGAGCGAAGAAGACGCACGACGCAGCTTGACGGGCCCACAGGGCGGCGGCCGGGGCGAGTCCGTGCGGTGCGCTAAAGAAAACCGAGCTGGGCCCATCGATCAGTGAGAAATTGGAAACATGCATGTGTGGTGGCGGCTAGGGTTTAGGATGGGCGCGCAGAGGTGAAGCTGGTTATGGGCCAGAATAGTAGGGACCGGCCCATTTAGGTTAGATTCGTTTTATTCTTTACTTTTTTTTTCTTTTGCCCCTTTCTTTTCCCCAATTTTACAAGGATTCAAATTGAATTCAAATAATCCACTGAATTCAAATCTTTGTTGTGAATTTGTAACTTAGGTTAAATATTCAAATCAATGATGCTAGTATGAGAAGGCACACTTATGTATATTTTCTTTATAGTGAATATAGAGTTCTCCTTTCCTTTTTCCTTTCCACTTGATTTCATAATTTGAATTCCAAAATTTGTTATAAGTTTTCCCATTTATTTTAAATATGCAAATTCAAATACTGGTCTAAATTAGTTTCATTATTTGTATTTTTATTTTCTCTATATGTTATAATATTTTCCTTCTCTTCTCAAATTATAGAATTTTCTTTTAGAATTCAAATTCCAATTTGGGTACCAACATAATTCTTTTTACATTATTTCTATCTTGACACAAAATGCACACAAAGCAAAACCTCAGCAAGATGCATATTCCATTTTAGTATCTTTTATTTTAACTAATCACTCTTAATTGTAGGTATGCTCTTATTATAATGAATATATGACACACAACATAAGGAGATTTACTATATCCTCATCGTATACATTTTGGGTATTACAGTAACCCTGGGGTGGACACCCTGAGTAACACCTAGGGTGTTATTTCTAGTTTGAAGAGTGTTAATGATGAGTTAAATGCTAAGTTAGAAGTAGCTAATAAGTCTAGTTCTTGTGTGGAACATGTCGTAATTTGTAATAGGTGCAAGGATTTTGATGTTAATACTTGTAATGAACATCTGGCATCCATTACTAAATTAAATGATGAAGTTGCAAGTCTTAATGCTCAACTTAAGACTTGCAAGGTGGATTTTGATAAACTAAAATTTGCAAGGTATGCCTACACTGTTGGTAGACACCCCTTGTTGGGGTCGTGCTTCGGTGCGCCGAAGGTCTCACACGAAGAAGCAGCTTCGGCTGGAGTCGTCTCCAAGAGATGGCCGAAGGTTCCTTTTCATGGAGCTTCGGCGTTTTAAACCGACATAGAGATAGAATGACCTTTTTATTCATATAGGTCTGAGTCAATGTTGTAAACATTTGTAAGGGGCATAATTGTAATTTGTCACAGGCTGCGACCTGTGCCTATAAATAGATGAACAGTACCTCTGTACTGTTCACGCGAACCTGTCATTTGCCTTCACGTCTCACTTGTACTCCTGCCTTCCTCAAGACTGAAGGTACATCTGTCATTTATATTCATTCGTATTAATGGAAATGAAAATGATTCTATGTTAACATTTGAATGTCCATTTTATACCTCATGATTTATGTAAATGCTTCATCCTACGTTATTATGTCTACGAAGGTGCGTCCTTCGTAACCTTCGTCCGAAGTTCCTTATGTCCCGAAGGGATATAATGAAGTGGAGGACGAAAGACCTTAATATTTAACATTTTCTGTGTTGCCTTGTTCTTAACTCTAAGCATTTGAGAACAAGCCCCCAACATTGGCGCCCACCTCCGGTGAACTCACTTCCACTTTTCTGAGCTGATGGCTTCGTTCAACAACCAAGCTGGAGATGCTTCGGCTTCGAAGCTGGTGCTCCCGATAACAGGCGGTTCTTGCTCAGAGCCGGCTAACAAGAAGCAGAAGAAGGAGGCTCAGAGAAGGGTGCAGCATGTTGGAGTGCAGGGACCTTTCATCAAGTCAAAATGGTCTCATATTCCAATTACCTTCTCTCAGGAAGACCTTCAGCTTAAGGATTATCCTCACAATGATGCTATGGTTATTTCTTGCGTGATCAAAGGATTTCTGGTCCACAATGTCCTAGTTGATACAGGCAGTGCAGCTGACATTATATTTGCTAAAGCCTTCAGACAAATGCAGGAGCCCGAAGACAAGATTCATGATGCTACGCACCCTCTTTGTGGCTTCGGGGGGCGGCAGATTGTGGCACTTGGGAAGATTACCATGCCGGTAACCTTCGGATTTGTCAACAACACAAGGACTGAGCAAATTGTGTTTGATATTGTTGACATGGAGTATCCTTACAATGCTATCATCGGCCGTGGCACTCTTAATGCCTTCGAAGCAATTCTTCACCCAGCTTATCTCTGCATGAAGATACCTTCGGACCAAGGACCTATTGCTATTCATGGAAGTCAGGAAGCTGCTAGAAGGGCCGAAGGAAGCTGGACTGACTCCAAGGCAATCCATAACATAGATGGAGCTGAAGCTTGTGAACAGTATAAATTCAGGAGGGAGAAGGCAGCTTCAGCAGATCAGCCGAAGCCCATGTTATTGTGTGAAGATGTAGCAGAGCAGAAGGTGTTGTTGGGCTCGCAATTATCTGAAGACCAGGAGAAAACCTTGATAAGGTTTTTATTCAGCAACAAAGATGTCTTTGCATGGTCAGCTAATGATCTCTGTGGAGTAAATCGGGATGTTATTGAACATTCGCTTAATGTTGATTCATCCTTCAGACCCCGAAAGCAGAGGCTTCGGAAAATGTCTGATGATAAGGCCGAAGGGGCTCGAAATGAAGTAAAAAGACTCCTCAGTGCAGGAGTTATCAGAGAAGTGAAGTACCCAGAGTGGCTAGCTAACACTGTTATGGTGAAGAAGGCCAATGGCAAGTGGAGAATGTGTATTGATTTCACAGATCTCAACAAGGCTTGTCCGAAGGATGAATTTCCGCTGCCAAGGATAGATTCTTTAGTTGATGCAGCAGCTTCTTCGGAGCTCATGAGTCTCCTGGACTGCTACTCAGGCTATCATCAAATCTGGATGAAGAAGGAAGATGAGCCGAAGACTAGCTTCATAACTCCAAGTGGTACATATTGCTATCTTCGGATGCCTGAGGGGCTCAAGAATGCTGGAGGGAGTTTCAGCAGAATGACTGCGAAGGTTCTCCAATCTCAGATAGGCAGAAATGTGTTGACCTATGTTGATGACATTATCGTAAAGAGCACGAAGCAAGAAAATCATATTGCTGATTTGCAGGAGACCTTCGCCAGCTTCAGACAGGCTGGTCTGAAGCTGAATCCAGAAAAATGTGTCTTCGGAGTGAAGAAGGGCAAATTTCTTGGATGTCTGGTTTCAACGAAGGGAATCGAAGCTAACCCAAATAAAATCGAAGCTATACTTCGAATGGAGCCACCAACCACAAGAAAGGGGGCCCAAAGATTGACAGGAAGGCTGGCATCTCTCAACAGATTTATATCCAGATCAGCAGAAAGAAACTTACCATTCTTCGAGGTGCTGAAGTCAGCTGAAGTCTTTCAATGGGGCCCAAGTCAACAAAAAGCCTTCGAAGAGCTGAAGCAATATTTAATAGATCTCACAACATTAACTCCACCAACGCCAGGGGCTCCTCTGCTGTTGTATGTGGTAGCTTCGCACTCAGCGGTAAGTGCGGCACTTGTTCAGGAAAAGTTTGATGGACAAGCCAAGAAGCAGGTCCCAGTATATTTTGTGTCTGAGGTCCTCAGTGTCTCAAAGAAAAATTATACAGAGCTGGAGAAGGTGTTGTATGCCGTTTTAATGGCATCCAGGAAGCTTCGGCATTACTTTCAGGCATTCAACATTATTGTTCCTTCTTCGCAGCCGTTGAAGGACATCATGAGGAATAGAGAAGCTACCGGGCGTATTGGAAAATGGGCTGCGGAACTTAATGAATTTTACATTGATTATGTGCATAGATCCTCAATTCAGTCTCAAGCATTGGCAGATTTCATTGCCGACTGGACGCCAGGGGCTCAGGACGAAGAGGCGAATAAAGATGCCGAAGCATGGACAGTGTTTTGTGATGGCTCTTGGGGAACCTTCGGAGCGGGTGCAGCTGCTATGTTGGTCTCTCCGTCCAAGGTTAAAACTTGCTATGCAGCAAGACTTGACTTCAGCTGCACAAATAATATCGCTGAGTACGAAGCTTTGCTCCTGGGTCTTCGGAAACTAAAGGCAATGGGGATCAGAAGGGCAATTCTTAAAACTGATTCCCAGGTTGTTTCGGGTCATATTGACAAAAGTTGCAAGGCTAAGGACCCGAAGCTTGAAAAATACCTAGACACGGTCCGAAGGATCGAAGCTTCCTTCGAAGGATTTTCTGTTAAGAATATCCCTCGAGGACAAAATGAGCATGCTGATTTATTAGCCAAGTCTGCAGCACAGGGGCTGCCGCTACCTTCGGACGTGTTCTTCGAAACAATAAAGGCACCTTCAGTGGAGCTACTTGAAAGAGCAGTCCTTAACATTTCTCCTGTCTACAGTGAAGATTGGAGAACAGAAATAATCTCTTACCTTCAGGGAAACTTTCTATCAGATGACGAAGCTTATAATAAGAGGATAGAGGCAAGAGCTCGTCCCTATGTCATGATAGAAGGGGAGTTATACAAGCATGGAGTTTGTGCCCCGCTGCTCAAGTGCTTGTCTAGGGCCGAAGGTATAGAGTTGATGAAGGAGATACATGCAGGCCTGTGCGGATCCCACATTGGATCCAGGCCGTTACTTGGAAAAGTGTTCCGCCAAGGATTTTATTGGCCGAAGGCAGCTTCGGATGCAGCGGAGTTAGTCCAAAAGTGCGAAGGTTGTCAAAAATGTGCAAGAGATCAAAAACAACCTTCATCATTAACACAGCTGATACAACCCATCTGGCCATTGCAAAGGTGGGGCCTTGACTTGTTGGGTCCATTGCCACCGGCCCAAGGGAACCTAAAATATGTTATAGTAGCTGTGGAGTATTTTTCCAAGTGGATTGAGGCGAAGCCATTAGCCACAATAACTTCGGCCACTGTCCAAAAATTTTTCTGGCAGAGTATTGTCTGTCGCTTCGGAGTGCCGAAGGCTATCACTGTAGATAATGGAACACAGTTCGACTCCGAAGATTTCAGAAATTTCTGTGATCAAATTGGCACGAAGATCCACTTTGCATCAGTCAGGCATCCGGAGTCGAATGGGCTTGTTGAAAGGGCCAACGGCATCATAATGACAGGAATAATGAAGCTAATTTTTAATCAACCAAGGGGAAAATGGCCAGATCAGTTGACCAAAGTGGTGTGGAGCCACAATACAACAACATCAAGGTCTACAGGCTTTACCCCATTCAAGTTATTATTTGGTGACGAAGCAATAACTCCAGAAGAAGCTAAAGCTGGATCAATAAGAGTGGTAGCTTCGGCAGAATCAGGTGCCGAAGATACTTGTCTTGTGGAAAAAGATGCCTTAGAAGGGATCAGGCTTCAGGCCATGGAAAATATCAACAAATACCAGGCTGAAACAATCAAATAGCGAGATAGAAAAGTCCGGCTAAAAAATATTGAGCCAGGACATTTGGTGCTTCGGAGAGTGGCCAACCCGGATACAGTGGGCAAGTTGCAACTGAAATGGGAAGGGCCTTTCTTAGTAGCATCTTCGTCAAGGCCTGGTTCGTACAGACTGAAGGACATGGATGGCAATGAAATTCCAAGATCTTGGAATGCCGATGAGCTTCGGCGGTTCTATGTATAACTTGATGTAATCTTATCTTTTCTTTTCTTTTTTATGGCACCCTTTTCCTTTCTAAAGGGGGAGAAAGGTTTTTAATGGGGCCATCATATGTAATTTTCCTTTTTAGTTTTATAAGAGCAAAATCCCCCAAAAGATGTAAATGTAAAAGCTGAGAGCGCACCATCGAGTGCCGAAACTGAAAAAGAGAAAAAAGCTCCGAAGACGTCCCTAAGGGGATGCAGAGCTTACAGCGAAAAGTCAACGCTGATTCCGCCGAAAGTAAAAGGCGAAGAAGCTCCAAAGACGTTCCCAAGGGAATGCAGAGCTTATACCGTCTAAGTAAAAGACGAAGAAGCTCCAAAGTCGTCCCTAAGGGGATGCAGAGCTTACAGCGAAAAGTCAACGCTGATACTGCCTAAGTAAAAGGCGAAGAGGCTCCAAAGTCGTTCCTAAGGGAATGCAGAGCTAATGTGTGGTTGTTTCTAAGTAATGGCTGACAATGTGGCTTCGGACGTATGCTTCGGACATTCATTCGTGCATTACATTACATCATAACATTTGCATGCATAAGCATTCATTCATAGCATTTGTGTTCCCAAGTGGCTGCTTCGGCAAAAAGCTTCGGAGAAAGAGGTTTTTTATGATTCGTTATGTAAAAGGAAAGCTTCGGAGAAGTGCGTTTTTATGATTTGTTATGCTATGTTGTGTACAAAAGAGAAAAGTTTTGTTGCTCGGCAAAAAGAAGAATTGTTTTCATGCTTCGTTGTGTACGAAAAGAAGGGAAGGTGTTTTTTTTTTTCGCCTTCGGCTCAAAATACTGATTTCGTCCACATCAAAGCGCCTCAATCGAAGGGTAAGAATATATTACAAGGTATGTACAAAGTTCCTTGAGAACAGTCTAATTGTATTTACAAGAATTGTTACAAAAATATCCTGAGTTTTTCTACAGTACACTTCTACTGATCGTCATTAAGTTTCAGCTTCGGCGACAGCTTCGGCAACAGCTTCGGTGACATAACTTAGGCATCATCTTCACCTTCGTCATCCTACATAAATTAAGAAATTATGAGTAAAAATCAAGAGCAAAGGAAAAGGTAAGTCCGAAGTATCATTTCTTACTGGTTCAAGATGACTTCGTGCTTCGTCTCCAGCTTTCTCCCGCCCGCCTTTTGTCCATATCATTTTTATAAATCTATTGGAGATACTTCGGGCGAGGTCAGGCATATCATCCAGGATTGATGGAGATAAGGTGAAGTTGGGCCTGTTGACAATTTTTCCGTGTTCGCAGCCGGCCTTCAGAAATGCAGCAGCAGTACCCCGAGAAGCTACCCAGGCACAGAAGTCGCCGTGCCCGGCTATAACTTCGTCAAGCTCTTCGATTTCAGCTTCAATATGATCGAAGGCCTGGGGTAAATTTTCCGCCGAAGGGTTAAATTTCCCGCTGCTGGCTCCAACAGAGTAAAATATCTTCTTCAATCGTCCAATGCAACTATTGCCAAAGTTCAAGCATTTGTCTTGAAGGCTTGTTAATGTTTTTTTCAACTCTGAGCTGGTCTGGACTTCGGCTTTAAGCTTCGAATTCAGTTCTAGCTTCTCCTGTTCGAATTGTTTTGATTGATTGATAAGCTTCGAATTCAACTCTGATAATTTAGCCTCAGTCTCAGCCAGTAAGCCTTCGGCCGATTGGAGCTCGAAGTCTTTCTTTTCAATGATAGCAGATTGCTCTTTTATTTTGCTTTCTAAGTTTTCAATTATAGCTTCGTGCTTTTTGTCCTCCAAGTCTTGCTGCATCTTCAGAGCTTTGCTCAGTAGCATGCTCTGTACAGAAACAACTTATGTTAGTAATATTTTCATTGTTAACAGCAATGAAAACCAGAGAAAAGGTTGTTTACCTTGAAGTTAGAATAAAATAAGCTGCCGACGATATGTTGTCGTCGGTAGCGGCTGATGTCTGACTCTAGCTTCGGAAAACCGATACTCTTTGATAGAGTACCGATTACCCTAGCTCCAGTCTGGTCTCGAATGCAGCCTAGCTTTTCATCATCTACACCTCCAAATAGGAGAGCACCTGGCTTGTAGCCGCAAGATTTGGCATACTCTTTAAGTTCTTCTATTTCGTCCTTTGTAAGTTTTTGCCCAATTAAATTCTGAAAGGAGTAGGCTTCGTCGTCCGAAATGTCTTCGGCTATTTCTTTTCCTTTTTCAGGCACTGTGGCCATGGTTTTTTCAGTAGCAACATCAGCTTCTTCCGCAGCCATGTCCTTCAAAATTTTGTTAATATCCTCAATGGCTGTTTCTAAATTAACATCTTCGGCTGTAGCGGCTTCGGTAGCCGCGACCTCCGAAGGTGCGACTTCGACGTTTATGGTGCTTTCGGCAGCTGCTGTTTTCTGAGCTGACGCTCTTGGCGGTGTCTTATCGATAACTTCAGTTACCACAATGATTCTTTGCCGTTTGGATTTGCTTATCTTCGTCTGATCCGGCTCGTCCACCTTTTGAAAAAGCTTCGTCAGTTGGAGCCCTAATGGACTTAGCTTCGTGGGCATGGGTTCAGTCATTACCTTTAAAATTTCTTCCACGTCGCTGGTAGAAGGCGGTGTGGGGGTCCTCTCTTCTTCGGATATTTTCCGTTTCGGAGTTGATATTTTCCTTTTCTTCGGAACTTTCTTCTCTGCTGCTGGTTGCTCTTCATCCTTGGTCAGAATTTCGGCCACTCTTTTTCTTTTGTGGCCCTCGGCACCCTTGTTCAACTGCTCATAGTCCGGGTACTCGAAGCCCAGGGCATCGAATACTCGGTTCAGCCTTCGCTTCGGTCGGGCGCCGAAGGCTGCTGTCATTAATTGATCCTCTTTTTTGGAGTAATTCCCCAAGATTTCATTGCACATTGTCTCAACTGTGTCTAACCACTCTTTGCAGGGTTTCTTAAAGTACTTCTTGAATTTAAAATGATAGGGCAGACGGACCAGCTCCCCCTTCTTCTTTTCTCCCTTCAGCTTCGGCATTTCCCACTCTTTTAAAGTAGGGAAAACTCTGAATGCCAAAAATTCCTGAACTAGATCCCTGGTGCCAATATGTTTTGAAATGATTTCAAATTCACCCAGAGCAGCCCAGGTAGGACCCTTTAAATCGCCGATGCGGCAGCGTGGCCTCGTCTCTCCGAAGATTAATTCCAGAGGGCTTTGTACCAATTTTTCTCTGTCTTCGTCAACTTTTACATAAAACCATTCAGATTTCCAGCCTGCTGGCCATTTGCTTCGGTAGCTGATGACAGGACATTTTGTTGTCTTCCGGTAGGCAAAATTATAGCAACCGAAATTATCATGTAGCCCATCTTTTCTGGCCTTTGTTTGGTAGTGTAATTCGTGAACTCGGCAGAAGCTGTCAGCAAACGGTTCCACGGCCTGGCTCCGAAGGGCCCAGATATAAACATTAAGCCTAACGATGGCGTTAGGAGTCAATTGATGAAAGTAGATACCAAACCTCCTCAATATCTCTGCAATAATATTGTGCAGAGGAAATCTCAGCCCAGCCTTTAAAAAGCTTTTGAAGATAACAATCTCATCCTTCCCTGGCTTCGGGGTGGTTTCTTCTCCCCCGAAGCGGAGTAGCTTCTTCTGATCTTCATTGAAATAACCTGCTTTCACCATCTTCGAAAGATCAGCTTTTGAAACAGTTGATTTCCCAAAATCCAGGTGACTGGGCTTGCTGGGCGTAGCAATGTGGTAGTCATCTTCGGAGTCAGTCCCATCAATGTTTTCTTCTTCTTCTTCGGCTGTTGTCGGGTTTGCTTCGGCAGCAGGCCTTTCTTCCGCAGTCACTAGACCGGAGCGCTGCATCGCTTCGGAGATGGGCATAGTGTCCGAACCTTCGGCTTCGTCTCCCTCACGTGCAACTTTGGCAGTAGATCGCACTCGTGCCATGTGATTCTGAGTTTGGGGAAGTCAGAAACTTTTTTCTTTTTTCTTTTCTCCGAAGCTCTCCTTTCTGACGAAGCAAGCGTCGAGACGGATCTTCGTTCGATTTCGAGAGTCAAGCTTCGGCTATGGTGGAAAATTTTGTCAGCAAAACAGTGCAAATAGCAATGAATGCTGTGGTAACTTCACACCTACCCGTTTGTTTATATAGTACTGCAGGTAAGAAGGCGAAGCGGCAAGATTTTTACACCAGACGGGCGGTCACTTGTACTCGCTGTGCAGTGGACCGCAAAGATCAAACAGTAACTCTGCAAGGTGGGCCTGGCACGTGCTTGGAAGCCGGATCGTTTCTCCGCAACGAGCTCAGGGAAGGTGTTTTTTGGACCTTCGGCTTCCCGAAGCTGAAGAGGTTTTTTTTCACGGGTCAAGCTCGTTACGAAAAACGATCTAGCACCGCGAAAGGGGCTACTGTTGGGGTCGTGCTTCGGTGCGCCGAAGGTCTCACACGAAGAAGCAGCTTCGGCTGGAGTCGTCTCCAAGAGATGGCCGAAGGTTCCTTTTCATGGAGCTTCGGCGTTTTAAACCGACATAGAGATAGAATGACCTTTTTATTCATATAGGTCTGAGTCAATGTTGTAAACATTTGTAAGGGGCATAATTGTAATTTGTCACAGGCTGCGACCTGTGCCTATAAATAGATGAACAGTACCTCTGTACTGTTCACGCGAACCTGTCATTTGCCTTCACGTCTCACTTGTACTCCTGCCTTCCTCAAGACTGAAGGTACATCTGTCATTTATATTCATTCGTATTAATGGAAATGAAAATGATTCTATGTTAACATTTGAATGTCCATTTTATACCTCATGATTTATGTAAATGCTTCATCCTACGTTATTATGTCTACGAAGGTGCGTCCTTCGTAACCTTCGTCCGAAGTTCCTTATGTCCCGAAGGGATATAATGAAGTGGAGGACGAAAGACCTTAATATTTAACATTTTCTGTGTTGCCTTGTTCTTAACTCTAAGCATTTGAGAACAAGCCCCCAACACCCCTCTATCAAGGATGGGCTTGGCTTTTGAAAGGAAGCCAAGAACTTAACAAGTCAAAGGGCTCCCATTTCTGCCAAGGAGAAAGGGAAGGACCCTATGGCTAATAGTGCTCAAAGGAATCATGCTTTCATCTATAGTGATAGAAAATTTTCTAGAAATGCTCATAGGAGTTATGCTTATGATTCACATGCTATGATTGCTTCAAGTTCTTCTTTTGTGCATGGTAGAAATATGCCTAGGAAAAATGTTGTTCATGTGCCTAGGAAAGTATGTAATGAACCTTCTACAATTTACCATGCTTGCAATACTTCTTTTGTAATTTGTTGTAAGAATAAGAAAGTGATTGCTAGGAAGTTAGGGGCCAAGTGCAAGGGAGACAAGACTTGCATTTGGGTCCCAAAGACTATTATAACTAACCTTGTAGGACCCAACAAGAGTTGGGTACCTAAAACCCAAGCCTAATTTGCCTTGCAGGTTTATGCATCCGGGGGCTCAAGCTGGATTATCGACAGCGGATGCACAAACCACATGACGGGGGAGAAGAAGATGTTCACCTCCTACATCAAGAACAAGGATTCCCAAGATACAATCATATTTGGAGATGGGAATCAAGGCAAGGTCAAAGGCTTAGGCAAGATAGCCATCACAAATGAGCACTCTATCTCTAATGTATTTCTAGTAGAGTCGCTAGGCTATAATCTGCTGTCTGTTAGTCAATTGTGCCATATGAGTTATAATTGTCTATTTACAAATGTAGATGTGTCTGTCTTTAGAAGGAGTGATGGTTCACTAGCTTTTAAGGGTGTACTAGATGGCAAACTCTATTTAGTGGATTTTTCGAAAGAGGAGGCCGATCTAGATGCATGCTTAATTGCTAAGACTAGCATGGGCTGGCTGTGGCATCGCCGTCTAGCACATGTTGGGATGAAGAACCTCCATAAACTTCTAAAGGGAGAACATGTGTTAGGACTAACAAATGTGTATTTCGAAAAAGATAGACCTTGTGCAGCATGTCAAGCAGGTAAACAGGTGGGAAGCTTTCATCACAGCAAGAATGTGATGACCACATCAAGACCTCTAGAGCTACTTCATATGGACCTCTTCGGACCCATCACCTACCTGAGCATAGGGGGAAGTAAGTATGGTCTTGTTGTTGTTGATGATTTTTCCCACTTCACTTGGGTTTTCTTTTTGCAGGATAAATCAGAAACCCAATGGACCCTCAAGCGCTTTCTAAGGCGAGCTCAAAACAAATTTGAACTCAAAGTGAAAAAGATTAGAAGCGAGAATGGGTCCGAGTTCAAGAATCTTCAAGTGGAGGAGTTCCTTGAGGAGGAAGGAATCAAGCACGAGTTCTCCGCTCCCTACACACCACAGCAAAATGGTGTGGTAGAGAGGAAGAACAGGACGCTTATAGACATGGCGAGGATGATGCTTGGAGAATTCAAGACACTCAAGCGGTTTTGGTCGGAAGCTGTGAACACAGCTTGCCATGCCATAAACCGGGTCTACCTTCATCGCCTGCTCAAGAAGACATCGTACGAACTTCTAACCGATGAAGATGATGTTCCAACAGACACAATTCGCACCATGGCGATTGGAGATGTGCGACCACAGGAACACCAAGAGCAAGATCAACCTTCTTCCTCAACGATGGTGCATCCCCCGACTCAAGATGAAGAACAGGTTCCTCAAGAGGAGGCGTGTGATCAAGGGGGAGCACAAGAAGAACAAGTTGTGGAGGAAGAAGCACCACGGGCCCCTCCAACTCAGGTTCGAGCGACGATTCAAAGGAATCATCCCGTCGACCAGATTTTGGGTGATATAAGCAAGGGAGTAACTACTCGCTCACGTCTAGCTAATTTTTGTGAACATTACTCATTTGTCTCTTCTTTTGAGCCTTTCAGGGTAGAAGAGGCCTTGCTAGATCCGGACTGGGTGTTGGCCATGCAGGAAGAGCTCAACAACTTCAAGCGAAATGAAGTTTGGACACTGGTGCCATGTCCCAAGCAAAACGTTGTGGGAACCAAGCGGGTGTTCCGCAACAAGCAAGACGAGCACGGGGTGGTGACACGAAACAAGGCTCGACTTGTGGCAAAAGGTTATGCCCAAGTCGCAGGTTTGGATTTCGAGGAGACTTTTGCTCCTGTGGCTAGGCTAGAGTCTATTCGCATTCTATTAGCCTATGCCGCTCACCACTCTTTCAGGTTGTTCCAAATGGATGTGAAGAGCGCTTTCCTCAACGGGCCAATCATGGAGGAGGTGTACGTGGAGCAACCCCTGGCTTTGAGGATGAATAGTACCCCAACCATGTGTGTAAGCTCTCTAAGATGCTCTATGGACTTAAGCAAGCCCTAAGAGCATGGTATGAATGCCTTAGAGATTTTCTAATTGCTAATGCTTTCAAGGTTGGGAAAGCCGATCCAACTCTTTTCACTAAGACTTGTGATGGTGACCTATTTGTGTGCCAAATTTATGTCGATCACATAATATTTGGTTCTACTAACCAAAATTCTTGTGAAGAGTTTAGCAGGGTGATGACACATAAATTCGAGATGTCTATGATGGGCGAGTTGAACTACTTCCTTGGGTTCCAAGTGAAGCAACTCAAGGACGGCACCTTCATCTCTCAAACGAAGTACATGCAAGACTTGCTCAAGCGGTTTGGGATGAAGGACGCCAAGCCCGCAAAGACTCCAATGGGAACCGACGGACATGTCAACCTCAACAAAGGAGGTAAGTCCGTTGATCAAAAGGCATACCGGTCTATGTTAGGTTCCTTGCTTTACTTATGTGCTAGTAGACCGGATATTATGCTTAGCGTTTGCATGTGTGCTAGATATCAATCCGACCCAAGGGAATGTCACCTTGTGGCTGTTAAGCGGATTCTTAGATATTTAGTTGCTACGTCTTGCTTCGGGATCTGGTATCCAAAGGGGTCTACCTTTGACTTGATTGGATATTTAGACTCCGATTATGCCGGATGCAAGGTTGATAGGAAGAGTACATCAGGGACGTGCCAATTCCTAGGAAGGTCCCTGGTGTCATGGAGTTCAAAGAAACAAACTTCCGTTGCCCTATCCACCGCTGAGGCCGAGTATGTTGCCGCAGGACAGTGTTGCGCGCAACTAATTTGGATGAGGCAAACCCTCCGGGACTTTGGCTACAATCTGAGCAAAGTCCCACTCCTATGTGACAATGAGAGTGCAATCCGCATGGCGGACAATCCTGTTGAACATAGCCGCACAAAGCACATAGACATCCGACATCACTTTTTGAGAGATCACCAGCAAAAGGGAGATATCGAAGTGTTTTATGTTAGCACCGAGAACTAGCTAGCCGATATCTTTACCAAGCCTTTAGATGAGAAGACCTTTTGCAAGCTGTGTAGTGAGCTAAATGTCTTAGATTCGCGTAACTTGGATTGATCTATAGCATACATGTGTTTTATGTCCTTGATCATGTTCCTTTATGCATATTATTGCTTATTTATGGTGCTCAAGTTGTGCAAGGGATCCCCGGACCTCACAAGTCCATGTGTGAATGATGCACATATTTAGGGGGAGAAATGCTACAACTTGACCCTTTGAGACTAACCGTGTGCTTGAGTTTACTTAATTTAGTCTCAAAGGTGGATTGAAAGGGAAAGGTGAACTTGGGCCATGCAAGACTTCCACTGCACTCCGATGATAGGGTAATTTACTCCAAGTTCATCTCCATGCTCTTATTGCCTTTTTACTCTTAATTGACGATTTTGGTGAGGTAATGGGGTTTAAGGGCCAATAATGATCCTGTTTTGGTGCTTAATGCCAAAGGGGGAGAAATTAAGGCCAAAGCAAATGGATCAGCTACCACTTGAGAACTTTGAAAATAGTAGAGTTAGAACTTTTGATTTGTCAAAATACTCTTATGTCAAAACTTGGTCTCTTATGGGGAGAATTTATGATTATGGGAAAAGAGGGCGTTTTTGGATCTTGATCATTTTTCTCTCTTGGATTATCTCTCTTTATGCCCAAACAAGTGAGTTTGACTTAGAGATAAGAAAATGAATTTGATTTGCAAAAACAAACCAAGTGGTGGCAAAGAACGATCCAAATATGTCAAATCTTGTAAAAGATAATTTTTGTTCTCAATTGCATTGATGTTGCACTTCTATTTGTTGCTTTTTGATGTGTTGGCATAAATCACCAAAAAGGGGGAGATTGAAAGGGAAATGTGCCCTTGGGCCATTTCTAGTATAGTTTTGGTGATTAAGTGCCCAACACATATTGAGTGAGTAATTATGCGCCAAATGATGGATGAAGTGCAAATCAACAAGAAGGTATGATTCTAGACTTAGTACATTGGTTTTTGTGTACTAATATATTTGTCTAAGTGCTAGAATCAGAGAAAAGAGAAAAAGGAAAAGACTTGGCTGGAGCAGCCAAGACAGCGTAGTCTGGCACACCGGACTGTCCGGTGGTGCACCAGACAGTGTCTGGTGCGCCAGGCTGGCTTCTAGCGAACTGGCCACTCTCGGGAATTCGTCGGCGGCGTATGTCTATAATTCACCGGACTGTCCGGTGAGCCAACGGCCGCCAGCGCAACAGTCGACTGCCAAATCCGCGGGCGACGCGTGGCCCGCTCCAACGGTCGACAGGAGGCACCGGACTGTCCGGTGTGCACCGGACATTGTCCGGTGCGCCAACGGCTACAATTCTGCAACGGTCGGCTGTGCCATTTCAGGAAGGCGATCTGCAACGGACCATGAACAGTGCCTGTCCGGTGGTGCACCGGACTGTCCGGTGCGCCACCCCACAGAAAGCAAGAATTGCCTCCAACGGCTCCTAGCTGCCTTGGGGCTATAAAAGGGACCCCTAGGCGCATGGAGGAGTTACCCAAGCATTCTTTGATCATCTCTAAGCACCAAGACTCCATTCTCGCGCATTTGATTCTTTGTGATAGTGACTTGAGCTCTATTTGAGTAGAGAACTCCTCGCATTGTGTTGTGAGCTCAAGTTGTGGCTTATGTGCATGGTTGTGCTCGTGCTTTGAGTCTTGTGTGTGTTGCTCTCCCCTCCCTTACTTCCGTGCTTCTTTGTGATCATCATTTGTAAGGGCGAGAGGCTCCAAGTTGTGGAGATTCCTCGTGAACGGGAGATAGTAAAAGAAAGGAAAACACTGTGGTATTCAAGTTGATCATTGGATCACTTGAAAGGGGTTGAGTGCGATCCTCGTCCAGTGGGACGCCACAACGTGGAGTAGGCAAGTGTTATACTTGGCCGAACCACGGGATAAATCACCATGTCTCTTGTGCTTGTTTTCTTCGTGACCATTGTGTTTCACAAGAGCTTGGTCCTTGCCACTTGATTCTATTGAGCTAACACTTAACCAAGTTTTGTGGCTACAAGTATTTGATTTTTATAGGATCACCTATTCACCCCCCTCTAGGTGCTCTCAAATATTGTGTTGTCGGTCCTGGTCGGAGCTCGTTGATCATGGCTTCGATGATGATCTCATTAGGCACCGTTGGCGCTTGAGCTCTAAGTCGCAAGAATCATCGGACATATGCCTGCAAGTACTCCTCATGGTCTTGCGTGCATTGGAATAGAGCTTGAGCAATCACTGGCTTCGTTTGGAAGCCCTGGAAGCTGGTGACTAGCATATCCTTTAGCTTCTGCCACGATATGATTGTTCCCGACCGAAGAGAAGAATACCAAGTTTGAGGTACACTTCTGACTGCCTTGACGAAGGACTTTGCCATGACAGCAGTGTTGCCACAATATGATGATATGGTTGCTTCATAGCTCATGAGGAATTGCTTTGGGTCAGAATGCCCATCATACATGGGGAGTTGTGGCAGTTTGTACAAAGGTGACCATGGGGTAGCCTGCAACTCTACTGCCAGGGGAGAAGCATCATCAAAAGCAAAGTTACCATCGTAAAGGTCATCATACCATCCATCATTGTTGGTTGGACTTTCTTGATGAAGCTCTCTATGTTGAGGCACTCGTCCTTGATCATCCTGCGTGATGTGGCACATTTCTTTAGTAGCCTCGTTGACCTTCCATTGAAGTTTGGCTAACCGAAGCATCTTCTCCCTTTTCCTATGTACTTGCTGATGTATAGCTTCCAGGTCTCTTATTTCCTGGTCCAACTCCTCTTCCTGTGGTGTTAGGTTGGTAGCCTTCCTTTTCTAGATCCTAGCTTCTCTCAGTGAGAGTGTCTCTTGATAGGTGTCCAGTGGCTGCAGGGCAGCCCCTGGCACTGTTGCCTTCTTAGGCGGCATGACGAAGGCAAACACTTATCGAAGATTGTGGAAGTGAGTTCACCGGAGGTGGGCACCAATGTTGGTCACTTGTTCTCAAATGCTGTGAATCAAGAATAAGACAACACAATTGTTTAGTATTAAAGACCTTCATCTTCCGAAGCATTATCCCCTCATGGACATAATGATCATCAGACGAAGGTTACGAAGGACATGCCTTCATCATCTTATAAATAAATCAGAACATAGAGATAGAAATGGCAAGTATAACTTATCGATCCATTCATGTTTGTATTCCGTAAAGCATAAATGAGTATTAACAGAATATATGTTACATTGATACATTCGGCTTGCTCGAAGATGCTGACGTGAGAGCGATTACAATTCATCGTGAACAATTCGATGCTACTGTTCATCTATTTATAGGCACGTGACGCAGCCCGGGTAAAAGTACATTTATGTCCCTGACATTTACTTATGATCGCAACATAAATCATTAAGGACTAAGTAGTCTTTTACCCTTTCAGTTAGCATCATCATCAGTCTTCATCACCATTATAAGCCGAAGCTGTCACTCTGGCAATAGCTTCGGCATTTGTTCTTATCATCCTTAGATCATATCTTCATCTCATATGCCTTCATCATGGCGGAAAGACTTCCGTCCTAAAGACAAAGCTCCCTGTAATAGCTTATACTAAAAGCAAATGGTTAATTATGTTTTTGTGGACCTTCGGAAGAGGAAGGCCCCCAATAGTCACATAGACCAGTTGAGTGCTTCTTCTTAATATCAAGGGTCACAAAGACCCCACAAGGATCACCACACACTTAGGTGTCTCTTGCTAGCTTTATAGTCACTTGAAAGTTTATAAGGAGATGAAGAAAGCAGAACCAAGCAACAAGAGCAACAAATGAAACACAAATCTCACTCTCTCAAGTCACTAATCACTATTGATCACTTGTCTTAATTGTGGCACTTGAAGAGGATTGGAAGCTTTGAATGTGTCTTTGGAATGAATTCTCCCCAACCACAATTCTAGCCATTCATTGTAGCTTTCTGTTGACGGGCGCACCGGACAGTCCGGTGCGCACCGGACATCACACTGTTCATTGTCCGGCCTGCCATGTCAACCAACCGTTGGGGTTTGGAGCAGTCGACGGTTGAATTCGCATGTCCTTGTGGTGCACTGGACAGTCCGGTGTCCTTGTGGTGCACTGGACAGTCCGGTGGCACACCGGACAGTCCAGTGCGACCTGACGTCACTGACTATTTCTGACCTTCTGACACTTCTGACGTCGTGGCAGTCGACCATTGGCGTAGATGACTGTTGGACGTGGGCTCACTAGACAGTCCCATGTCTCAGAAATGTTGAAACATTCTGGATTAGTTGTGTGAGAAGAAAAAGAGTCAGTTCCAACACAAGATGTTGTTGTTGCGGAAGCTGAACCAACTATTGCCGAAGCTGACAGTGATGACGAAGAAGATGATGACATTTTAAGTCCGAGCAAACCTAGCCATATTGATTTTGAAAAATCCATAGTTAGAAAGGAAGATTTGATTTTAATGAAGAAATTAGGATATTTTAGAGAGAATGATGACAAACTAGGTTTGCTAGGGAAGAAGTGATTCTAGAACCAAGAAATGACGAAGTCGTGGTTTTTAAAAGCTTCTTCAGAGCAGGTCTTTGGTTCCCTCTATACGAGATGATCGGTGAAGTTTTAAAGAAGTTCGATATCTACCTTCATCAACTCACCCCAAATGCTATAGTTAGACTTAGCGTGTATATATGGGCTTTATGAAGTCAAGGAAAACTGCTAATGGCGAAGGGTTTGGCAAAGTACACGAACTCCATTACCAGACTAAGGCTAGGGCTGATGGTCTGCATAAGAACTTTGGGTGTTACAGTTTTGCATATCGAAAGGATACTAAGGCACCTGTGATTGGATATCGCACCAAGTGGCTGACTGGCTGGACAAGTGAATGGTTCTATGTGAAAGCTGATGAGAAGAAGAGAGAGAGAGAAGCTTATGAATACGGTGATGAGTCCCTTGAGACTAAGCTTCGGCATGACACGGCCATTGTGCAACATGCAACTCGGGTCTCCCTGCCAGTTGGCTGAAGTGGAATTTAGAATTGTGGTAGAGCATATTAGTACTCAGGATTTGGTGCAAGAGTACATGGGCAACAAAATTTTTCCAACTTCTGGTGGGTGGGGGATGCCGAAGAAAAAAGAAGAAAGGAAAAAAATTGAGCTTGTTCGGTTGCCATACCATTTTAAGTTCTAGGATTCTTTCTGTGGCCTTTGTGCCAAATAGTTGGAAATGAAAGTGACAATATGCAATGAAATCCTTAGGAATTATACGAATAAGGAAGATCAATTGATGACAGCTGCCTTCGGCCCCTAAAAAAACAAAGACTGTACCGAGTGATGGACGCTCTTAACTTCGAATACCCAGATTACGGAAGGCTTGACGAAGGAGCCAGGGGAACAAATAAAAAGAGGGGTTTAAGCATTTTTAAAATGCAAGCCATGCGGTCCATTGAAAAAGATCAGAGGGCTGCTAAAAAACAAAAAACTTTCAGTGGATCCGAAGGACTCGGCTCCCAAGAAATGAATGTCCTCAATCTTGGCTCCTGCCGAGGTGAAGGTACAAGATGTACCAGAGAAGACTGTCGACACCTCTTTGTCTTCATCTACCGGTGTTACAGAAATATTGAAGGTAATGTCTGAACCCTTCCCATTTGCCATGCTAAGTCCCCTGGGGTCGGATCTGACTAGCCTATTGCCGTCAAAGGAGAAGGGAGTTGAAAAAACATGGAAGGGAAGAAGACTGCTTCGGCAACTGGGGGAAATGTGGGAGGTCAGAAGAAACGACGAATGAAGGCTGTAATGAAGGCTATCCATAAGACCCCGCCCCCGGTCTTGGCGAAAAAAGTGTTGCCCCTGCTAATTTCGAAGCTAACGCTGATGCTGAAGCTAATGAGGCTGTGCCTGAAGCTAAAAACAGCGGAGGCCCTCTTGGAACCATAATGTTAGAGATTGACAAGATTATAGCTCATGTGGTTCCTGAGAGGGAAATGGCTGAAGTGACCACTGATAGGACTTCGCCCTTAAAAATGAAAGAGTTAGAAGGAGCTTCTTCGGAGGATGTAGAGTTAGACCTACGACACTTGGGTGGCTAGGAACTCTCCGAAGAAGATATCTCTGAGTTAAAAGGATTTGCTATTACTGGTGGCTACAAAGCCGGATCCGTGCTCTTCGGCGGCATCGACGAGGAAATTCTAGGATGCATTCCTGACCGTGCTAGAGCAAAAATTGTCAATACTTTATCAAGGAGTATCGGATTACCGAAGCTCGAACAAGATCTCGCAACTACAGGAAAGAGCATATTACCAGGTGCTTGTTTTATTCGAATTTTAAGGTATAAACTTTGGTGTTTGCCTCTCCGACTTATTAATTTTTAAATTTTGAGAGTTTTGGGCTGACTTCGGTTTTTTAACAGAGCCTACGGCTGAGTAAGGCTTTAAAGCTGCAACAGGAAAGTGAAGATAGGAAAAATGAGCTTGTCATAAGTAACTTGGAAGGGAGAGTGAAAGAACTTGAAAAATCTTCTAGCAGAAAAAGATTCAAAGATTGAGACTGCCGAAGCAGACCTATCCGAAGCTCATCTTTGGATTAAGGATCAAAAAGCTTGTATTTCTGATCAAAACAAACATCTTGAAGAAGCACATTCAAATTTGAAGGAAGCTGGAATCCGATATGAGCATGAAGTTAAAGGTTTAAAGGTTAAGGTCAAAGCCAAAGTAGAAAAAAGCTCTAAATTAACTGAAGGCCTTACAATGCTTCGGGGCACCTGCTCTGGCTTCGCAGCTCGATGCTTCCTTTGCCTGCGCGAAATGTTTAGTTCAGTCGGAGCAATATCAGGAGAAGAGAAATATTCTACCGATGAAATTCCAAAGGAGCTCGAGTTTGTGGAAAAAGAAATCAATGAATTTGACAAAGTGATGGAGGGGCACAGAGATTTTTGTGCCTTAGTGGCAGCCCGGGGAACAACTAACATGTTTGCAAAAGCTGGGTGTAAGCATTTGAGAGATGTTAACAAGCCCACCTTCGCAACTCTCCAGCTGACATTAAGAACATTCCAAGCGAAGCTCGAAGCGTGGGGAATAGATTTATTACCCAGATATAGGAGAAGGGCGGCCGAGAACTGGCTGGAAACAAAGCTCGAGCTCTGTAATACCCAATTTGTAAATAGTAACAAAGAGTTGATCTCAATATATATTTTGCCCTCAACTCATTATAACATGGGAATACCCATATTTAAAATGAATAATTAACTAATGGCACATCAATAATCTATGCATCATATTGGAGTTTATTTGTGTGTGCATTTAATAATAATGATAACAATAATAATAGAAATACCTTAATGACCAAATTTGGATTTAAAACCTAGTTACAATTTAGAGTTTGGAGAGAGAGAAGGAAAAATACTATACAAAATAAAGAAAATAAACATAAATAAATAAATTTCTTCCATATTAGTAGACTCAATTTGTACATTTAATATGGGTGCAAGTTCACAATCAAATTCAAAATTTAAATTTGAAATCTAAAAATAAAGCAGGAAATAAAAGGGAAAAGAGAGGACCTTTCTGCCCCATGGGCTGTGTGCTTAAGCTTTCGCCCCACTTTGACATCCCCTTCACCGCGCGCTACCCAGGCAACAAGTTGGGCGCGAGACCGTTGTCAGCTGGGGCCCTCGTCGGTCTCTGCGGGCGCGTGCCATGCTTCCCCTTGTGACGATACCAGGTGGATCCAGGTGGTCAGGGGTCTTCCCCTTTCTTCGCTCGCGTGCGCAACGGCCGCCGCGACTTCCCTGGAACCTGCCAACTCGCCAACCACCCCTCGGACCCCCTCGGCCAACACCCGTGCCTTTATTTAGTGCCCTGGGACCCGTCTGCACCGTCCTGAGTCTTAGACACCCTAGCCTCACCGTAAACCCGAGAGAGTGAGGTGGAGTAGCGCTACCGGGATAGGACCTAGGGATTCATCGCAGCCACGCCCTCCAAGCCGCACCCAAGTGATTCACCAGGTTCTACGGTGAGCGTTGTGACCTGGGCGCTCGGGAAATTGTTGCCTGCGCCACCAAGATTGCTCATCGTCGTCGGTGGGCCGCCGTGGACCGCAAGACTCCGTGGCTAGAACTCTATGCATTGCGGCTGACAGTAGTTACTCCCTCAATCGACTCGCTTATGCTTAAGCCACGTAAAGTAGCCTTTAGGGGTGGAAATAGTGGGCGAGGGTCATCGGGGGCCGAACGCCGGTGGGTCCACCACCGTGTGTGCGAACCCTGCCATCTCTGGCTGTCAAGAGGTGGGAGAACCTAGGATCGCTGTGCGTTGTCCATTGAACGACCGAGATGATACACAGCGGATACCTCTTCGGGTTGGATTGTGGGTCATTGGATGAGATTGGGCGGACCCAAACTGACCTCATCTATTTAGAATCTCCACCGTTAGATCTTGATTCAAGGGCCAATGTTAAGTACCGGTTTGCATAGGGTAGCGGTCCAATCTAGACCGTCCATACTAGATCGGACGATCAATGTCGAGTACCTGTTCGGCGTCCATTTCTGACTGTTGATTTTCAATCTAACGTCTGGTAGCGTATACTGTCTGACGTGGTTATGGGATTTAATCTCAATTGTTGGGGTCCGATCGGGCGGTCACGATTAGAAGATACCCATTCGCCCGACCCCTTTTACATATGAGCCCCTACGCTTTATAAAAATAAACCCGCCGTCCATCATAACTTAAAAGAGTGCTACATCCAGGCCTAGAATTTTTATAACAGTGCCCCCGAGCTTTTTGATAATTGTGCGCCCAGTCCAGAAACTTAGGAAAATAGGAAAAAGAATTTAGAAAATGGATTTCTAGTGCAAAAATAATTCTAGAACTTGTTTAATTCCAAGAAAATCCATTTTAACTCCTTTTTAATCCATTCCAGTTGCAATAATTTTATATTAATACTGTTTATCACTTGGTAACTCTATTTAGTCATTGCAACGGAACCTTCCAAGTCATTAGGCCCACCTACAGTTGTCCTTGTCCAACGGACCTCAGACAACCCTACAAGTGTTCCTGAATCACTTGATAAGTTCGGTATCTGCTTTTCTTACCTTTCCCAAGAGCGTTTTACCTGTCATGCAGACATTATAGATCATCGGAGATACGAAAATGCGGAAGCGATTACATAAACTTACATTTATTTAAAAGTAAGACAAAGTTATATATTACACACCAGGATATAGCTTAAGAGTGCAGAGTAATATTATTACACACCAAGGGAGGCAAAAACCCCTCCTGAAAAGTATCAAACAAAAGTTTTTATGGAGGAACCCTTCCTCCCGCAGCTCTATTCTTGGTTTTCTTCTTTCGGGACCACCTTGGAACAGAAACAACAAAAATTTGTTGCTTCTTCACCTAAAAACAATAGGGAATAAAACCCTGAGTATGGAATTACTCAGCAAGACTTACCCGACTAAAGAAAAGACTCTCAAGGGGATGCTGGTTATCAGGGAGTCAAGGAAGGGTTTCTCAATAATCAAAGACTCTATTTGCAGAAATGCTTACTAAAGTGGATCCTTAAAAGTCCAATTTTACTTGCCAGGTTAAGTAGGATTACCTGTCTCTAGAGTTCTTTCTACCCTAGTTCAATCACTTGACCTGTACTGGCCAATTTTCTTAACAACCCTTTATCTTTACTGGAGTTCTACGTATAGGGCAGTGACCAAGTCTTCATAACCACGAAGGTACGGTGATCCAAATCGATTATACTCAGCTGAGGATCTCCAATCACACGACATATGTAGCACTTAACCCTTGCATATGTCAACCCGCCACCGGGTTCTTAAGACCAGATCAGGTTCACGCCAACCGAGAGCACAGATACACCACTGTCCAGCCTCTTGCCACGGAGGGTACACGCTACTCTCGCCATCTCTCCACTCCCATTGCGTGGTATCTTATTCTGGCCTTAGTCTGCCCGAGGCAAGGCTTACCCATGACGAGGCATGTGACCAGTTAAAGGGTCCTCGGTCAGCAAGCCTACATCGACACGGTCCTTAATCGACTCAGACGGAGACACTACACCGAGACTCTCTTCTCGTGCAAGTCACCCGCCCGGTCTCAGCTTAATCATTTCAATCCCAAAGTTTGGTACCTAGCAGAGGTACATCTTTTCCGATGTTGAACCCATCATGGCCATGATGGATCCACCATCAAATTTTATTTTCAAAAACATCCCTCCCACTTTGCCACATCATCTTTTGTAAAAAAACAAAATCTTTTCTTTGCTAAAGCAAGACTAAACATAGTAAAAACTTTTTATAAAATAGGGATCCAAAGGAAGGTAATCAAATTCAAGGAAGGTAATACAGGGGTTGTTTTATCAATCAACTCCTATCACCTAATGCATCAAGCAAGTGAGAAAGATTTTAAAAGAGTCAAGGAGGTGGCAAATGCACCGGGGCTTGCCTTCGTTTATAGGTGAGTTAGGCTCAGATCCGCAGATATCAAAGTAAAAGCAATTCCCTGCCTGATGTTCCGCAGGTGGTGGTGGTGAAGTCTTCTCTTCTTCTACTTCAACCTCTTCTTCGTTTCTAGATATAACCATATATATATAAGAATGAATTCCATGGAATGCTTATGAGAATGCAAATATAATAAGAGTTTATTATCTAAGGTCTTGAATACAATTTTCCTTCACGGAACTCCGAGAACTTAGGGTTTCCGGAGTTAACAGCGAAGTTCAAAGAGCAGGGGGTGGGGGTTTTGGGTTCTAATTATCAAACAAGGTCCAAACCATACCAAATTCTACCCAAGACTTCTAAATAATGTTTTGAGTTCATATAAAAAGTTTGGGCATTTTTGGAATTATTTTCTATTCTTTAAAAATCCAGAACCAATATTTTAAGCTATTTTAAATGCTCCAAAATTCTTTATTTGACCTAAAAATCATGGAACTATTTTTTTAAAAATCTATGGAAAATTAGGAATCTAGCAAAATTGGTTTTACATTTTTAGGATTTTTCTATAATTTTCTACATATTTCCAAAGTTTCATTGAAAAAGAAAAAGGAAAAGCTTAAACAGTACTTGGCCGATTCTAGCCCAGGCGGCCCAAACCCAGGCAGAAACGCGCGCGCGCCCGTGCCCGCGCTGGCAGCTTTGCGAAAAAGCCCTCGGTGTTCTGGCTAACTGGTTACGGGTTCTTTCACTATTTTATTGAGTCACTGACGCTTTTCAAATAAACCCCCCAAGTTCTATTCCCTTCCACGTCGAGGTCCCCAACGACGACAAGCGAGGCAGAGCTCCGGCGAGCGCGTAGACCGGCCAAACGGGGCAAGGACTGGCATCCTACATCGGTCTAAACCAGATTGGGGGCCTGGTGAATGTTTCCCCTAAGTTAATTTCATAAATGACTAACCGAATGTCTCTGGCCACGGTGACCGTGGACATTGCGGACAAATGAATGTGTTCCCGGTGATTCATGGCGGTCTAGTTCAATTGAAGGGGTCGAGAAGCTTGAGGAGAGCCTAGGGATGCTAGAACAAGCGAAGGAGTAACTTGAACTGACCTAAACTGAGCTGACCGCAGTGAGGTTGTCTTCACGGTGTTCTTGAGCAGATTTGGGGAAAGTTTAAAATTCGCTCTCACTGGTGATCGACTGGGGGCAATACTGGGTGGTGTGGTGCGTGATGATGTTGTGGAGCTAACGGCGGGCTCAATTTATAGAGAGCAACAGCGGTGGCCGGGAATTGCAGTGGTGACAAGCGGCGGTCAGAGGATGAGGAGTTTACTGGTGCGTGTGATTAGTGGCGAAACCCCGTGGCATCCACTCCGGTGATCACCGGACATGCGATGCACGGTTAACCGCGATGTGGTAAAGCGTCAGGACACGCGACGAACGACGGTGGTGGCTCAACGATGGTGAAAACCTTATCCAAAGGATCGGTGAGCAAGGGGAGAGGCACGGCGGCTAGCCGGAGTGACGTCCAGCTCACCGACGGCGATACCTTTCACCCCGTGACGTTATCTATCCACTCCGGGCACAAATCGGGACGTTGACGGCATGAATCGCGGTGGAGGGATCGTCGGCGGCAAGATCACTGAAGCTTATCTTCTTCAGTTACTGTACCATGGCATTCCTCATCAGTTCATCTGACAGAGCAACTCCAGGGCAATTCCTCTCCAAATTTCGCATTACAACTTCATCATCTCTCTGCACCAAAGTTGTAGGGCTACAAACCAGCTATAACTTTGCTACATTGGGTTCCTACAAAAAGTCACTGGATCCTGCTTAAAATTAAGCCCTAAGTTCATGCAATCCTTCTGTCAGTCTGAAATTTAGACTTGAACAGCCTGACAACCTAACTTTGGGTGTGATTATCTCCAAATTCTTCTCAATAACTATGCTTGCACTCTTAAGCAAAATTGTTCTCCTTTGATAGGTCTACAAATTTGATGTGTTGACCTAGGGTGTATTCTCACTAATTTGAAAGTTATAAAGCTCCCAAGTTGAGCTTATAACACTGATTTCAGACTTAACATAGAACCCAAATGGGGTCCCTTTTGCAATTAGGTCCAAAACCCAGGGTTTAGCTTACAAATCCACCAATTTGTGAACCAAATGACTTAGGATACTTATTTAACCTGGTTTTTGCACTTTTGTCCAAAAGTGGACTAATTTTGCACTTAACCCCCTAGGGTTTGGTTTTAGGGTTTTCTAGGGTCCTTATTAGGGTTTTTGGTATTTCAAGGGTGTGAATGCCCCTTAGATCCATCCTTAGTAATATTTTATGATTATTTCCCTTAAACTTTAGGGTTTTCTCTATTTGGGTCTTGCTTTACCCTTTTGATCCCTGTTTAGGGTTAAGCATCCTACACTAGGGTCTTATTTGCAAAATGCCATATCAATACAACTTGTTTGAAATTTTTGCCTAGTGAATGCACTCTAGGTGTGTCAAACATATGCAATGCCAATTCTTATGATGTTATGCTCAAGTTTTAGTAATAGTAACACCAGGGGTGTTACATCCTTCCCCCCATAAAAGAATCTCGTCCCGAGATTAAAAGTCCTAGGGTAAGTAGTGGAAAAGGAAATGCTTCATGTTTTTATTTCCTGAGTTTTGGTACAAGGCAGGGGTGGGTTTGGGGCTCACTTCTTTATTACAACAATGTTGTGCACTTTACAAATTATAAGAGGCTAAAAAGCCTGGGAAATTCTTGTCTAAGAAATCTTGAGTTTCCCAAGTAGCCTCATCTTCGGAATGTTGGTTCCACTGTATCTTATAAAACTTGAGAGTTTTTCTTCAGGTAACCCTGTCCTTTTGATCTAAGACTCGAATAGGGTGCTCAGAATACATCAAGTCTGGCTCTAGGACAACATCTGTCACTTCAATAGTTCGATCCGGAACCCGAAGACATTTCTTCAACTGAGACACGTGGAACACATTATGCACAGCATACAAGGTTTCGGGTAGTTGAAGTCGATATGCCACTGGTCCACACTGCTCAAGTATAGGGAATGGACCAATGTACCGAGGTGCAAGCTTCCCTTTAACCCCAAAACGCGATACGCCCTTCATTGGTGAGACTTTCAAGTAAACATAATCTCCCACAAGAAAATATAAGGGTTGTCGTCTCTTGTCTGCGTAACTTTTCTGACGAGCTTGAGCTTTCTTCAAATTATGAATTATTCTTTGAACTTTTTCTTCGGTTTCTTTCACCATATTAGGCCTAAAGAAGTACCTTTCACCAGGTTCAGACCAATTTAGCGGAGTACGACATCGTCGTCCATATAAAGCTTCAAAGGGTGCCATCTTAATGCTTTCTTGATAGCTATTATTATATGAGAACTTCGCTAATGGTAAACATTCATCCCATTTCTATGAGAAGTCCAACACACATGCCCGCAGCATATCTTCAAGTATTTGATTGACCCTCTCAGTCTGTTCACTTGTTTGAGGATGATAGGCCGAGCTATGGAGCAATTTGGTACCCAGGGATTTATGAAGTTCTTCCCAGAATTTGGACATGAATTGCGATCCACGATCTGACACTATCGTCTTTGGAACACCATGCAAACTGAGAATACGAGTAATGTATAATGTTGTATAAGTGGCCACTGTGTATTTTGTCCTGACAGGTAGGAAGTGGGCAATCTTTGTGAGTCGATCAATGATAACCCAGATAGAATCATACCATCTAGCTGTCCTGGGCAGTCCCACAATAAAGTCCATACTAATATCCTCCCATTTCCAGGTTGGGATTGGTAATGATTGCAATGGCCCAGCAGCTTTCATTTGTATGGCCTTGACACGCTTACAAGTGTCGCATCGAGCCACATAGCGTGTGATTTTGATCTTCATCTTCATCCACCAATAATGTTGTTTTAGATCTTGATACATCTTAGTGCTTCCAGGATGAATAGAATAGCGACTAAGATGGGCTTCATTTAGAATTTGTTGGCGGACTTCTTCCTTTTTCGGCACCACTATGCGGTTGTTGAACCATAACACACCTTGGTCGTCTTCTCTAAAACAATTGGTCTTTTCGGCCCTTATCTTCTCACGTACATGTTTCATACCCTCATCATTCCTTTGTGCGTCAATTATCCTTTGTAGGATGACTGACTCCAGTTTCAAGTGATTTGAAGTTCCTTGCTGAATCATGCCCAGGTTTAGATTTTCCATCTCTTGGCACAATGTAATGTCAGAAGTCCTCATAGTTAAACAATGGCAGGAGGCCTTGCGACTGAGTGCATCTGCCACTACATTTGCGTTGCCTGGGTGATAATGGATCTCCAGTTCATAATCCTTGATTAACTCGAGCCATCTCCTTTGTCTCATATTGAGTTCAGACTGGGTAAAGATGTATTTCAAACTTTTGTGGTCTGTATAAATATGACAGACATTTCCCAGTAGATAATGACGCCAGATCTTCAGGGCATGAACCAATGCAGCTAACTCTAGATCATGAGTGGGGTAATGCTCCTCATGCCGACGCAACTGCCTTGAAGCATACTCGATTACTCGGCCCTCTTGCATTAATTCGCAGCCGAGACCACTGCCTGATACGTCACAATACACATCAAAGGGTTTATTAATGTCCGGTTGAGCTAATACCGGAGCAGTGGTTAACAATATCTTCAGTTGCTCAAAAGCTTCATTACACTTTGAAGACCAATTGAATTTAGTCTCATTCTTCAATAGACTTGTGATTGGCTTCACAAGCTTAGAAAAATCTGGTATAAATCAGTGGTAATAGCCAGCTAGTCCAAGGAAACTTCGGACTTGATGAACAGTGGTTGGGGGTTTCCACTCCAAAATATCCTTGACCTTGCTGGGATCTACTGCAATCCCCCTGACAGATAATACATGTCCCAGAAATTGAATTTCTTCCAGCCAAAACGCGCACTTACTGAACTTAGCATATAATTGATGTTCCCTTAGGCGCGTTAATACTATCCGTAAATGTTGAGCATGCTCCTCTTCATTCTTTGAATATATCAAAATATCATCTATGAAGACCACCACAAATTTGTCCAACTCGGGCATGAATACCGAGTTCATCAGATAAGTGAAGTGGGCAGGAGCATTCGTCAGTCCGAAAGACATTACCAAATATTCAAATAAACCATACCGCGTGGTAAATGCAGTCTTTGGTATATCCTCGGGCCGAATACGGATCTGATGATAGCCCGACCTGAGATCAATTTTAGAAAATACCCTTGCTCCAGTCAGTTGATCAAATAGAATGTCAATCTGTGGAAGAGGGTACTTGTTCTTGATAGTGACCTCATTCAGGGGTCGATAATCCACGCACATCCGTAATGTTTGATCCTTCTTCTTGACGAATATGGCGGGACAACCCCATGGTGACGAGCTTGGCTGGATGAATCCTTTCTCTAGTAGATCTTGTAATTGAATCTTTGGTTCTGCCAGCTCATTTGGAGGCATCCGGTACGATCTTCTAGAAATGGGAGCCGTACCAGGCTTCAACTAAATTACAAACTCTACATCTCTTTCAGGTGGCAATCTAGGCAAATCTTCTAGAAAGACATCTGGAAACTCACATACTACCGGAATATCCTTGATCTCCAGTATAATGGCTTCATATATTCTGCCAGTAGTTTTAGCTGGAATGGGGATAGACAAAAGAATTTCCTCTTGGTTATGACTCAACCTGATGGTTCTCTGATCAGTGTTGAGGGTTGCTTTATGTTGGGCCAACCAATTCATGCCCAAAATCACATCTATGTCTTGGCCTTTCAGAACAATCATATTAGTAAGAAAGTCCCGTCCGGCCAATGTTACAGGCACTTCGAAAGCCACTTCCTTAGTAAATATTTGTCCCCCAGGTGAATGAATTTTAAACCCTTCCCTTGACCCTTGATTCATGGTACGGAATGCAATGTTGCTCCACAAATTTCTTGCTGATGAATGTATGCGAAGCACCAGAATCAAAGAGAATAATTGCGGGATGATTGGCCACAAGGAACATACCCATCATTACCGGTTCACCGTCCGGTGTGGTGGCCACTTGAGTGAAATAAATTCGTCCCGTCTTCTTTATGTTCTTGCCCGTATTTCCCTTAGCTTGAGAAGAATTCCCAATACCTTGTTGATTGTTTGGACGATTCTGTTTCGGGTAGGGGCAATCCTTGATAAAGTGCCCAGATTTTCCACAATTGAAGCAGCCTGCTGACGGACTGGGGAGGGCAGGGAATCGAGTGCCAGGGGCACCCGGCTGACTGGTTGTAGTGGGGGTAGCATTGGGACGAATGAACACTGGTTGTTTGAATGGGACGGAGGGTGGGCGTGATGAAGAATGACCCTGATTAAAAGGCTGGAGAACTAACCGTTGCCTTTTCTCGGGGCCCTGATTAGGCCGAATGCCTACATTCTCCTTGGACTTTCCAGAATTTGCATATTTAGATTCAACTACCAGCGCTGTGCTGACAGCCCTTCCGTAGGTGAGGTCGATGCAGGTAGCCATTTTCCTTTGCATCCGATCATTTAAACCCCGCATGAAACAGTTCTTCTTCTTTACGTCGGTGTTGACTTGGTCAATCACATACTGAGATAAGTGATTAAATTTATTGAGATACTGGGTGACAGTATCTCCGCCTTGCTTCAACTTCATGAATTCCTCCTGTTTCATGTGGAGTACTCCTTCAGGTATGTAATGTTCCCTGAAGGCCAGCTTGAATTCATCCTAGGTCACTTGATGACCAGCCGGTTGTACGGCAACAAAGTTCCCCCACCAGGTGCTGCCAGGGCCACACAATTGCTAAGCTGCGAACAGGGGCTTCTAAGTTTCGGAGCACCGAAGAAGTCCAAATTTCTGCTGAATGACGCGGATCCATTCATCCGCCTCTAAAGGGTCTTCTACCTTGACGAACAATGGAGGGCACGTCTCAGAGAAGTCTAGATAAGATGTCTCCCAGGGGCCTTGCGGATAGGCCCGTCCGCCTTGTTGTTGAAGTGGTTGGCCTGCCATCTCCCATAGAAAGCGGGTGTTTTCTGCTGTAGCGTTTACCAAGGTAGCGATGGCCTCGGCAAGTGTCGGGGGTATTGGAGGTGGATTCGGGGTCGCCTCCCTCCCACGAGAGGTACCAGCCCCATCCTGAGCGTGAGTCCTAGAAGGCATCTGAGGCAAAGAACATTGGGAGCAATATGATATGCCATACAAATCATCCATTTCACATTACTTTAAAAGGTAATGTTACAGACACTTACTTTACAATAGGATTACACCCCCTATTACACAATAGTACTACTTCTATCCTATACTATTCCTGCTTCCTGTCACTCTTGGTAGCCTCACTGTCGGGCGTAGGAGACCACTCATCGACCAACTTCATAGAGGGAGGGGGCCTGAAGAGGTCCAACTCGCCACCAAAAGCTTCTCCCGCTACTTGAGAAGGTCCGGCTTCTGCCCCGACAGGATCCGCAGATATACTGGGGTGTAGTTGTGAGTACAATACATGAACTTCTTCATGTAAAGTATTACAATAAGCCTGCAAGGTATCGATAGCTGAGCTAAGTTCTTCTACTCTGGCTCGAGCTTTCGCCTCTTTAGCCCAGGCAAGCGAACGAGAGTGAACCGCCCAGTCGAGCGCCAAATCTCGATCTACGAGCTGATCTTGCAGGTAGCGAATGTCGCTTCTCAATTCATTGATTCTGTCGCCATCCGCGACCCATATGTCAGTCCTGCGTTGGAGTTCTGTTTGAAGTCGACTAACTTTTGCTTCGAGATCCCTGATCGGATCATTACTCCCACTACTGCTATCCTCGTGCCTTGGGGCAAGTTGATGACGTGGCACACCAATTGGGCCAGTATGCTTTCGCACAGTTTTCCTCGTGCGCGGCGGCATTTTTCTAAGGGGGAAAATCTTATTAACATAGTTCTTAGCATGATGCATGTGTAATTATAGAACCAACCTTAGTTGATTCAACCTTCTATACATTACACTCTTCCTATCTAGTCTTTCATATAAACTCTTCAGAAATAGTAGATAAGAAGGGAAGAAATTTTCTAGATGAGTCTTTAGAAAATTCTTTTTGAAGATTCCTCATAATATCTGCAGAGAAGGGCTTCGCTCCGATACCAGCTGCGACGGAACCTTCCAAGTCATTAGGCCCACCTACAGTTGTCCTTGTCCAATGGACCTCCGACAACCCTGCAGGTGTTCCTGAATCACTTGATAAGTTCGGTATCTGCTTTTCTTACCTTTCCCAAGAGCGTTTTACCCGTCATGCAGACATTACAGATCATCGGAGATACGAAAATGCGGAAGCGATTACATAAACTTACATTTATTTAAAAGTAAGACAAAATTATATATTACAGACCAGGATATAGCTTATGAGTGCAGAGTAATATTATTACACACCAAGGGAGGCAAAAACCCCTCCCGAAAAGTATCAAACAAAAGTTTTTATGGAGGAACCCTTCCTCCCGCAGCTCTATTCTTGGTTTTCTTCTTTCGGGACCACCTTGGAACAGAAACAACAAAAGTTTGTTGCTTCTTCACCTAAAAACAATAGGGAATAAAACCCTGAGTATGGAATTATTCAGCAAGACTTACCCGACTAAAGAAAAGACTCTCAACGGGATGCTGGTTATCAGGAAGTCAAGGAAGGGTTTCTCAATAATCAAAGACTCTGTTTGCAGAAACGCTTACTAAAGTGGATCCATAAAAGTCCAATTCTACTTGTCAGGTTAAGTAGGATTACCTGTCTCTAGAGTTCTTTCTACCCTAGTTCAATCACTTGACCTATACTAGCCAATTTTCTTAACAACCCTTTATCTTACTAGAGTTCTATGTATAGGGCAGTGACCATGTCTTTATAACCGCGAAGGTACGGTGATCCGAATCGATTATACTCAGCTGAGGATCTCCAATCACACGACATATGTAGCACTTAACCCTTGCATATGTCAACCCACCACCGAGGTTTTTAAGACCAGATCAGGTTCACGCCAACCGAGAGCACAGATACACCACCGTCCAGCCTCTTGCCACGGAGGGTACATGCTACTCTCGCCATCTCTCCACTCCTATTGTGTGGTATCTTATTCTGGCCTTAGTCTGCCCGAGGCAAGGCTTACCCATGACAAGGCATGTGACCAGTTAAAGGGTCCTCGGTCAGCAAGCCTACATCGACACGGTCCTTAATCGACTCAGACGGAGACACTACACCGAGACTCTCTTCTCGTGCAAGTCACCCGCCTGGTCTCAGCTTAATCATTTCAATCCCAAAGTTTGGTACCTGGCAGAGGTACATCTTTTCCGATGTTGAACCCATCATGGCCATGATGGATCCACCATCAAATTTTATTTTCAAAAACATCCCTTCCACTTTGCCACATCATCTTTTGTAAAAAAACAAAATCTTTTCTTTGCTAAAGCAAGACTAAACATAGTAAAAACTTTTTATAAAATAGGGATCCAAAGGAAGGTAATCAAATTCAAGGAAGGTAATGCACGGATTGTTTTATCAATCAACTCCTATCACCTAATGCATCAAGCAAGTGAGAAAGATTTTAAAAGAGTCAAGGAGGTGGCAAATGCACCGGGGCTTGCCTTCGTTTATAGGTGAGTCAGGCTCGGATCCACAAATATCAAAGTAAAAACAATTCCCTGCCTGATGTTCCGCAGGTGGTGGTGGTGAAGTCTTCTCTTCTTCTACTTCAACCTCTTCTTCGTTTTCTAGATATAACTATATATATAAGAATGAATGTCATGGAATGCTTATGAGAATGCAAAGATAATAAGAGTTTATTATCTAAGGTCTTGAATACAATTTTCCTTCACGGAACACCGAGAACTTAGGGTTTCCAGAGTTAACAGTGAAGTTCAAAGAGCAGGGGGTGGGGGTTTTGGGTTCTAATTATCAAACAAGGTACAAACCATACCAAATTCTACCCAAGACTTCTAAATAATGTTTTGAGTTCATATAAAAAGTTTGGGCATTTTTGGAATTATTATCTATTCTCTAAAAATCCAGAACCAATATTTTAAGCTATTTTAAATGCTCCAAAATTCTTTATTTGACCTAAAAATCATGGAACTATTTTTATTAAATTCTATGGAAAATTAGGAATCTAGCAAATTTGGATTGACATTTTTAGGGTCTTTCTATAATTTTCTACAGATTTCCAAAGTTTCACTGAAAAAGAAAAAGGAAAAGCTTAAACAGTACTGGGCCGATTCTAGCCCAGGTAGAAACGAGTGCGTGCCCGCGCCCGCGCTGGCAGCTCTACGAAAAAGCCCTCGGTGTTCTGGCTAACTGGGAACGGGTTCTTTCACTATTTTATTGAGTCACTGACGCTTTTCAAATAAACCCCCAAGTTCTATTCCCTTCCTCATCGAGGTTCCCCGACGACGACAAGCGTGGCAGAGCTCCGGCGAGCGCGTAGACCGGCCGAACGGGGCAAGGACTAGCGTCCTCCGTCGGTCTAAACCAGATTGGGGGCCTGGTGAATGTTTCCCCTAAGTTAATTTCATAGATGACTAACCAAATGTCTCTAGCCATGGTGACCGTGGACATTGCAGACAGATGAATGTGTTCCTGGTGATTCATGGCGGTCCAATTCAAATAAAGGGGTCAAGAAGCTTGAGGAGAGCCTAGGGATGCTAGAACAAGCGAAGGAGTAACTTGAACTGACCTGAACTGAGCTGACTGCGGTGAGGTTGTCTTCACGGTGTTCTTGAGCAGATTTGGGGAAATTTTAAAATTCGCGCTCACTGGTGATCGACTGGGGGCAATACTGGGTGGTGTGGTGCGTGATGATGTTGCGGAGCTAACGGCGGGCTCAATTTATAGAGAGCAACAGCGATGGCTGGGAATTGCAGTGGTGACGAGCGGCGGTCAGAGGATGAGGAGTTTACTGGTGCGTGTGATTAGTGGCGAAACCCCGTGGCATCCACTCCGGTGATCACCGGACATGCGATGCACGGTTAACCGCGACGTGGTAAAGCGTCAGGACACGCGACGGATGACGGTGGTGGCTCAACGACGGTGAAAACCTTATCCGAAGGATCGGTGAGCAAGGGGAGAGGCACAACGGCTAGTCGGAGTGACGTCCAGCTCACCGACGGTGATACCTTTCACCCCGCGACGTTATCTATCCACTCTGGGCATGAATCGCGGCGGAGGGATCGTCGGCGGCGAGATCACTGAAGCTTATCTTCTTCAGTTACTGTACCATGGCATTCCTCATCAGTTCATCTGACAGAGCAACTTCAGGGCAATTCCTCTCCAAATTTCGCATTACAACATCATCATCTCTCTGCACCAAAGTTGTAGGGCTACAAACCAGCTATAACTTTGCTACATTGGGTTCCTACAAAAAGTCACTGGATCCTGCTTAAAATTAAGCCCTAAGTTCATGCAATCCTTCTATCAGTCTGAAATTTAGACTTCAACAGCCTGACAGCCTAACTTTGGGTGTGATTATCTCCAAATTCTTCTCAATAACAATGCTTGCACTCTTAAGCAAAATTGTTCTCCTTTGATAGGTCTACAAATTTGATGTGGTGACCTAGGGTGTATTCTCACTAATTTGAAAGTTATAAAGCTCCCAAGTTGAGCTTATAACACTAATTTCAGACTTAGCATAGAACCCAAATGGGGTCCTTTTTGAAATTAGGTCCAAAACCCAGGGTTTAGCTTACAAATCCACCAATTTGTGAACAAAATGACTTAGGATACTTATTTAACCTAGTTTTTGCACTTTTGTCCAAAAGTGGACTAATTTTGCACTTAACCCCCTAGGGTTTGGTTTTAGGGTTTTCTAGGGTCCTTATTAGGGTTTTTGGTATTTCAAGGGTGTGAATGCCACTTAGATCCATCCTTAGTAATATTTTATGATTATTTCCCTTAAACTTTAGGGTTTTCTCTATTTGGGTCTTGCTTTACCCTTTTGATCCCTGTTTAGGGTTAAGCATCCTACACTAGGGTCTTATTTGCAAAATGCCATATCAGTACAACTTGTTTGAAATTTTTGCCTAGTGAATGCACTCTAGGTGTGTCAAACATATGCAATGCCAATGCTTATGATGTCATGCTCAAGTTTTAGTAATAGTAACACCAGGGGTGTTACAGTCATGAAACATAGATTAAATTTATTCATTTGGTTTAATCCATAGCAATCACTTGATAACTTCAGAAAATCATAACTCGATAACCGTAACTCCAAATTTAGTGATTCTTGTTCCTTCGATCTCGTTACGATGCGTAGAATATTATCATGCATTCTGTTCTGCTATTTGGTGTGATGTTAATTTCTACTATACTATGCTTGTTTGTATTATTGCGAGTAGACGAGCAAGCCACTAAGGACCCAAGTGTTCAGCAGGTGGAGACTGCTGAGCAGGAGCTCGTTGAAGGAAAGTTGTGCCCTTGATCACTTCTATTTACCCAAAAATGTTCCTGTTATTCATTGTGATCTGCATAGATTAATTTTGATGGGACCCAATAGGTCATCCTAGTTTGGCTATCTTTATACCTTATTTACCACTGAACTTTTGGGTAGTACCTGCTATTGCTTTATGTGATTTTGGGTATTGAGATACACTTTATTCATGATCATACTTTTATTATTAATGTGTTATTTACTATTCATGATAAGATCATATTGTTAACTAGAACATGGAGAACCACCCGGGAAAATAGTGCTACCACAAGGGTGGTATGGGACGCCCTTGGCTGACTAATTAGGAAAGCTAGTGGATGACTGCCTTACCCGAAAGGGGCAAGGGCAGTAGGGGAGTGGTCGGTGTAGGGAGGTTCTCGGGTTGATTTTGCTGCAATGGCGGTCAGATGGGGGATCCTTGCATTGCGCTTCCTAGAAACTGTAGTGGGTTTTCTAAAGCTAGTGGAACTTTGTAAATGCCTCGTAGTGTTACCCTGCCTCGCTTTCTTGGTAGAGGTGTATGGGATTCATGACCCCTTGGCAGATGGTTAACATGACTTGTGGGTAAAGATGTGCAACCTCTGTAGAGTGTAAAACTAGTATATCAGCCGTGCTCACGATCATGAGCGGCTCAGACCCTCACATGAGTAATTTATGGAATTAAATTCAATTTGTCATTTGCATGACGTTGTGGTTTATTATTAATTTGATCTATTATTACTCTGGTTTGGTATTTACTTACATTTAGTAATTGCTAATAAAATTTGACCAACTTATTAAAAGCATTGCTCAGCGTTAACCATTATTTGTTGATCAGCCTTACACTTCACATGAACTCCCACCTTTGGTGAGCTCATGCACATTATTCCCCACAACTTGTTGAGTTGTGATCTTTTGTGAGCTCACTCTTGCGATATATAACCCCCCCATAGGTGAAGAGCAGGTGGTCAAAGAGGAGCCCTACCATGAGGAATATGAGCTTATCTAGGTGGCGTCTCCCAGTCAGCTTGACGGCACCAAGGAATAATATTTAGTTCGTTTTATTGTTATCATTTATTTTTGTAAGACTTCCGTTATGTAATAATAATACTTGTGACATTTATCTCTATACACTTTGTCATTATATGTGATGTACTTCTTTAGCACACATATGAGATGCACCCGGCTTTATCCCTTAAATCCGGGTGTGACAAGCTCTTCTTGACGAAGTATGATATAATATCCTCAGTTTTCGACCTCTGTTTGTCTCTGTTTCACAATGCTAAAACATTTTGTTTAATAAATTTATTAGGCTGAAGTCGGCGAAGAGTGAAGAATTGAAGCTGAGAGATTTGGTGGTCTTAGAAAAAATTCTTGTAAATTTTTGTACAAAAGATGTTTTAATGTAATGAAATCAACGAAGGATTGACTTGCAGAATACTATTACCTTTGCAATGTTACCTTGGTCTGTTGTCGTTTGCTTTGTTGTGGACGAAACCGCCTTGTTTATTTTAAGACGAAGGCGAAAAACACCTCCCCTTCTTTTCGTTCACATCGAAGCATCTTCATCTACATCGAAGCATCTTCGTTCACATCGAAGCATCTTCGGGCCAAAGTCAAAAAAGGGGCCTTTCGTTCATAGCGAAATATTTTCGCAGTGAAGGCAAAAACATTCCTTTAGTGTCTTATGCGATATGCCATGATGTGATGAAGCTAAAGATGTCTAATGTATGTCCATATGAATGCAAAAGATGATGTGATGAAATATACAAGTGTATGCCGAAGATGAAAAACTCACGCAAATACACACCAGACTCTGCATCCTCTTAGGAACGACTTTGGAGTCTCTTCACCTCTTAGGTGGTATTTCAGCTCTACATTCTCTTAGGAACGACTTTGGAGCTAAGCTCTGCATCCCCTTAGGAACGACTTTGGAGCTTCTTCACCTTTGACTTAGGTGACATTTTAGCTCTGTATCCCATTAGGAACGACTTTGGAGCTACTTCACCTTTGGCTTAGGTGGCATTTTAGCTCTACATCCCCTTAGGGACGACTTTGGAGCTTTTTCATATTTTTACACTCAATGGTGTAATCTTAGATTTTTACATTTTATATATGGGGGAAACTAGCCCTTGTATTGTACAGGGCTGCGTAAGGAAAAATGAAAATTACAACCTATGGCCCCATTAAAACCTTTCCCCCTCTTGAAAGGAAAAGGGTGCCATAGGGAAAACAGAGAAAATTACATGGTTTACACATTGTATCTTTGAAGCTCGTCTGTGTTCTAGGATCTTGAAATGTCATTCCCGTCCATGTCTTTTAACCTATATGATTCAGGTCTTGACGAAGATACTAACAAGAAGGGGCCTTCCCACTTGAGTTATAGTGTAAATCCCAAAATTCGTATAAGGGAAAAATAATAAAATAAATAAATAAATAAAATAGTAAATTCAGATATCTCAAATCATACTCGAGTTTTGAAAATTAGGGACTGAATTTTGAAACCAAGAATTATTTTAGAAAAAGAAGTAATAGGAAGGTTTTCTGTTCAACTAAATGATTAATCATTTCATTAAATGATACACTATACACATTTATTTAAGTATTAAATTTAGATGACTCAAATCTAGACTAGACCTTTTAAATTTAGCACATAAAATTGAAACTCAAAAAATAAATAATAGAAGATATTCCATTAATATGTTCTCTTCATAAATTATGCATACTCTTAAAACAATCAAGAAACTATTAAATGAAAAGTATACAATATCTTCTTTCAAAATAAATGGATAACGAATATTTATTTTTGAAGTAACTTTTAATTCTTATCCCACATTCAAAATGCTATTTTCCCTAAAAAGAAAGGAACAATATGAGTGTGTCATAATTAAAACATCTATCAAACAAATAAAACTAATTAAAATAAATATATATCTATTGCATCATGATTGATTTTTGAGTGAGCATTATATTTTAGTTTGGAACTTGAAAATAAATGAAATAGAGAAAATGGAATAAAGAAAATAAAAGGAATAAAAGGAGAACAACGTTTGGGCCTAATGTCCTAGTCGGCCCATTCCTCCCTCACCCACGGCTCAACCCGCTCCCTGGCCTGCGACTGACGCTATGACCCCGCACCTCAGCCATACTGATCACAGTCGCTGACCCCTGGGGCCCATAGGACCAGCCTCCCACTCCTCACTAGCACACGTTGGCTCACCGCACACCCTGGCTCACTGACGGGCGGGACCCCCTCGTCAGCCTCTCCCTACCGCGGCACTGTCCTTCTCCCACCCGAGCTCTGAACGAAGTCAAAACCGAATCGCGCCGCGACCCAGGTACTCGCTGACTTCGCGCCTATCTTCTCGCGTGGACTTTTCTCGTGGCTGGTTCGGAACCGACCTGTGCTTAGGACATATGCTCGCACTGCTTGCACCTGCCTCTCCCCATCTCACCCCCATAAGACCAACCACCGTCGCTGTGGGGACCATGGAGGGCGTGGAACCATGTGCGCAGCCGCCACTGTTGATCCTCCCCTGCGGTGACCCTTCGGCCAAGGCATGCCATACAGAAGCTCCGCGAGATCACCAGGAACAGGTCCGTGGGAGTCTTGGGCCGGGTAACCTAGCCGTTAGACCGAAATTTGTTGCCGGCGTAGTCGGTCACCGTGAAGCCACCAAACACTGGTGGGCGACACCACCATCAACCTAATCACAGGTAAGTCATATGCCACCATGTTCATCTCGCTTCCGTAGTTACGAATCCATTGCCGGTCGGGTGTTGGGCGCTCCGTGGTGCCGAATCAGATATCTCTGGTGAGGCCGTCGCCGTGCTTGTGGGTGCGCCGCCATGTTTAGGCTGGGGAAAGAAGAGCGAGTGTGGGCCATTGATGCTTGAGGGAACGATCAGGATTAGGTCATCTGGGACATGGTGTTAGGGTGCATCACATGCGTTGATCGGCGAAGGAGCGGTCGGGATTTGGCCCATGTACCTATTTGTATCGGCCGTTGATCTTAGAAAGAGTGGTCGGGATTACACTTAGCATATTCCCCTTCTCCATTTAGAATCTTGGTCGTTGATCGCTTGATCGACGGCTCTGGGCGCGTACTATTTCGATGTTAGGGTAAATGTAATCAGGGTTGTAGGATTTGATCTGGATGGCCAGGATCCATCCATACCCCCGGCCCTGGCAGTCTTTCAAAAGAGCCCCTGGATTTATTAAGAATAAACCCGCCGTCCACCTTAATGAACACCTGAGTCTTAGGAAATTTTATGAAATAGACCCCGTGCTTCTCTGATTTTGGCGCCTAGTCCAAAGCTCAGAGAAATCAGTTAAATAAAATTAAGAAATTGATTTTTAATACACAAATAATTCCAAAAACTTGTATAATTCATATAAAATTCATTTTAACTCCGAATTGACCCGTTCTAATTGTGTTAGCTTCGTAATAAATTATCTATACTTTGGTAACCTTATTTTATCATGAGACATGTTGTAAATAATTAATTTGTTTATCCTATGTTAACTGGTTTAATCCATGTTTATTGGATTAACTTCTTTAAAATTAATATAGTATTCTGATCTTATAGTTACAATTTGACTAAAAGATGATCTTTAATCAAGTAATGATTTGATTAAAGTTGAGTTAATTATTCATAGAATATTCTCTCATATTGTGTACCCTAATCAGTTTATAATATAGTTTAATATTAAAATCACGTAGATCTTTCATAAAGCATAACATTATAACCGTAACTCCGAATTTAGTGATTCTCGTTCCCACGATCTCGCAGCAACGCATAGATTATTAGTATACAGTTTGTTCTTATGTTTGGTGTGATGTTAATTTTGTCTATACCATGTTTGTTTGTATTGCTACGACTAGCGCGAGGTTACGAGTCATCTAAAGATCATCCTGGTACCTAGAATCTCAAGTCCCAGGCAAGTTGTACCCTTGACCACTTCTATTACCCAATAATGTTCTTTATAATCATTTATTCATGCATAGGTTTAATTTTGATGGGACCCAATAGGTTGCCTTAGTCTGCTTATCTTGTTACCTTGTTTACCCCTGAATTATTTGGGTAGTTTTTGCTATTGCTCTATATGGTTTTGGGATTAATATTACATTATGTCCATGTTCCAATTATTCTATTATTTTATTTATTATTCATGTCAAGATCATTATTTTTAATTGGAACATGGAGCTTAACTTGAGAAACATGTGCCACCACAAGGGTGGAATGGGACGCCCTTGGCTGACTAATTAGGAAAGCTAGTGGAAGACTACCTTACCCGAAAGGGGCAAGGGCAGTAGGGGAGTAGGCATGTAGGGAGGTTCTCAGGTTGATTTTGCTGCGATGGCGGTCAGACGAGGGATTCCTACATTGCTCTTCCTAAAAACTATAGCGGGTTTTCGGAAGCTAGTGGAACTTTGTAAAGGCCTCGTAGTGGATCCCTAGCCATTCACCACGGAAGTGTCTAAGGGCCATGCAAACCCTGGCGACATGGGATACACGACTTGTGGGTAAAGGGTACCACCTCTGCAGAGTGTAAAACTGGTATACTAGTCATGCTCGCGATCATGAGCAGCTCAGGACTCTCGCATGATTAAACTATGGAACCAAATTCAATTTGTTATTTGCATTGCATGGGATTATTATTAATTTTGTTCTATTATTATCATGAGCAGCTCAGGACTCTCGCATGATTAAACTTCGGGTTGCTGGATCGTTGTCTCCTTACGATGTAATTATTTACTTATTTTGTACAGAACTCCTATTATATAGTAAAGATGTGACATTCGTTCCTGCACCATGATTCATCATATGTGTGAGGCTTGGTCCCAGCACACCTGGTGAATACGTTCGCGCCTGGGTCTTGGTGCCCCGAAACCCGGGTGTGACATGTAGCTTCCCCACTGCGTCTGGGTTGGCTATTCTTCGAAGCACCAAACATTCTGGCTTAATATTCTTTAGTCTTACTTTCATGTCTCGCCACTTGACTGTTTCAGTTTGATATTTATTGATGTGATCTATTGCTTGAAGTCTGACCCATTCTATAGTATCTTTTGATTGCAAATGTCTCCGTCCTCTGCCGAAGCTAGAGTCCTTATCAATCATGTTCTTGCTTCTTCGGGTGTTATTGCTTCGTCTCCGAACAAAAGCTTAAACAGAGTGAACCCTGTTGACCTTGAGACGACAGTGTTATGATTCCACACTACTTTCACCAATTCATCTGGTCACTTTCCTTATGGTAAATTAAAAATTGATTTCATTATTCCTGTGATGATGATTCTGTTGGCACACTCTACCAAACCATTGGATTCTGGATGTCTCACAAAGTGTATCTTCGTGCCAATTTGATCACAAAAAGTTTTAAATGTTTCGGCATCAAATTGTGTTCCATTATCAACTGTGATAGCCTTCAGCACACCAAAACGACAAATGATGTTCTACCAGAAGAACTTTTGAACTGTGGATGAAGTTATCGTGGCTAGAGGTTTATGTAACACCCTGATTTTTGGGGGTATAAAATTTATTTCTAATTATCACCCAAAATCATGTGTTACTCTTCTTTTTCTCTCTCTAGGTTTTCTCTCTCTCTAGATTCATTCTCCCTTTTTCCTTTTTGATTAGAGATAGCCTAAACTAGTGGAGGTTAATTATTTATTTTTGCCAAAACCTTATGAGTCATGACATATTGCATCATGCTGAGTTTAAAATATTCTTTGAAGTGTTGCACAAGTTTTAATTTATTTGAATTTGAAACCTAGTTTGAATTTAGATTTGAAAAACCCTATAGAAAAAGAAATGGAAAAGGAATTAGAAAATTCAGAGAAAAAGAAAAGGAGAAAGCAGCCCAAACCAGCCCAGTCGGCCCAGCCAGACCGCGCGCCCGCGCCGTCTGACAAGCGGACCCCACCTGTCAGCGACAGTTCTCCCTCGCGTGCGCCCTCCCTCCCTCGCTCGCTCAGTGGGGCCAGCCTGTCGGCGCCAGTTTTCTTCCCCGCGCGCTCCCTCTCTCCCTCTCTGTCTCGTGGGCCCGGTCCGCCAGTCGCCGAGACGTTGCCCCGCACACCCCTTTCTCCTCTCTCTGCGCCATGGACCCTACTTGTCAGTTCCGCCCCCTCCGCACTCGCCGTGGACCGGCGCATGCGCACTCGTGCACGTTGCCGGATTTCTCAGCCACGATGCCCGCCCACACCCCCAGCTCGCTTCTTAGAGCCCCGCCAGTGCCCCAAGCACACCCCTCACCTCATTTCGCGCAGCTTCGCCCTCTCTCGCGCTCTGCCCATGCCGCCAACCTCCACTGGAGACCCGCGCCCGCGTTCCTAGCCATCCAGCTCACCGAAGACTGCTCCAAGCCTCCCCGAGGTGAGATATCCGTCCCCGTGCCCAATTTCCCTTATTGCGCCATGTGCTTGACCAATTTCGCCTTCGCTAGTGCTCGGTCGTGGCGGTCCGCTGTGCTCGCGCGGTGGCCGGCCGATTTAGCCCGGTCTAGTTCCCTGGAGTAGGTCTCTGTGTCACCCCCTGCCTCTGCTGAAGCTAGCCCAGGCCTTAGCGCGCCTTAAGTCCCCTCTCCGTGGCCAGAATGGCTCACCAGAGTTACTCTGGCCCGCCCGAGACCTTCTCACCGCCGTTCTCCCCTCTCTGCCCATGGATTCATGGCCTCTTCCCCGCCATTGAGTACGCCGTGGCACCCTCTTCCCCTCTACCCAACTTCGACGACCCCAGAACCACCCTAGCTCGTGCCTGCCTCAACTCTGGCGACCTCACCGCCGCGGAGAGGAGCGGTGCCGCCCGCAGCCGTCTGTTTCCCCCTGGTCTGATCCCCTCCATCCGATTTAGATCGAACGGCTCAGACCATGGATAATGCTTCGCCGCCCGCAGCGTCTGTTTCCCCCTAGTCTGATCCCCTCTATTCGATTCGGATTGAACGGCTCGGACCACGGATAACGCTTCGCGCACACATGCCCTGACGCCCTGGCCCACCTGTCAGCGCCCAAGTCCTCTGTCGCTGGGCCCGCTCGGTCAGTGCGCCCTCCCCTCTACCGCTGACGCCCCTGGCCCCACTTGTCAGCCACGCCTGCATGCCTGAGCCCGTGCGCGCGATCTAATCTCAGCCATCGGTTTCTGATCCAACGGTTGAGGGAGCCCGATACCCCTTCGCATGGCTGTTTTGCTTAAGAAACCCCCTGGTTTTAGGAAATCAACCCGCTGTCCTCTGTTTTAGCGCATAGGTCCCTGGTTTGTTTTAATTAGACCACTGGACTTTTATTTAATCACAAATTTAGCCCTAATTTCATATTTCAAACTTCAAAACTTGTTTATTTCATATCTTTTTCATATGAACTCCAAATTTAGTGGTTCAAATTGCAAAATGTTCACCAAATTATACTCTATTCAAATAAAATATGACCAACTGCAATCTGTACACTTTAATTTTTACACTTAGAATATAGAATTAAAGTATATGTTGATTTATTTATTTAATGAAATAAATAAAAGGAGAACCTAGGAATAAAGTATATTCAATCTTGAGAGATTAGTGTTATGCATTACTTGGATTTATTTTTGGCTTAACCTCTAGGCCTTAATGACATAAATAGAATTAGGAATGTAATTATGGATAATACTTAAAAGATAATCAAATTTCTAAATGAGAGTAGTTTATCTTATAATTCTAGCTTTCATTTGTTTTAATCACTACTTAACCTTTTTGAGCTATGTTCCAAACATTTAGAGAGTAATCAATTCCCCAATTAGGATTAGTCCATTTTTATAACTTGACCTCATTCCTCTGTACTTAATACTGTACCTTCTTGAGTTGTGTGCCAATATTTGTACATGTGTGATGCGATGTTCATTTTTACCTTCCAAATGTATTGAATGTATGCTCGCTTTACTTAGACAATGAGCAGCTCATGGTTCCTAAGTGTGTTGCCGAAGATCCCTCTAAGCAACAACCTCGTGAAGGCAAGTGTCCTCAAACCTATCATGTCCTACTTTACTTTATAATTCACTGTCCCGCATTACTTTATTGAAACCTAAGGATTGACTAGTTTGTATTTCCCTTACCCTTGTTTATCTTTTTGGGTTAATCATGGTTAGCTTATGCTATTTGCTTAAACTTAATCAATGAACATGATGTGATCTTTTATGATACGATGATGTTATCTCGATAGGGTCCTTGTGATTACTTTAGGGGGCTCAGGCTCTTTCCTGAGTACCTCTCCATAAGGACCTGTTTGGGGAGTGATAACCCGGGATAACAGTGCAACCATGAGGGTGGAATGCGACGCCCTTAGCCGATTAATTAGAGGAACCAGAGGAGTAGTTGGCTTCGCCGTAGGGCCATCAATGGGGTCCGGGCACTGTACTTGCTCTGCCGAGGTTGGTTGCAGAGGTTCTTTGATTTGGTTTTGTTAGTCACCCTTCCTTTGGGGAGATGTACTGTGTTTACCAAACTGGAGAAACCTAACGAGCGGCTATGACCTCTAGGAAATCTTTGTAAAGGCTATGTAGTGAGACACTGCTAGGTCACCTTGGTAGTGATCAATGGGGAGGCTAGAACCCCAGGCAGAATGGGAATCACGACTTGTGGGTAAAGTGTGCAACCTTTGCAGAGTGTTAGAAACTGGTATATCAGCCGTGCTCACGATTATGAGCAGCCTTGGGATCCTCTTCGATTAGAAGAACAATGGTTACTTTTATGATGATGATTAACAATGGTGATTATAATCCTGATCTCTTGTATTTCGTCTTAGAGGGAGTGCCTCTGGGTAATAACTGGGTTATTACTAAAATTTGGCTCTACTTATAATAATAAAACTTGACCAACTAAAAAGCAACTGCTTAACCTTAACTCCACATACTGCTAGTCGACCATAGCCAAACGGGACATTTGCTGAGTACGTTGATGTGTACTCACCCTTGCTTTACAAACCACCTCTCAGTGCTCAGGAGGTGAAGTTGGCAAACATGGATGACTTCGAGGAGTTCCAGGAGTACGACGAGTTCTAGTTTACTTTAGTGGCAACCCCCAGTTAGCTGTCTGTGTAGGCTTATCTTCTACATTTCGATACTCCGCGCTTTGATTTAATGTTGAACACTATGTTTATGTAATAGACTCTGTGGATGTCTTAGACATCTTGATGTAACTAAGTACCTTTCCGCTATTTAATTCAAGCATTGTGTGGATGATGTCCAATTATGTAATCACTGTGTACGTGAGTTCTGATCCGGGCACGTACATGGTTCGCATTCGGTTTACCTTCCAAAACCGGGTGTGACATAAGTGGCATCAAAGCCTTGCTGACTTTAGGACCGCTAACCTAGACTAGAATGGTCGACCTAAGGGACTATAGACCCCTACTCTTACCTTGACCTTAGTGTCTTTTCAAAGTTGGTCATCTTGACCAACTCTATGTTATTTACTTATCTTAAAAAGTTTTGTCTCACTTTTCTTTCTGCTTACTTTCTGGTCTCATAGTTCTACTCTTACTCTTGTGCTTACGATGTCTTTTGTAGATGGCCCGTATTAGGTGCACTGCATGTAAGTCTGTGATCCCCTTTTTCCTTCTCGCCTGACGGAGTGGTCCACTGCGTCGCACGGTGTCAGGCCAGTCCAGCCAGCTGGAGAGACTGCATCGTCGCCTACACGAGGAGCAGGAGCGCCGATGCCAGGAGCAGGAGCAGGAGCAGTAGAACCTCTTCCCCCTTGCCTCAGCGGGAGGTGGAGTCTAAGAGGCCGCCTTCCCCTGCACCTCAGCCAGAGATGCCCCCTGCACCACCACAGGGCATCTGTAATACCCGAACTGTAAGGAAGAATAAAAGGAGAAAATCATATTCCATTGAATACATGCGTGCCATCTCTAATTATCGTTGCATGTGAACACCTCATAAAATAAACAAAGGATTTATAAAAATCATTAAATTGTGCATCATGCCTGAGGTTTCATTGTGTGTGCATTTTCTTTTGTGACAATGTGACAATAATGTAGAAATAAAAATGACAACACCTAAATTAAAATTTAAACCCAAAAGGGGATTCTAGAAATGTGGAGAAGAGAAAGAGATAAAGGATAGGAATAATAAATAATATATGTAAATAATACCTCCAGAATTAGTGTCTCTAGATGATGCAAGTATAAATTGTAATAATTGGTCACAAGAGTTTGAATTAAATTTGAACACAACTTGAATTTGAAAAGAGAGAAAAGAAAATAAAAGAAACAAAAAGACTAAAACCTAGTTGGGCTCGCTTCCACGAATTCGGCCCACTCAGGGAATCACCCGCGTAGCCCACCAATCCGTTGGCGCTGACGCTCGGGCCCCCGTTAGTCCCTCGCCCGCATCTCTCCCTGGAACACACACGCCCACTGATGGGGCCCGCTGGCCAGCCAACCAGCCCGCATGCGCTGGCTTCCTATCTCTGTCTCGCGGGGCCCAACGGTCGGATCGGGTTCTTAGGCGCGCGTCGCGTTGGCTCGCTGTCCACGTGGACCCTACCAGCCAGCCAGAACACAGCCAGTTCGTGTCACCGCGTGTGGGCCATACTTGGCAGGTGCTCCTCCCCTCCGTAACAAACACCGGCAAAGCCGCGCGCCATCCGCAAGCTTCAGAGCTGTTTAACCGCCCAGTACCCCGCCTCGCCTATAAGCATCGACCCCACGAACTCATCCGCTCGAGCCCTCTTGTTTTCTGCCATCGCCACTCCGCGCCAGCTCTTGCGCCGCCGTGACCCACACGGACAACTTGCCGCCGCTGTGAATCTTATCACCGTGGTTTTCTTCCCTCGGGGTTGGGTTGTGGAGGAGCGTCTACACCCGTAGTTGCCGTCCGTGGCATCTGTGGGTGAAATCGATCACCAGGCAACCGAGAATTGCTCGCTGCACCTTGCCTTCCATCGTGAAGCCGCAGTTCGCCATCGGACCGGGCTCCTGTGCACGCTATCCTCGGTAAGTTGTGGCTTCCCGTTTCGGTCTGTTTAGTATTTCATGTTGCAACCGGTAGATTGGAGATTAGTGTGGTAGATTGGGTGATCGCGGTTGTTCACAAATGGCACCGCCATGTGGATGAATGTCGGGGGAAGGCCGCCACGCCGGTGTTTGTGTTGGGGAAGACAAGGTCTGGGTCGCTGGATCCTAAATCAATGGATGCGATTTATATTGGATATCGATTCGATCAAGTGTGCCGAGGGTCGTCCGATTCGGATCGATCGATCGAGGGTAGATTTTGGGTAATTAAATCTGGGCATCGGAATCTGATCCGAGGATCAGCGTTGTGTACCCGTTCGGTTCGATGGGGATCTAATCTCGTCCGTCCAGACTGAATCGGGTGGCCCGTGTTGGCCGATACCCTTTCGCTAGGGCCGAATAGCATAAGAACCCCTCTGTTTCTGTAAAATTAACCCGCCATCCACATGGGGCTATTCATGGTGTCTGTGGAGTCTTGCCCCGAGGTCCCTGTGTTTCCTGTAAATAGTGCGCCCAGTCTATAGCTTTAAGAATTTAGTTATTTAATTTTAGAAATTGATTTTTAATACAAAAATAAGTGTTAAAACTTGTTTAATTCATAGAAAATGCACATGAACTCCAAATTGGTCCATTCCAGTTCCTAAATTTTTGTAATATTATTGTCTAAACATTAGTACCTCTGTTTTGGCATGAAAGACACATTAAAATTTATCTATCACTTAATCTTGTATTAAATACATAAAACATTAGAAAATTCATAACTTAAAATCTACAACTCCAAAATTAATAATTCCAGTTCCTATGATCTCATTTTAATGTCTAGATTATTATTGTGTATTTTATTTACGTGTTTGGTGTGATATTAATTTTTGCTATACTATGTATGATTGATGCGAGTAGACGAGCAAGCTACAGGGGATTCTGAGTTTAGCTGGTAGAGACTGCTGAGCAGGAGCTCGTGGAAGGCAAATTGTGCCCTTGATCACTTCTTTGACCCATTCATGTTCTTATTAATCATAATGATCTGCATAGGTTAATTTTGCTGGGACCCAATAGGATACCCTATATTTGACTATCTTTATACCTTTTTCACCACTGGGTTTTACTACTAAATTTTTGGGTAGTACATGCTATTGCTCTATGTGGTTTTGGGTATAGAGTATGTATTACTCATGATTGCACTTTTTATTATTTATTATTTACTGTTCATGATAAGATCATTATGTTAATGGGAACATGGAGAACCACCCGGAAAAACAGTGCTACCACAAGGGTTTAATTGGACGCACTTGGCTGATTAACTAGGAAAGCTAGTGGATGACTATCTTACCCGAAAGGGGCAAGGGCAGTAGTGGAGTGGTCAGTGTAGCGGGTAGTCTAAAGCTAGTGGAACTTTGTAAAGGCCTCATAGTGGTACCCTGCCTCGCTTCCTTGGTAGAGGTGTATGGGGTCTGATCAACTCCGTGGCAAATGGGTAACACGACTTGTGGGTAAAGATGCAACCTCTATAGAGTGTAAAACTGGTATACTAGCCGTGCTCACGGTCATGAGCGGCTCGGACACTCACATGATTAATTTATGGAACTTAAACTTAATTTGTCATTTCATTGCATCTGGGTTATTTTACTATTACTTTTATTTATTATTTCTAAGGTTCGGAATTTACTTACACTTAGTAATTGCTAATAAAATTTTGACCCACTTATAAAAGCAATGCTCAGCTTCAACCTTTATTTCATTGATCAGCCTTACACTTCATGAACTCCCAACTTTGGTGAGTTCATGCCACATTATTCCCCACAACATGTTGAGCGATGAACATGTGTGAGCTCACTCTTGCTATCTCACACCCCCCCACACAGGAGAAGAACAGGTGGTCGAAGAGGAGCCGCCTAACACTGAGGCTTTCGACTTGATCTAGGTGGTGTCTCCCAGTCAGCTTTTTGGCGCCAAGGATAGATTTTAGTTCCTGCTATATTCATCTTTTATTTTGTAAGACTTCCGCTATGTAATAAGTACTCTGATTTTATTATGACATTTATCTCTATACACTCTGTTATTATATATGTTGTCTTCTTTGGCGCATGTATGAGATGCACCCGGCTTTGTTCCTTAAAGCCCAGGTGTGACATAAGTGATATCAGAGGAAATGTTGACTGTAGGATGAAACCTAGATAGAAATGGACAAAACCCTTACTACTTACCTTATTCTGAATCCTTCTAAACTTACCTTACTCTGATTCTTTCTACACTTACCTTGATCCTGTCTCACCTTCTACTGTTCTACTCTGATCATTCTTACCTTCTGTATTCTAAGACAAGCCGGATTTCACACCTTGGAATCCCTACCCCTATGACATTTTTAAGAGATAGGAGGCCTAAGACCAAACCAAAACTATTTTCTATATTTAAAAATGTTGTTTGATTGTTCTGATGATAAATGTTTGATTTGCTTCTTTGATTGATTGAGATATTATATATGGACATCTTAGTATGTACCACTATAAGGTAATGAATTAGCTATGGTAGATAAAACATTAAACTGCTTAGCTAATAAATCCCCCAAAGTAACATGATTCATAATTACTGCTTGTCTACTATTCTCTTACCATATGTATCTAACTCAGATGGTCAATACCAGGCGGGGTGGTGGAATTGATTTGCCTCCTAATTGGCACACTCGGTGGATATATAGACAACCCCAGCCACAACCAGCAGAGATGAATCCTCCTAATCCTCCACCAGGCGGAGTTGACCCACTGATTGCAGCTCAGATGAGGATGATGCAACAGATGGCGGACACAATGGCAGATATGTGTGCTCAGATGCAGCAAGAACGCCAGGAGATGCGCCAGGAAAGAGAAGAGATACGCCAGGAGTTGCGCCAGGAGCGAGAAGAGATACGCCAGGAGAGGAGGGCGCAACAGCAGCTGCAACAGCAATTTCAGCAACAACAGCAACAGCAGCAACAGCAACAAGTACATTGCCTCCACCACCACCACCAGTTCCACCTCGTGATAAGCACCGAGAATTTATGAGTCACAAGCCACTGACCTTCACCAGCTCGCCAGATCCACTTGATGCAGATGATTGGTTGAAGTCAATTGAGAAGATGCTCAACATCGCCCAATGCTCAGACCAGGAGAAAGTTCTTTATGCCTCAGGTCGTCTGACAGGTCCCGCTGCTAACTGGTGGGATTCTTATACTGCTGCTCATGATGCTGCGGACACTATTACTTGGGCAGAATTCAGTACACAGTTCAGAAACTACCATTCCAGCTGGTTTGATGAAGATCAGAAGAAGGAGTTTCTGTCGTTGAAACAAGGCAACATGTCAGTCAGCGAGTACAGAGACAAATTCATTCAGCTATCGAGATATGCTCTGGATGAGGTTGCTGAGGATGAGAGAAAGCAGGAGCACTTTATTGAAGGACTAAATGGACCCCTATAGTATGCACTAGTTGCACACACATTTTCATCATTTCAGAGGCTGCTGGATAAGGCTCTTGCTATTGAACACAAGCGTGTTCAACTGGGAGACTTGAAGAGGAAGGCTATCTCAGGGATAGGGTAGCAGCAGTGTTCGTCCCCGCTATGTTTCGCCACAGGGTACACCTACTCGTCCAGGAGGAGGACCACACCCAGTTCAGTACGCTCCACAGGGGTCTCCACGGACACCTCCTACTCGTCAGGCTACTCCCACTGGCACCCACGAGGCCTGCAGGACAGAAGACCGACCCTACATGCTTCAAGTGCAGTCAGATTGGGCATTATGCTAATGCTTGTCCGATGGGAAATTCTGGTACACCAGCTAAGAACAAGCAACAGACTCCTGGCAAGGGATATTCTATAGCCAGGGTTAATCAAGTCAGCGTCGATGAAACTCCTGATGGTGCTGATATCATACTCGGTATGTTTTACATTAATGTCATTCCTGCAACCATATTATTTGATTCTTGCTACACATTCATTCATGTCAGCTCGTTATGCCAACACAAATGAGATACCACTGCTAAATATGAGAAAACCAATGATAGTAATCACACCTAAAGGGCCTATTGAGGCAAATCAAATGACACGTAGATTGACATTAACAATTATGGGAAGAGAATTTGGAGCTACTACTATAATATTAGAGGCCAGCAGTATAGATCTGATCCTTGGTATGTCATGGTTAAGGAAGGCAAAGGCAATTATAGCCTATGGTAGGGGTACTATAGAACTCACTAGCCCTAAAGGAGAAACATTTCAAGTTCAAATTGCAGTAACCACCTCTTCCAAACGGGCGATATACTTTATAGCGGAGGAGTTTTTTGGTGACAACATCCATGTGGTTAGAGATTTTCTGGATGTCTTTCCAGAGGAGTTACTAGGGATGCCTCCAGATAGGGAAGTTGAGTTTGTAATTGATCTCTTACCTGGGACTACCCCTATTTCTAAGCGACCATACAGGATGTCTGTGGAGGAGTTAAAGGAACTAAAGAAACAGTTAACTGAGTTACAAGAGGCAAGGTACATTCGTCCGAGTTCCTCACCTTGGGGAGCACCAGTTCTATTTGTACAGAAGAAGGATGGTTCACAACGGATGTGTGTGGACTATAGATCTCTTAATGATGTTACAGTGAAGAACAAGTATCTGTTACCCCATAGAGGATTTATTTGATCAGATGAGAGGTGCTAGGGTATTCTCGAAGATTGATCTCCGATCGGGATACCATCAAATGAAGATTAGACGATCGGATATTCCTAAGACGCTTTCTCAACTCGATATGGATTATATGAGTTCACTGTTATGTGTTTGGATTAACCAATGCACCAGCTTATTTTATGAATTTAATGAATAAGGTGTTTATGGAGTATTTGGACAGATTCGTCGTGGTGTTCATCGATAATATTCTTATCTATTCTAAGAGTTAAAGTGATCATGAAGAACATCTAAGGTTCGTGCTACAGAAGCTATGAGATAATCAACTCTATGCCAAGTTCAGTAAGTGCGAGTTTTGGATTGATAAGGTGCCATTCCTTGGACATATCATTTCTAATGGAGGAATAGCAGTGGATCCTGCTAAAGTGAAGGAGATAATGGAATGGAGCGTGCCCACTACCGTCACTGAGATTTGGAGTTTCTTGGACTTGTAGGATATTATCGGAGGTTCATTGAAGGATTTTCTAAGATTGCCAAACTATGACCTCGCTTTTAGAGAAGGGAAGAGAATTTAAGTGGGATGAGAAATGCCAAGAAAGCTTTGATCAATTAAAGGAGAGATTGATGTCACCACCAGTGTTGGTTATGCCAGATCTGCAGAAAGGATTTGACATTTATTGTGATGCATGTGGCCAAGGATTAGGATGTGTGCTCATGCAAGAAGGACATGTGATCGCTTACGCGTCTCGTCAGTTGCGGAAACATGAATTGAACTACCCCACTCATGACTTAGAACTGGCAGCCATTGTGCATGCACTTAAAATTTGGAGACACTACATTATGGGAACTAAGTGCCAAGTATACACGAACCATAAGAGTTTGAAGTATATATTCACTCAGAAGGATCTCAACCTTAGGCAACGCCGTTGGTTGGAGCTCATTAAGGATTATGATTTGGAAATTCACTATCACCCGGGAAAGGTGAATTTGGTTGCAGATGCCTTGAGTCGGAAGGAGCACGTTCACTCCGCTATTGTTGTCTAGCTACCCGATGAATTAGCAAAAGATTTTGAGAGACTCAATCTGGGGATTGTTGCACTATTGAAGGAGTTACCATTGATTTGGATCCTACCTTGGAGCAAGAAATTCGTAAAGGTCAAGTGGGTGATGCTTAAATTCAAGAGATTAAGGATCTGATTACGGAAGGTAGAGTGCCAGAATTCACGGAGGATGAGCAAGGTACTATATGGTTCAAAGATCGGATATGTGTTCCGGAGATCGATAGCCTTCGTGATACTATATTAAAGGAAGCCCATGATTCTGATTACTCTATCCACCCTGGTAGCACTAAGATGTATCAGGATTTAAAGCAGAAGTATTGGTGGTATGGACTGAAAAGAGATGTTGCTGCACATGTGGCTAAGTGTGATGTGTGTCAAAGAGTCAAGGCCGAACATCAAAGACCAGCTGGGAAGATACTCGAGTGGAAATGGGAAGAAATTGGTATGGATTTCATTGTTGGACTACCCCGCATCCCTGCTGGGTATGACTCTATTTGGGTGATTGTGGACAGGCTGACAAAAGTGGCTCATTTCATA